>JAPPVO010000024.1:61026259-61626259 GCA_030407325.1 Camellia japonica
CCTAATTTGATTTTTATTGGTTAAATCAAAGGCTTTTAATTGATGCTCCGTCAGCAGAGGCTTCTATCCATGTCGTTGAGTCGTAGTAGACAAATGTTGTGGAATTGTGACACAAAGTATGAGTGTGATGCCATTATTGTTTGGGAGAATTATAAGTGGTATGAAAGTTAATTATTTTAGTTAATATTTTAATTTTTTTTTTTAAAAAAAATATATATATATATAATAAAGAAAGTAATGTGATGATTTATAATAATTTTTTAACTACAAATTTTAAGTCTCTAAATGTGGGGCCTCAATAAGATTTTAAAAAATATTTATAAATACATGAAAAAATTTAAAATTTTAATTATAAATATTTATAAAATTGATCATCACCATTTATGGTATTTTTTCCTTCTTGTTATACTCCTCTCAACATATGTCATACAACTACCTTGCGTTTTATCTGACTCTCAATTATAAAGATTCTCTTCGGAGATCTCGCGCTGTATTCCGATCAAAATTTAGCCGTGGCTGGGGCGGTTGATGAGCTTTATTGGTGCTTCGGTGGTGCATCTCTTCCTATGGGTTGAGTTAAATCAGGCTGGCAACCGGTTACCCTGGGGCCTGGACCTACGGATATAGTGATGACGCCTCAGAACATCCTTTTTAGTTGTTCAAAAAATAAATAAATAAATAAATAAAAATTATAAAGATTCTCAATTCTTTTAACAATTCCAATATTTTATTTAAGAGTACATTGCAAATCCCTCCTTTAAAATTTGAAAAAAAAAATACAATAAGTTATATATTTTTGACGTAATTATGCAAACTTTTGTTTTAATAAAGTTAAATAGACCAAAATTATTGTAAATTTTGTGAAAACACAATAATAAATAAGATAATATACATATTTTAATCTAAAAGAGATGACAACATCATTTTTTTATCTATATGACTAATAAATTACTAATAAAAATGGGAAAAATTCTATGATTGTGTACCGTATGCACCTTGTTATACATTTTTGCGGTGTATTACGTATTTTTGTGATAAATGTTATATATTTTTTTTACAAGTTACGATAATTTGTGATTGAGAAATATAGTTACGCATTTTTTGTGATAATGTTACATATTTTGTGGTTAGAAATTATTTGAATAAAAAAATGTGTAACATACCACAATAATACGTAACACTACCACAAAATGCGCAATTTCATTTCTCAACTACAAATTATCGTAACTCCTATCAGAAAAATATGTAATATTTACCACAAAAATATTTAACACACACCACAAAAAGGTGTAATGTATATGGTACACACTCTTAGAGGGGTGTGTACAATAGTATTTTACTAAAAAAGGAATTAAATGTTATGTGAATTATACTTTAAGGGGACCTAATGTAATTATACTGTGTAGTTTGTCATATTTTCTTCAAATCTCTAAGAAGGTATGTGTAATTTACCATTTATTTAACTTAGATTCCAATTTTATCATTGTACTTATTTTTTAAGGATAAATTATACTGACTTTCATAGAGTATGGGGAAAATACATTAAATCCCACGATATGTCAAATTAACTACTACTTTTGAAAAATTATAAAATCAAATCGAATCAAGCCTTGCATTTTAATCAAATTATGCTATCTGAATCTTTTTTTGCTAAATGAGTGTTAATAATACCAAAATTGTAAAAATTTCTGTATTTTTGCCAAACTTTATATTAGAAAAATATCATTTAATTGAAGTAATTAAGGTTAGTAGTACTTGGAAAATAGTAATGCTAGAAACCCCAAAAGTTCTACCAAAATGTTTATCAAATGTCTCACATGGATATGGGATCCACATCATGTGAGTTCCATATGGGTCACACACCCATGTGAGACATTTGGTAAAAATTTTAGTAAAACTTTTGAGATCTCTAGCATTTTTACTTGGAAAAACATTGAACACAGTGGCCCAATATGGGATATGTTAGGGTGTCCAGGGTTATGTCATACTTGTTTGTAGGGGTGTGCATAATACCGCCGAAACCGTCAAAACCACACCGAGCCGCACTGCTAAGGCAAATTCCTTATTATTTGTCAATCGAACCGCCAATTTTTGGTAAGAAAAATGACAAATTTTAGTGACACTTTTATCAATCCGCCGGTTTCTATTTTTCTTCCAAACTGCACCGACCCATACCGCTATTAAATCATGTTTTATAAGATTCTAAAAATTCTTTTTTACTTAAGTTTGCTTGTTGTTCTATACCTTAGAATATAGTATTACATTACTGCTCAAGGGGAATTCAAGATGTCAGTAATCCAAAATAAAGTTAGATTCCAATTCACTTTTCAATCTTTTTTTTTTTTTTGGCCATGTTGTAAACTTGCATCAGCTCACTTTTCAATCTAAATACTTTTCAACAGTAAACATTTTTAATATATTGTAAACCCTGAATGATATTAATTTTATGTATTGTATTTGATCATTGTAGCTTCCACAGATGCTTGTAATGAATTAATGGCATAGTCGTTGATATTATCATGTTGTTGCTACACTTGCTGCATCAGAAAAAAAACTTCGCAAGATGCTTAACATCACGGTATCTCTCGTCTTTTTTTTACTCTTTGATTTAAGTTTTGTAATTTGAATTATATTTTTTATAAACCGCCAATCCGCCCGAACCACCAAGGCAAATCCGCCATTATTTGCCAACCGAACCGCCGATTTTTGATAAGGAAAATGGCAAATTCTAGTGACACTTTTATCAATCCGCCACCCGCCATACGATTTCTATTTTTCTCTCAAACCGCACCGACCCGCACTGCGCACACCCCTACTTGTTTGTATCTACTATGACTTCGTTTGGGATATGGGTTAGTTTTTTGATTTTTTGATTTTTTTGGCATTGGCTAATATAGTCAATTTTTTTTGTATTGAGACTTTTTTAACCTGACTTTTTTAATCTCGTTTGGTTTTTGTTTTGAGAATTTTTTTATTTTTGTAAGAGAAAAAATGTAATGATTATGGGTAAAAAGTAATATTTTGTCTTATTGACTTTTGTAGTCAATTTTGTCTTTTTGTGATTATTTAACCCCAACATGAATGCCAAACCGAGGCTGAGGCTAAAAAGTATTGTTTAACATAGATTTTTTTAATTTTTTTAATTTTTATGAGAAAAAAAATAAAATGATTATAATTTAGATGTAATATTTATTTTATTGACGTTTTAACCTATTTTATCGTTTTATAACTATTTTAATCAAAAAATTCTAAACTTCTCCATGCTAAACGAGCTCTATGTCTAAAAAAGTTAAAAACCCTACCAAATTTTCAATCTCTTCACTTCTCGGGAAAATTATCCTTTTGCCTCGTGAAGTGCTTTTTCTCATGGTGTGAAATTTGGATCCTTTAGCATTTTTTTAAAAAAATTAGGGCAAATTACATACGCCCCTTGAGGTTTGGCTAAATTATAAATACCTCCTAAAGTTTGAGAAATCCCTTGAATGCTATATTTGCATAACAAATTAGGGGGTAATTTGTTATGAAATTTAAACCTCATGGAGTAAATTGTTATGAAAATACAAACCTTAGGGGGCGGGATGTAATTTCTGAAACCTCAGGGGATATCTGTAATTTAACTAAACCTCAAGGGAGGTATATGTAATTTAGCCAAAAAATTATAAAGTCCTGCAAAATTTTGATGCATAATAATTTAACTTGTTGTGTTCGTATCATTTTCAAATGAAAATAGTGTTGTTTGGGTTTTGAAAAATATCATTATCACATTATTTTAATGAGATTTGTATATAAAAATTAGGGTAAATTTTTTGACACCCACTGATATTTATATTTATTACAGTTTTTCCTTTCAGTTTTTAAAAATTATATCCCTTTCCCTAATATTTAAAGTTTCATTACAGATTGCTCCCTTAGTTAGTTGACTGTTAAGTCAACTAATAGATTTTGTTAATGTCAGCAATTTAATTTTTTTAAATACCAATTTTGTCATCACTGGATAAATTACATTGACACCCCTCACATTTTAGAAATTACAATCCCCTCCCCAAGGTTTAAAGTAGCATTACCAATTGCCCCATCGGTTAGTATTAGTTGAAAAAAAAAATCATTAAAAAAAATTAATTGGAAAAAAAATTATTTGAATTTTTTTTTTGTTAGTCAAATTTTTAAATTTCTGTTTAAAAACCAATGTAAATTCATTTTTTAAATTTACATTTTTTCCTCAAATTTTCAAACTGAGACAACTATTTATAAACCAAAAAAATTATCAAATAAGTTTTTATGTCAGTTTTTAAAATTTTTATAAATATAAATTGAAAACTAAAAACAAAATGGTTACCAAACAGGTCTCAAATGATAAAAATGTCGTAAAATTAACAAATAATTAAATAAATTATCAACGTAATAAATGACTTATTAAAATATTCTTAGGCTATGTATGATTTGATTTTTAGATTTTTTTTAAAAAAATTAAAAATTAATTTGGTTAAGAAATAAAAAATAAAAAATTATTATTATTTCTATATAATTTTTATCTTTCGAGTGGTTGGAAATAATTTTTTACAAATCAAATATATTTCTTCATATTTATTTTTATTAAATTAGTTTTTTTTTTTTTTTTTTAATGTCAGGAGAGATCCGTGTTAAATTGAAACCTCAACAGGTGTTAAAGTAGTTTACCTTTTAAAGTATATGTAAAGATTAAGAGTAAATATGTCATTTTAACTTAAAAGTTAACACTAAATAATTACAATAATAAGAGAGATCAGTATAATTTTTCAAATGTGAATGAGAAAATTATAATAAATATAACACTCAGGGTGTCAGTGTAATTTACCATAGAAATTATGAATTTGGATCCCCTTCAATGCAATGGAGATTTACATGACATCATTAATGATAGTAAAAGAACCACTTTAGGATATTTTTATTTTAAATTCAACATAATTAAGGAGATTTTAAAAGGAAAATTTTCGTATAAATCTCATATGAAGAAATGATAATCTAATTAGTTTATAGAATTTTTTTATAGACAAATTAATCATATTGATTTTTGAAAGGTAAATTTAATATATTATTTAAAAATTAAATTTACAGTTATAACTTTATTTTTATTTTTATTTTTAATTTTATTTTCTTTTAGCTTAGAAAAGTAAGATACACCACCTATGATAATCAAATTTGAAATGAATTTTTATACGATTTATTTATTTATTTGGAATGATTTGAAATATGAAATTTTTTTAAACATTCCAAAAGGATATGAGATTATTTAAATATTTCAAAAGGAGTACAAAAACTCCACAGTAAGTTTGAGCAAATGTATAATTTCAATCTGTAATACTTCAATATAACACTCAAACTTAACACTTTAATGTAACATTTCCAAGAAACTCTTTGGTGTAACATTCCAATGTAATGCATAATTTTTTTTTATTGTACTTTTTTCAAACGTAATATTCCAATGTAACACTAAAAAAAAAGACGTGAGATTCTTGAAACCATTTTAAAATAGTGTGGGATTCTTCAAACCATTACAAAAAGAGTACAAAATTTCCTTAGTAAGCTTTGAGTAAATATATAATTTCAAACTACGAGTGTTACGTTTGGAAAAAAATACACTAGTTTTTTAGTATTTTTATGTGTGTTAAATTGGAGTGTTATGTTTGATATTACATTGATTAAAGTGTTATATTTAGAAAAAGTATATTAAAGAGTTTTTTTGTGCGTTGCGTTCGAGTGTATTACATTAGAGTGTTACGTAACTACCAACACTTACTAAGGAATATTTCCAAATGTAACACTCACAGTTTGAAATTTTACATTGGAAATTATACTAAAAAAACTATTTAGTGTACTTTTTCCAAACGTAACACTCACAGTTTGAAATTATATATTTACCTAAAACTTATTAAGGAATATTTGTACTCCTTTTCGAATGGTTTGAAGAATCTCACTTTTTTTTTTTTTTAGTGTTACATTGGAGTGTTATGTTTAGAAAAAGTATACTAAGAAGTCTTGTTTGTGTTACATTTAAGTGTTACGTTTAGGAAAAGTACACCAAATAGTTTTTTTATGTGTTACATTAAAGTATTAAGCTAAGGAATTTTTTTGAAGTGTTACGTTTGGAAAAAGTATGCTGAAGAGTTTTTTTTGTGTGTTACATTAGAATGTTATACTGAGGAGTTTTTGTGTGTTGCATTAGAGTGTTATATTAAGGAGTTTTTTTAAAGTATCATATTAGAGTATTATATTTGGGAAAAATAAACTAAGAAATTTTTTTTTTGGTATTACATTAGAGTGTTACACTAAGAAATTTTTGTATATGTTACATTAAAGTGTTACACTAAAAAATTTTTTTGAAGTGTTATATTAGAGTACTACGTTTGGGAAAAATATACTAAAAAGTTTTTTTGTGTGTTACATTAGAGTGTTATAATAAGAAATTTTTCTGTGTGTTACATTAGAGCGTTATGCTAAGGAATTTTTTTGGAATGTTATATTGCAATGTTACGTTTGGGAAAAATACAGTAATGAGTTTTTTTATGTGTTACATTAGGGTATTACACTAAGATTTTTTTTTTAATGTTACATTTGAGTGTTACGTTTGAGTATTATATTGGAGTATTATAGTTTAAAATTATATATTTGGCCAAAACTTACCAAGTAATTTTTGTACTCCTTTTAAAATATTTGAAAAATCCTACATCAGAATGTTTGAATAATCCCTTATTTTAAGTCATTTTTGTATTCCTTTTGAAATGTTTTCCAAATTAAAAAAAAAAATTATATAAAAATTCATCCCAAATTTGATTCTCATATATTGTGTACCTATTTTTTTAGCACAAAAGAAAAAAAGAGAATGAATATAATAGAAATAAGGATAGTACCGTAAATCTAATTTTTAAATAATATATTAAATCTATCTTTTCAAAATCAATGAGACTAATTAGTTCATAAAAAAATCCTTAAGAATAAATGGATCATCATTCCTTAAGATGTGATTTATAGGTAAATTTTCTAAATAATTTACAATATGATATTTTGAAATTTATTGATATTTCATCCTATTAAATATTTTGACACATTTTTAAAATAAAAATAAATAAATAGATCCTTCATCGATTGTTTTGGCAAAATAATATCTGTTAGAATTAGAATATAGTGCTTTGATGCCCCCTTTCAAGCAACAAACATAAGATATGAATTTAATAGAAAATCTAGGAGGTGGATTGATGTAATATCCAAGTCCAAAAGTGGATTTGAGAGAATGTCCTTCAAACTATACCTTTGATTGTTAGACAATTTGTGCTTATTTATTCGTTGTGGATTGGATTGGATTGGATGTGGCATATTATTATAAATCTATCTCACGTGAAAACGGTTAATTATATTTTTTTATCTATATAATTTTATTTAAATTTTAATTTAGTTTCTATATAGTTTTAAATTTAATAATTTGACGCATATATTTTAAATCCAGTTTCAATTTAATCTTTCTGTTCGAATTTGAGATTAAAATTATCAATTTTCAAATACTTGTCAATTTTTTAAGGTGACACATAAAAAAAGTTAACAAAAATTTGGATGAAATGAGCAAATTAAAAACTAAACTTGAAATATAGGAACCAAATTATTTAATTTAAAATTATAAAAATTTAAATAAAATCATAGAGTGAAAAGTTTTTAGGAAAGGATGCTTTTTGTATCAAGAAAAAAGAAAAAAGAAAACAAGAAAGGATGCTTGTAAAATATGACAAAAGCAGTACAAGAGTACATTTGTCTACTTGGACAGTATCTATGTATATGCTTATTCCATTCCATTCTATTACTCCAAACTGAATTCATTACACGCAAACTTTAATCCCCCTAATCTAAAAATGACGTCGTTTCAATGTTTGAATTTTTTTTTTTTTTTTTTTTTTTTTTTTTTCTTTTTTGCAGATCAGAAGAAGGGAGAAGAAGAAGAAGGGGGAGGAGGAGGAGGAGGAGGAGGAGGGACTGGAGGGGGCCCAACAAATGGGGCTGGAGGCGGAGGCGGGGGGCGGAGGCGACGAGCTGCTGCTGCTACGACGATCGGCGGCGGCGGAGGCACAGGGGACGATCGGCGAGCTTTCTCCCTCTCTCCTCCTCTTCCCCTCTCTTCTCTTTCTCTCCCTCTGCAGACTCGAAGGAAAATGGAAGGAAGAAGACTCGAAAATGGAGGAAAAAAAGAAGAAAAAAAAAAAAAAAAAGGCTAATGCCCAAAACGGTCGTTTTGGGCATTAGGGGAATTCGGGGGGCAATCTCTCAAGCTACCAAACATTATTCCAAACTTTATCAAAAGAATCCAAAATATCCAAGCGCAAAAGATAAATAAAAAAACAAAGAAAGAAACAAGAATAATTGATATTAATGATTTGATTGTGTTCTTCATATTTGCTATACATTGGGCCAACTAGTACGATTCAATTCAACCCAAAGCATACTTCTTTTTTTTTTTTTTTTTATACTTTCAGAAAATAGTTTGATTGTGGTTTTGTTTTATGTTTTTATTTTTTCAAAAATAGCAAAAAAATTTTTGACAAACTTTTTTCCAAATTTATTTTTTGGAATTTTGATTTCTGAAATCAACCCAATTTTTAAAAAACACCAAGAAGTTATTTCATAATTTTCAAAAAGCGTTTTTGCCCAAAGATGAAAGAAATTTAAAACATGATTGTTGTTTTTTAACTTTTCAATATTTTTGTTTGAAATTATGAAAAATAAAAACAAGAAAATGACAATGTTACCTACCGTAAAACTCGTTACATGGTAGAAGTTAGAAACCACACCTTAAATGTAATCATCACAAACTCATCAACTACCACAAATTGCACTTACACACTCAGTTTGATTTCAAACAAGTATCGGGATATTTTTGTATTTTTAAAATAACACTTGCGCTAATGTTTTTATTAACAGTCTTACGTTAGATTTTTGACAATTATTGAAATATATTCCTTCATTTTTAAAATATTACCTTTTTTTTTTTCTCTTCTTGTCTCTTTTAGATAGGGATATGACAATCATCAAGATATCCCTCCTACAAGTATACATGATATTATTGTGTGAAATCTAGGAGGTGAAAAAAATCAATGAAATACATTTGATAACACATACATACCAACCCTCATTTAAAAATCTTTTTGTTAGTCACAACTCACCCAGTTTTCCCACTCACTTGGCCCGAAAAGGCAAAAAAAAGTGACCTTTGGAAAATGCTGAGATTGTAAGAGTGCGTTTGGATTAAGGGTTTGAGTATATAGATTAGTGGAGGGAAAGGAAGTAGGAAAGAAAAAATAAATGAAATACAAGTTAAATTTTATTCACTTTCTCTTTTTTAGGTACAACGAAAAGTATTCACTCTCTTCTTTTTTCTTTTTTTCCTTCACAAACCCCTTCTCAATTCCTTAATTCAAACGCAGCCTAAAAATGAATAAGATTCACTTCAATTATTTTTCATGGCAAAGAACACTAAAAAAGGCATGTGAATATGTGGCATTTGGAATGCTCACATGTAATTCTGTTATCAATAAAAGAGCTCATGTTTTATGTCATGGGTGAGATCACATTATCTACTGCATTTTGTTTATCATATAATCTTTATCGATAAGTCAGTCTCGTAGCAAAGAGAAATGCCATTGTTCCTAGTGAATATTCTTCTTGATGGGGAATCTGAATTAATTCCTCCTCATCTCCAACATTCAAGTAAAAAAGGCCTTCAAAGGGAGGGACAACATGCCAAAATGACATGTCTTCAATGACACACTTCAATCACTAGACATTGCCACTTCTTGACTAGAAGAATAAGAATAAGAAGAAGATTGCCCACATACCTCTCGTTTTTTCTTTTTCTTTTTCTTTTTTTCCGAAAACAATTTGGAGTAATTCTACCATCCCAAAAATATCATTCATAAAAATTCACATCAGACAGTGAATCCCACTAACTATTAAAATAAATAAATAAAACACAAACAAAGTGTGTGCAAAGAAAATAAAAACAGATAAAGATGTGCCCACCATCTACCATGAACTGCCAAAGTGTTTTCTGAGAGCTTTTTTCTGGAATACAAAAGTTCTTATACAATCTGTTCTCCTCTCCCATATTGACTACAAGTTGTCCGACGGGCGAGTTAAAAAATTTAGAAGCTCAAGTTTAATGCATACCAACTCAAGTTACTATTATATACTGTACATTCATTAAAAATGATCATATATTAGCTGACTGACAAGTAACTAAACAATTACGCAACCAATTTAACATCATAGGTGCTTTATTTACCCCACCCTCCCCTCCATTAAGCTTGTTTTGAGGAAATCAATCATTGTAAAGTCACAAGGTTGAAGCTCTACCCATTGTCCTCATGTATGATGCCGGCACTACTAACCTCACCAAACTCAGCAATCAAAATTTTAAATTAAAAGAAAATGAAATATCAAGGAATAAACAATCTTTTGGTCCCCTTGCATACCACTACCCAAGATGGACGATTCCTCATCCTTTATTTTCCTTTCCTTACGGTTTTGTAGTTGGTATAATCTCCAAACCCTATCTTTAAGGGAAGCAAATTGATTTGTTTCAATGAAGATAAGTGATTCCTTTGAATATGCTTAAGGAGATACTTTTATATATATGCCAAAAGTAATTTTAAATGTGTCCTTCCTCAAGAGGTCTGATTGGATAATTTGCAAAAAGATATATACATATATCCTTAAGGAATCTAACACCAATTCGATTTAGCTATGATTGAAGTGGAAATAAGGATTATCTTTATTCCCTGTCCCAGCCAAACAATCTATTAGGCCAGTGGGTTAAACATGCTTGACTATGGATTAATAGAGGATGTACTGATCCAAATCAGGGAAATGTAGACACCCCTAAATCCAATCTATAATAATAAGGGTTGGCCTTCCGAGATTAATATATAATAATTAAGAAACAAATTAGCCAGAGGCTCCCTAAGCCAGATAATCACAAACAAACAATGTAGAAATGCAGTCACCATAATGAATATTTAATGCATTCAAGTTTTGCAAACATAGTGTACATATTGACAAGTAACAAACATAATCCAATAGTTAACTAATAATGTAACTAATGAACGACTGCATAAACTAGAGTAAACAATTTCTTCCGGAAAACACTAAAGCAATGTAACAATGTTTAATCAATAATGAACTGACCTCAGAAAGTACGTGGACAGTGTCATCAATAAACAGATTACACCAAAAAAATCTTGCTCCAAACTCTAAAGACTTTGTAACAATGCAGAGGCCTCGCCTTGTAAAACCTTCCATGCTGCATTTACATGCCTTTCTTCTGTCAATGGAGCTCCTACTGCAAAGCGTAATGTGTACTTACCTGATAGAACCTGCATAAATTTGTCATAACCAAGAAAACACAACTCAGGAACTACAAACAGCATGTGAAGGTTTCATTCTTCGTGTTTATCAAAGAAAAGTGAATACAACATGAAAAATGAGCATACTGTATGAGAAATGAATAATTTCCCGGTTGAGTTAACAGCATCCAGTAGGTCATGGTTTAGTTTGTTAGCATAGTCTTCGTTGTTATGGGGAGGCAGAAGGCAAAAACAAACCAATGAAAACTTCGAGGAGCAACAACCTGCACAAGTCAATTGTAGTTGCTAAGCCATGACAACTATTGCATAAAAAAGATGCAAAAGTCATCTATTACAAATTGTATAATTTTCGATATTAGAGAAGGCAATTTTATTTTTCACTGAATTAGAGCATTCGAGGTGAAGATTGCATTGAGGAAGATGAAAACAGAAGGGTTCTAGGGCTAGATGATATCTCTATTAAGTCTTGGAAGTGTCACGGAGATATAGATTTCTCTTAATTAACAAAATTATTTAATAGGATTATAGTAACTAAAAAGGTGCTGATGAGTGACAAACAGTAATTTCGAACCTATACATAAAAATAAGAGACATATTCAAAGTTGTACAAATTATAGCGGCATAAAAATAAGAGATATAATGACACAAATTTCTAACATGTTACCTGAAATCTTGGGTCTTGAGAAACAAGCTCTTCAAAGTGTTTAGCCAATTCAATATGGTTTCTTATGTAAGATTGAAGGTTTTCCAAACCATAGAGTCGTAATACCATCCATAATTTCAGTGATCTGTGAAGCAACAGTGGATTAGACAAGTCAATAACTACAATTTTGCAGCAGGGTCACTGGATGTAAAACAGATTTGGTATAAAATTGATGATATTACTAATCTAGTCACATCTGTAATCTAAAAGACAACAGCAGAAGTTTGGATGCCACCTGAAATAATTGGAAATGGTTAAGAGTTCAGTCATGAGTTGTACATGGAATTAGCTAAGGCTTCAAAACTGTTAAAGTTGCACCATTGACTTTTGCTTGGCTCATGAGGCACACACTCGGTTAGAACACAGCTTAAAATTTTGTTGTGAGGTGTCTTATATTTTTACTGTACACTTAGGTTTCCTGTAAAGGGCCTTTTACTCTTGGCTTCACCCTGAGATCATTTGTTAGAGGCATTTATTGTATTTTTTCGGGTAGCATTTCTGTGTGGGTGTTACAGTTGAGAAGTTCTGAGTTTGTAATCCAATCCTTATTATGCATAGAGAATTTGATCTCACTCTCCTCCATGGACGTAGGCACATTGTCAAACCACGTATATCTAGTGTCCTGTGTGTTTGCTTTTTGTTTTTTTACTGTTGTGAGGATTGGAACCATTACTTGTTTTACAACTGTCATCTTCAAGCAAGCATTTAAAACCTGGACTTTGGTAGACTACATAAAATGTTATTTCATTCTTTCTCAAACCATTTACTTCCAAGTCTTTAATAAGACATTTCCTAATCTCTTCATTTCTGGAACTGCACTTACAATAGATTGCTTCAACTCAAAATGACTGAATAATGTATATTAAGTCTTTAGTATAAGTGAGAAGTTTGTTAGTTGAGTTTAAGACACTTTTTGGCACCGTCTGACAGCACACCTGAATCTGCGGCCGAGAGGGATTTGCCAATCTTTGTAATCCACAACCATGTTTGCTTCAGAAGCCTGGTACATGAATCAAACAAATAAGGGTACAAGTTTGATAGACCAACCAATTTTATAAGCAATTCAATTGTCAGACCAAAACATCTATACCTACACCGATATGGCTCTTTCATAACGTGAAAGGCCAAAGCAAAGCTAAATCATGTAGTATAAGTTCAAGATTGTAAGACCTTGTTCAATCATCACAAACTCTTCATGAAAATGAAATTGTCTAAGAAATTTTTTTTCAGAATAGAGTTCGCATTACCATATTATGACCCCTGTCGGTCAATTTATTGGTTTACTCATAGGACTGGCTAACTTACAGAACAGAAGAAGGCCAAAGGAGGAAAGAGAACCAAATTCGAGCACAATGGCTGACCAGTGGCCCTGGATGAAATATAGAGCCCAATCTAAGTATCTGGGGGTTAAAATTTAGAACTCCAACATCATGTCATAAGCGATATTCCTTTTTTTTAAAAGGAGGCAAGGAGAAATTTTGTGTTAGCCGATCATCTCTCCAAAGGGAAGAATGAATTGCAAAGATTAACAAACGGAAAAATATTGAATATGGAGAACTGCCTAAAAATACCCAGCAAGTGATATACATAGATTTCTGGTTATATACCTTATTAGTGTCAAAAGCTATCAAAACCAAACATTATAACAGTACAACCAAGAAAAAATGGTGAGCTAAATCCTACAAAGATCATACGTAATTTTTTTCACAATAAGTAGTCCAAAGTTTAAAAAGAAATAAAAAATAGCAGAATACTTATTCATGCATGTTGGCTTAGAAAGTTGATATTCAATAAATCAATATCCATTAGTTACCAATTGAATAGCAATATAGGTCTACTTTAACTCAGGTCAACCTATATGCACTAACATAACTGAAAAACCAAAAGCCACTTCTCTGAAAACTGAGCAGATGTGGCACATCTTGAAAAAACTTCTTCCCTACATCCATGCTATGTCAAAAAGCTTGAGACCAGTAGAGGCACCACTACACTAGCTATTGAAGTTTTTAACTGCACGTCAAGAAGTCTATATCCATGTTCACAAATAACCTATGGGCTATGAGAAACATACTGAGCTAGTGTGGAAGGGGCCTTACTTTGTTTTTTAGGAACTCTGGGTTTGTTGAGAGTGACTGAATCAGAGCATTCCTGTCCTGCAGACAAGATGGTAACATAAGAATAGAATGGTTAAATATTGACAAGAAGAATGAAGAAACTGAACCATGACATATCCGTCTTGGTTTAGCTTCCTCACAGTTAGCATAAGAGTTAGAAACTAGTTATTTTGATAACAATAGTAATGAAATCAGACACACTACTTATGTTTCATAGGATTGTTGGATAGTGAAGATGTCTCATGTGAATGGATATGGATAACATAGAATATAGCTAAACACTAGTGCATCCAGTATTATCTCTATCGATAACCTACGTCACTGACTCCGCTCTACTTCAAGCACAACTATATTAACTGCTAATCAACTAGAGAAGATTAAAAAGGCGACGGCCAATATCCCCCAGTAATAGTATAACAAGAAACTTGAAGCATTTTGGATGATCAAAGTTGAAAACATATAAATATTACTTTGGAAAAACTATGGAGGGCTTTTGACCACTCAATGGAAATAAGGCCAGTTTATTTGTTTCTAATTTTTTATTTAGGGTATGAAGGCATAACGGTAACATGTAGACATGCATCAAGTGCATAATGGCATACCTTTACCCAGAGAGCTGAACAATCAAAGTTTGTTAGAAACCATTTATGTGCATTCATATTAAATGAGTCAGCTTCTTCAATGCCATCAATATAGTGCCGATATTCTGGACATATACAAGCACTTCCAGCATATGCAGCATCCACATGAAACCACATTCCATTACTCTGCATTAATAAGAGAATGTTCATCTTCATTATGCATTAGTACACAGCATACAGATGAATTGAACACACGGCAACGAAAGCAGATCATTAGAGGGAGGCATCGTGAACTACCAAACTTATTCCTGTTTTACAATGCCATTTAGATCTTTACCATGCCCTTATTAGGTTTTTACTAGCTTCTTTTGGATCTAATATGTTGTTGGCCCTAAAATCAAAGTTGATGTGGAAGAGATCCCTTGATGCAGAAGTACATAGTAGAAGAAAAAAGTCTAAAGCACATAATGCCAAGCTTGTTTTGTTGCGAGTCTTTGTTTTATTCTTGATTAGAATTAGTTAGTCCCCATAGAAGTTTGAGATTGAGCTGGAAATTATTATTTTTACTCTGGTTTCCTTTTAGGTTTATTTATAATTTCAATAATTTTATTCCAAGTTGGTTAGGAGTCTTTTCTTGGGAAGAAATTCAGCCAATTACTTGTCTAGAAATTACAATTTTTTAGAATTTTTAGCCTTTTGTGGTTTCTATCTCAGAAAATTTAGAAAGTTACCTTGTGTCTAGAGACTTTTTAGTCTTTTATAGTGTGCGTATAAAGGGCCCCTTCTTGTATTACGAATTTAGAGTCAGAATGAACGTTTTTCCTTGGTTAAAGATGACTCTTATTTTAACTTTAGTGGAGTTAGGTACTTTTCTATTCTTCTCTTTTACTATTTGCAGAATTTTTGTTCATTCAAATCTGTTTAACAAGAAACAATACCTTGATCATCATAATCTGAAATCGCTTGTAATCATTTATTTCAAATCCAAACCCAGTTTCCCTAGTTTTAACCTATTAGCCCCACCACATTTCCAGCCAACACAACCCTTGAATACAAAAACTCTAGGTTGTCCTACTTCATCCCTTCATGTATTTTTATAGAATTTTCATGTTTGTGCATATGATTCCGATTTCAGTTGCTCAGTGGTTGGAGAAGTTGCAGAAGGACTTCCTTTGGGAGGTGTGGGCGATATTTGATTGACCGGAATTTGATTTGTAGTCCGAAAGAGGTGGGGGTTGGGCATAAGAAGTGTGGTTCCGTTCAATAAGACCTTATTCGGTAAGTGGCTTTGGAGGTTTGCGTGGGAAAGTGAGAGGTTTTGGCATAGGGTGGTGGTGGCAAAGTATGGGGTTGGGTGGGGGAGTGAAGTGCTAAAGTAGTGGAGGGTTCTCATGGTAGAGGCTTGTAGAGAGGCATTTGGATGTTGTAGGGGGAGTTATGGAGGTGGGTAGCCTTTTGGGTAGGGAGGGGGGAAAATGAGTGGTTTTGGAAGGATAGGTGGTACGGGGATCAAAATCTTGCTTCTTTCTTCCCGATGAATTTCAACTTGCGATGGATAGGGATGCGGTGGTGGCTACCTATTTAGTGATTGATGAGGGGCGGGTGGTTTGAAATGTAAGGCTCTGACGGCAAGTCTAGGATTAGGAGGCTGTATAGTTAGTGGATTTGATGGTTTTTCTGTATAGTGTTAGAGTGGATTAGGAGGTTGGACAGTTAGTGGATTTGATGGTTTTTCTGTATAGTGTTAGAGTGGTGGGTGAGGGGGGATAATTTGGTGTGGCGGCAGTAGGATGCCGAAAGTTTTTTTTGGTGTCATCTTTTTTTGAGCCTTAGTGGGAGGTGCAGATACTTCTTTTCCATGGCAGAGTATTTGAATTGTTGGAACTCCTTCCAAGGTAGCATTCTTGGTGTGGACGACGACATTAAATAGGATTATCACAATTGATAATCTTATTTGGCGTCAACAAGTTTTGGTTAATTGGTGATGTATGTTTTGTAGTGATGCATACTGTTTCTCATCTTCTTCTTCATTGCTCTGTGGCATATCAACTTTGGGTGTTGATGTCTTCTATGTTTGGTATGGTTTGGGTGCAACAAGGAAATGTCAACAGTGTTTTTCACAGCTGGAGAGGGGGTAGGGTTGGGAAGAGATGTAGGAAGCCGTGGTCTCTTGCGCCTTTGTGTCTGATGTGGATGATTTGGCTGGAGTCGGTGGATTTTTCAGGGGGGTGGAGTAGCTTGTGAATCATTTGAAGAATAGGCTTTTAATGATTTTGTATAGTTGGGTTTCAGGAAGTTTTCTTTAGATTTGTTTTCTTTTGTGAATTTTATAGACACTCTCCATGTTTAGGGGTAGTTATTTTCTATTGCTTCTTTTCCTTTGTATTTGTTAGCATCGTCTTGATGCTTTTCAATTAATCATATTGACTTTTATTTATCAAAAAAAATATACTATGTGCAGCTGCTTGTACATCTTCAAAAAACTCTTATTTCCATATTCTAGCAATTCAATCAATATGTCACCTTAGTAATCTTTCCCAACACAAGCAAAGGATCCACAGCTGTTGAAGAAGTAGTACCAACCTGCAAGCACATAAGCAAGGCTTCTTTAGCTAACAAAAATTCTTTACCATTGAATCGAATTCAGTAATCAAGTAAATGATCCACAAATTATCACTGATTAATAATTTAATATGTATCCTACATCTCTCATTAAAGGATGAGTATTAGTCCAAACCAGATTTTCAGCTCATTAGATTTAGCATGCTCCCTATTCCACTACCACAATAAGAAGAAAACCAAATTGCCTTACTTCTACAAGTCCTTAAAAGTCAACTCAAACAATTTCAAGTGCTCAACATAAAATATGACCCACCACCCCAATTACTTAGAAGAATACTCCTTGTCTTACAAGTCATCAGTTACTTAAAAAAGTATAAACTTAAGGGATCAATGTCTATCTTGCATTTGGCCTCACTTTGTACTCATCAACAACATTGCGTGACCCACAAATAATGTAAATTAAGGCCTGTTATCTTGAATACAAGAGAGCACTTCATTCACAAGTCACAACTCAAAGGTGATTTGAAAATGTGCAGCCTAGATGCTTAAAATGATACTCATTGCAAAAATTTTGGAAGAAGAATTATGCTTAACCCCAACTTCCTATTCCATAGTCCTGGCCATGTCTTGGTAATGTCAACAAATTTCCTTAGCATTTTGTACCTTTCCAACTTTACGAAAACCACCAAACTATTTTACAACTTGATCATGTGCTATCTCAGAATCAGCAAATATTGTAAACTCCTATTGCTGTCTAACATCTATAGCTTTTCAGTAGAAGAACACAGCAAAAATTGTGATTCATCAATGACAGCAAACAATGCTTAGAAAGATGCACAAAAAGGAAATTAGTACAAACTAAGAAGACACGAGATACTGCTGCAAGTAACAGTTAACTTACAGTTCATTCACATTGGTATAGTTACAATCTGTTATAGTCACCCCGGTTGCACCCAAACCAACCCAAACAAAGCCACAATAGAATTCCAAAGTCGAGAAGCAACTGGGCAATGTAAAAGCAAGTGATCCACCGTTTCCCCATCCCTACAACACATGCAACACCAGTTTACTAGAACATGTCCCCGCCGACGCAAGTTATCAATAGTCAAAATCTTCCCCAAAGCAGCAGTCCAAACAAAGAAAGCCACCTTGGATGGTGAACCCGTCGCCCAAATGCTCTTCCAAGGAAACACTGCCCCACTCCCCCCCCTTAAGCATATCATAAAAAGAAGACACTGAAAACACCCCTTTAGATCTCGAACAATCCCACACCAAAGAGTCCGCTCTATCCCTCCCATCCTTGACACCATACAAAACTCCCAACAGGTCCACCAGTTGATCCAACTCCCAATCTTGCACAGCACGACGAAGGTGAACATTCCAAACAAACAACTGCCCCTGCCTAACTCTAAGAAACGCCACCAGCTCCACCCCATCCGTAGCAATAGCATAAACCATAGGAAACCTGCTCGCCAAAGGCACCTCGCTACACCACCGATCCTGCTAAAAGCGAGTCCTATCCCCTACCCCCACCTTAATCCGAGTCCTATCCCAAAACTCCGTCCACCCTAGCCAAATCCCTTTCCACAACCCACAACCATGAGGGTGGACCACCCCCTTCGAGCACCACTCCCCTCTGGCCACCCCATACTTCGCTACCACTACCCTTCTCCATAACCGCTCCCTCTCCACAGCAAAACGCGACAACCATTTCCCTAAAAGAGCCCGGTTAAAACCCACCAACCTCCTGACACCCAAGCCCTCCCCTCTCCTTAGGAATACAAATCCTATCCCAAGCCATCAAATGATAATGAAAACCCTCCCCTCCACCACCCCACAAAAAATCTCATTGCAACTTTTCCAACCGCCTAGCAACCAACACAGGAATCACATGCAACGACATAAAGTATGTTGGAATACTAGAAAGGACACTCTTGATCAATGTTAGCCGCCCTCCCTTAGACAAATACGGCCGCTTCCACCTCGCCAACCTTCGCTGCACTCTATCTACCACCCCATCCCACACCCCTTTCGCCTTAAAGGTAGCCCCCAAAGGAAGCCCCAAATAGGAAAGTGGTAACTGAGTCACTTTACACCCCAAAATAGCTGCCAACACCGGAAGACGAACCACCTCTCCCACAGGAATTAATTCTGATTTGGCCAAATTAGCCCAGAGCCCAGATACTGCCTCAAAGCACAGCAACACACATTATAAATGCCCAATCTGATCCACATCCGCATCACAAAAGATGAGCACATCATTAGCATAAAAAGAGATGAGAAACCACCAGAGGAGCAAGCCCCTGCCCCACCTCAAAACCAGATAACAAACCCCTCTAAACTGCTCTGGACAATAAACGACTCAAAGCCTCCATCACCAAAATAAACAATAAAGGAGACAGTGGATCCCCTTGCCGTAATCCTCTCCATGTAGGAAAAAAGCCCGTCGGAGTGCCATTAACCAAGACTGATAACCGCACCGTAGAAATACAAAACAGAATCCACTGCCTCCATCGCTCCCCAAAACCCATCCGTTGAAGCACATACAATAGAAATTTCCAATTCACATTATAATAAGCTTTCTCAATATCCTGCTTGCACATAATCCCCGCCTTCTCTTACCGAACCCGCGAGTCCACACATTCATTAGCCACGAGCACAGCATCCAAAATTTGACAGCCCCCTACAAACACATTCTGAGACTCTGACACCACCCCCTCTAGGACACCCCAAAGTCTATTGGCTAGAACTTTAGCCAATAATTTGTAGACACTGCCCAAAAGACTGATTGGCCGAAACTCTCTAATATCCTCCGCCCCACCTTTCTTGGGAATCAAAGCAATAAAAGCGGCATTAAGACTCTTCTCAAACTGTCCCTCCTGATAAAACTGATCAAATACGGCCATCACTTCCACCTTCACCACCCCTCAGCATTGTTGGAAGAAGGCCATGGGAAAGCCAACCGGCCTAGGGGCTTTATCCCCGGGCATACTCCTCAACGCACCCCAGACCTTCTCCTTCGCAAACGGGCGCTCTAGCATCAACACCGCCTCATCTGAAATAGTATCAAAAGTAACTCCCTCCAAATCCGGTTGCCACCCCTCCCCCTTAGCCCTGAAAAGATGCTGGTAGAAGCCCACGATACCATTCCGGATATCTACTTCTGAAGAAAGCATCACCCCATTCACCTGCAACCTCCTTATCTGATTCACCCGCCGGTGAGCATTGGCCATCCGATGGAAAAATTTGGTATTACGGTCCCCATCCTTGAACCACAAGCACTTGGATTTCTGGCAAAAACTAATCTCCTCCATCCTAGCAATCTGGCCATAATCCTTCTGCACCCCCTCCGGACACACCACATCATCTTCCGATGAGCCCTCTATTTCTTCCTTCTCATCGAACCCCTGCAAAACCGACAAAGTACTCGCCTTCTGTACCTCCAACTGACCAAACACCTCCTAATTCCACCGCTTCAAATCAGATTTAAGCAGCTTTAACTTTTGAGCCATCCGACTACTAGGCAACCCGGCCACACTATAACTCCCCCACCACTCCTTTACCCTCTCGCCAAAGTCTTCGGCCTGTAACCACATATTCTCAAAACAAAAAGGTGTCGGGCCACGCCACACTCCCCCACTATCCAATAGGATAGGCCAATGATTCGAAACCGGACGCTATAATCGAACCTGGAACATCTGGGAAAAATGCTCTTCCCAATCCCCCGTGACTAGGAATCTATCAATACGAGACATTGCCCGACCTCCGAACCAGGTATAACCCCCTCCCTGCAACGGCATATCGATTAACTCCAACCTATCAAATAAAAGAGGAGAACGCCCTCACCGGCCTCGTCACCTGACTTGCCCCTGTCTTCTCTTCTGGACTCCGCACAACATTGAAGTCTCCACCCACACACCAAGGCCTCCCCAAGCAAAAAGCAACAGCCTGTAACTCCTAAAAAGCCACCCGCTCCAATCTCTTGACCGGCCCATACACCTCCATAAACACCCAACGAAAGTCATCGTCAACACATTTGAACAGACAAGATAAGGAAAAACCTCCCACCTCTTCCCCCTCCTTCACCACCACCTGATTATCCTAACACATAAGAACACCACCTGCAGTCCCTATAGCTGGTTGGAAGGCCCAATCCACATACCTACCACCCCAGATATCCCTAACAACATCCACCCCCACACACTCTATTTTGGTTTCTTGAAGGCACACCATATCCGCTCTAGCACTCTTTAATAATGATCTAACCACTGCCCGCTTTCCTTTATCATTTAAACCCCGCACATTCCAAATCAATATTTTCAAACGCATCGCAACAACAAAGGATCTCCACGCCCCTTCCTCATCCGGTGGGATGTGGTAATTACTTGGAATGCTTTCGGTGAGGGAGGAGACTAGGCCACGCCGGCGGATCCTTTTTCTTGGCGGACGGTCCTTCGAGATTGAGGAGACGGCAGAGACGTCTGGGGGTCATCGATGTTTGTCCATAGTGGAGCGAGGGCAAGGCTTGCGTAGGGAAGTCAGGTTGGTAGGGTTTGAAGTGTGATGGATAAGTGAGAAGATGCGATGGGCGTCACGGAACCAAGGCCCTCAGTCGTTTGTGGGTCGGCTAGAGGGGACACAGCGCAGTGTGGCAGTTTGGATTCGTACATAGGAAGATGGTAGTTCTACGTTTCAGATTGTGGTTACTTCGAAGGGTAAAAGAGCTCAGATTTTTCTTCCCATTTCGGATTTTGGAGACGGCTGGGAGGGTGTGGCACTGGTTTTTGAAGGATTTGCTAAAGGAAATGGTTGGGTGACCCGGATTGATGCGGGTAAGAAGGCGCCGAAAGGGTAGAGAGTTGCCATAGCAGCTGCAGGGGCAGTTGACTCGATGGAGGTCGGTGATACGGTGGTGCAGGGTGTGATAGAAGAGGGGTGGTTTGATCTGTTGGAGAGGGCGCTGGTGGGTCAAGTGGAAGAGGTGGGGAGCAGAGGAGTTGGGTTCTCAGCTATGGTGGAATGGGTTGCCCGTTGGTGAAAGGGGGTCGGGAGAGTGGAGATTCGTCCGATAGGGAGCCAGGCCTTTTTGTTTGTTTTTTTAGCTCGGTGTGAGGCCGAGGATGTGTTGCGGCGCAGATGGGTGATTGATGGACACGATTTAGCTCTGTGATGGTGGTCACCAATTGTGCTCTGCGACAAGGAGAAGACGTCGGGGGTGGTGATGTACAAATGGGTTAAGGTGATGGGTATAATTTTGCACCTCCGTGAAGAAGCAACCTATCAGGCCGTCGGCGATCGGTGTGGGGGTTTTGTGGAGGCCGACAAACAGTCGACTGATCCGGGAATGGTTCGGTTGCTGGTTCGTAACGGGGGAAGCATTCCTGCTAGGGTTTTGCTTCGTCAGAAGTCGTGGTTGTACTCGCTACCAGTTTGGTCGGAGTCGGGGCCGTCGTTTGAAGCTTCATAGCTGGCGACAGTAACGAATAAGGAAACCCGAGTATGGAGGCGTGAAGATCGGCGAATTTGGGGGTATGGAAGATTTGGGGAATATCGTAGCCTTAGGAAGGAGGGTCGTAGGGCTGGGTTTCTGGGCAGACCAAATGCAAGGACCCTAGTCAACAAATTGGGCCAAGGAAATTTGGGCCCCGTGGTCTCTCAAGTCAAGAAGGTGGGCCAGGGGTTTTGGGATCTACAACTTGGGTGCCTATGCATGTGGGCCAGTCTTCTTTGGCTGGAAATCCAATCGTGCGGCCAAGTGTGTTTTTGAACTCTCCTCAGGCCCTGGCTCAAGGGATACCTGGCCCAACAAGGGAGGTAGGCCCACTGGTGAATCCAACTATTGACCAGATCTTCAGGTCGTTGCATGCTGCTGTTGGGTCGGGTCACTGAAATTACGGCAGTAAGGTGCCAATATCGGGGATGGACGAACACAACAGCGCTGCTAAGGCCGATGGGGTCTCCAGCATTGCCGTTACACCACGGACAGCACACAGCGGCTGGTAGATCAGCTTCTTTACCTCCGCTGCTTGGGGAGGAGCTCGGTGGGGTAGAGCAGGGACGATAGGAAGACCGTGAGGAGTGGGGGGCAGAATCGGAGGCTGGTGAGGCAGAGATGGGTGATGGCCTAGCTTTAGTACTCCAGCCATTGGCAGTGGAAGCTGGGGAAATAGTGGTGGCCAACTCGAAGTCTGACAAAGAGCAGGATTTGGAGATGAATTTCCAAACGGAGCATCCATCGACGTCGGATGAGGTTTCTGAGTGGGTGTTGGCTCGGATTACTGAGGTTAGTAAATTTTAGGGGGGTTCTTTTGAAGGGCATGAAGAAGAGGCTTTGAAACTGTTTTTGGCCATTGAGATGTCATGGCGAGGAGGTGTATCAAGGGGGCAAGAGTTACAGAGCACAGGCCAGAAGGATAGAGGAGGCCGGGAATTACACAGATTAGAATGTTCCATCAATTATGATAGTAACAGGACTGGGGATGGTCGGCGGATGAGGAAAGGGCGTGGAGATCCTTTGTTGTTGCCATGTGTTTGAAAATATTGATTTGAAATGTGTGGGGTTTAAATGATAAAGGAAAGCGGGCAATGGTTAGATCATTATTAAAGAGTGCTAGAGCGGATGTAGTGTACCTTCAGGAAACCAAAATGGAGTGTGTGGGGGTGGATGTTGTCAGCGATATCTGGGGTGGTAGGTATGTGGATTGGGCCTTCCAACCAGTTATAGGGACAGCAGGTGGTGTTCTTATGTGTTGGGATAATCGGGTGGTAGTGAAGGAGGGGGAAGAAGTGGGAGGTTTTTCCTTATCTTGTCTATTCAGATGTGTTGACGATGACTTTCGTTGGGTGTTTACGGGGGTGTATGGGCCAGTCAGGAGATTGGAGAGGGTGGCTTTTTGGGAAGAGTTATAGGCTGTTGCTTTTTGCTGGGGGAGGCCTTGGTGTGTGGGTGGAGACTTCAGCGTTGTGCGGAGTTCAGAAGAGAAGACAGGGGCAAGTCAGGTGACGAGGCCGATGAGGGCGTTCTCCTCTTTTATTGATAGGTTGGAGTTAATCGATATGCCGTTGCAAGGAGGGGGTTATACCTGGTCCGGAGGTCGGGCAATGTCTCGTATTGATAGATTCCTGGTCACGGGGGATTGGGAAGAGCATTTTTCCCAGATGTTCCAGGTTCGATTATAGCGTCCGGTTTTGGATCACTGGCCTGTCCTATTGGATAGTGGGGGAGTGCGGCGTGGCCCAACGCCTTTTCGTTTTGAGAATATGTGGTTACAGGCCGAAGGCTTTGGGGAGAGGGTAAAGGAGTGGTGGGGGAGTTATAGTGTGGCCGGGTTGCCTAGTAGTCGGATGGCTCAAAAGTTAAAGCTGCTTAAATCTGATTTGAAGCGGTGGAATCAGGAGGTGTTTGGTCAGTTGGAAGTGCAGAAGGCGAGTACTTTGTCGGTTTTGCAGGGGTTCGATGAGAAGGAAGAAATAGAGGGCTTATCGGAAGATAATGTGGTGTGTCCGAAGAGGGCGCAGAAGGATTATGGCCAGATTGCTAGGATGGAGGAGATTAGTTTTCGCCAGAAATTCAGGTGCTTGTGGTTCAAGGATGGGGACCGCAATACCAAATTTTTCCATCGGATGGCCAATGCTCACCGGCGGGTGAATCAGATAGGGAGGTTGCAGGTGAATGGGGTGATGCTTTCTTCATAAGTGGATATCCGGAATGGTACCGTGGGCTTCTACGAGCATCTTTTCAAGGCTAAGGGGTGGCGACCGGATTTGGAGGGACTTACTTTTGATACTATTTTAGATGAGGCAGTGTTGATGCTGGAGCGCCCGTTTGCGGAGGAGGAGGTCTGGGGTGCATTGAGGAGTATGCCCGGGGATAAAGCCCCTAGGCCGGATGGCTTTTCCATGGCCTTCTTCCAACAATGCTAGGGGGGGGTGAAGGCGGAAGTGATGGCGGTATTTGATCAGTTTTATCATGAGGGATAGTTTGAGAAGAGTCTTAATGCCACTTTTATTGCTTTGATTCCCAAGAAAGGTGGGGCGGAGGATATTAGAGAGTTTCGGCCAATCAGTCTTTTGGGCAGTGTCTACAAATTATTGGCTAAAGGATCTCCACATCCCTAGTTGCAATTCTCGAGTTACTATTCGCATCCCTTTAAAAGTGAACTTTTCAACCTCAAAACCCTATTCAGTCACCCCCAAATCAACCTAAATCCCTTCTTTTACCTATTGGCCTTCAATTTAACCATTAATAACCTCAATTACCCATTGTTTAGACCGTCAAATAAACTCTATTCTGAAAATCCAGCAAGCTGTCCTACATTAGGTATGGTAAAGCTAAAATGCATTTCAAGTAAACCTGACCTGTTGATCCCTTGGCTTTTCTGGTGATACGAGCAAATAAAATAATACTAAACCAAGCAAAGTATATGAAGTCCTATGCACAATGATTATGATAATTTTATAATGTTTTGAAACCTTATCAAACTCAGGAGTGACGGAAACATTAGAGTAGTCTAGTAAAAGGAACACAAATGGTTGTGGAAGTTCAAATTATTGGTTTGCTTTATCTTTCCTCCACACAAACAATACAATTCTTTAGTCACTTTGGACTGCAGAAAGCCAAAAACCTTTTAGGATACCAACACAAACAAGACCTCCCTGAAAAGTTCATGGTACTGAGAGTCATCATATAATATATAAGTCAATCTAAATCGGAATATTTTCCAACACATTGTTTGGAAAGAAAAAAAATCATTTAGTATCTTTACTAGTGAATATGAAAAAATGGCAATCAAGTGATGAATAGAAAGATTTGCATATGACAACAACACAGAAGGAAAACAAACTGACATTGAAAGTTCTTTGTGGCTTACAGTAGCACTTAAGAAAAAAGGGATTAGACCGATCGTGATATCATGTGATATTGCTTCATTGAGTGATTCAGGAGAAAGGGCATATTCAGAGGACACATCCGTCTTCAGAAACCTACAATTCTCTGGGTGAATCCCTCCTATCTGCCACAAACAATAGACATCAAAAAAGTTGTAAACTTGAACACCATAACTAGGCAGTATGCACATATTCAAAAAAGCAACCCTATTTTCAAGATAGCTCTGAAGGAGTCACACTGTTTGAATGACGGTCATAGCTACATGATTGTGCGATTATGTGTTGGTTCCTAAACAGAAACCCCTAGAAAACTGAAATGAAAGGCATGAACATGCAAGGCCATTTTGTAATGTGTTACCAAGAGCTCTTTGTAGTGATTGTATTGATGTGTATCAAGGCTTATGTCTCAAATATATATAGAAACACAGACATAGAATTCTACCTTCTCAGTTGTGAATCAGCTGCCTAATTTAACCTAGATAAACATCAGCTACATAACAGTTGCATAACACTAAATTCTACGGTTTGTAAATAGAGTACTATAATCTAAATTCAAATGTTGCCGTACATAGCTCTCAAGATACAACATTGATTGAAGTGTAATGTTAAGTTTTTCTACAGCAAACCCAAATAACTGGATGATGGTCATGTGGCCTAGGGCATGCAAGCATCAGTAAAGATCCATTCAGTTATAAATGGTTGCCAACCATTGTAGGCAATCAACTTAATATTTTGCCAATCATCATGCAAATTCCTTACTCACACAATTCTTAAAAGCATAATTTTGGGGTAGTTTTTGATAGTTAAATGAAATTTCATGGCAAGATGCACCAATTTCTAGGGATATTTTTTAGGAGAGCTGAAATAATTTGAGTTTGTTCTGCATAAAGTGTGGAGTACTAAAATTTTAGAGACCAGGCAGGATGCTAAACCTGATCCTGACTTGCTATATAGTAATAAATAAACAAAACAGTGCCAGCCAATTGAAAGAGGGTATAAAATACTCGTGAATTTCCAATTATACCTGGCAGGCTTTCTGCAAAGCTGAATGTGTTTGATCAGATCCATAAACTACAAGCTTTCCGATGGCATCTTTTCCAACCCTTCTTAAAACTTTATCACGAGCAGCCAATAGCACAACTAGAACAGCTTCACTTGCTGTACCCTGTATTACTCCACCACCTTGTCCTGCGATAGGGTTCCAAACAGAAAAGCCTTATGTCACTATCAATGTATCATTAATCAGTTGAACCAGTAAAGCTTCTTTTGCAGGAAGAAAGAGAAAATAGTTACAAAGATAAGTGCACTAATTAGAATGCCCTTCAAATCAAGCAAACTACTGCTACAAAACAACCCATTTCAATAAATTTCGAAAAATATTATAAGCCTCTATTTGAGGTTTTAATTTCAACATCCACAAACTTCTCTGCGCTAATTTAATCTCTCCTAAAACCATTTAGTCACTTGGACTTGGGTCAATGTATGATTCCTTATGACTGAGACTTATTTTCTTTGCCAATCACTAAAATTGTCCAAGATGTTATATTATGTCAGCAATCTTCTCTTCCTAGTTCATGAACTGGAGAACTGGTATGTTCAAAAAGATTTGAATTCCATATAATGGTAAAAAAGCCAAACTTAAAACTCTAGAGGTCTTTCTCCACATGATGTAGCAGTTCAAATCACCAATCTTTCAGAAATCAAATGATCAATAACTGAAATTTTATTCAAACATATCACTTACTAGGAATGAAAATATCCCACTCCAACTTCTCGGAAACTACACCTTCTTCAAACTAACCAAATGTGTAAAGAAATTTGACCATGAAAGGAAAAAATACAGCTATCAAGAATAGCCATACAATAATGCAGGTTTTAGCATCCAACTATATAAAATCACATGTAAATACCACTGCAATCCAACCCCCATTCACGAGACAGTGAGCATGAAAGCAGATTCTAAGTGAAATCCTGACTTAAACCATCACCAAATGATGGGGCACATCAAAAAACAGATGCAATACAAGGACAAAAGAGGCCTGTTACCACATCATTTCTCCAAGCAAAATCTGATGATGACCCATCACTCCTCGCTTTAAAACAAAATATGTACTCAAAATGCACCCTTGGACCTTGACTATGAAATGTATGAAATGTTTTCTCGCAAACTAATAACAGAGTTCCTAAAACCTCATTAGCTTATATGCCTGTATTTAGCTGAGATTTACATCATAAAAAAAAAAACAAAAAAGCTAGCCTTTTCTTCCAAACCTTCATAACCATTTGCCAGAAAAAGCCCTTTCCATGAAGTTCTAAATGATCGGTATGGTCTCAACAACCAAGGAAGAACACAGATCTACCCAATTGACTACCCACTTCCTATTTCTTCCTTCTTTTTGTCCTTTCTGCTTAGGTATTCACCCACTCTTTATATCCTTTCACTTCTCGTCAACCAAACTTAGTTAAAGCCGCAAGTTATATTCAGAATTCTGGTCCAACAGATTAATTAAAGATCACCAAGTCCTTCTCCACCTAGAGTAACATATAAAGCTAAGTTGCCATTTTATAATGTCTAAAAAATAAAGCACCAAATCTTTTTTTATTCTTCTTCTCTTTAACAAATCTATTAACCACCTCAGCTTGAATGACATCAACCATCAAAATGAAAGAGCAAATGCAAAGGTCTCTTTTGTCTTGAGAAAAAAGAAAGTATATTTTTGAACTGGGAAAAAGTTGTACCTTCCAAGTTACTACAAGAATCAAATACTAATAAATATAGACATAGCAAACTATACCTGTTGAAAGGAAATCATCAGGAAGCTTAAGAAGTTTAGCAAGCCAATCCAGAACAATCATTTCAAGTTCTGTTGCTGCAGGAGAAGTTATCCAACTAAAACCCACCATGTTAATACCAGCACTGAGCATTTCTCCTAAAAATCCAGCGATACTACTATTAGAGGGAAAATATGCAAAATAATCCGGGCTTTGCCAATGGGTTACCCCTGGTAAGATCTTTGACTGGACATCTGCACCCACAATTAAAATACAAATATAGATTGATATGGTAAGAGCAAAATAGCAAAGAAATGATTCATGTTGCCAACCCCATTTGAGTGGGACACATTACTTAGTTTGGTTGGTTGGTATATACATTGATATGGTGTATGCAATTAAACGTTTTTCTTTATTTTTCTGTTTAATTTTTAGGTCTCTTGAAGAAATAGTTTAAAAGTATGCACAGGATTAAGAAACTTCACCACTGAGAACATCTTGCAATGATTCTGGCTGATTTGGTGCGGAATCTGGAAGAAGTTTACTCAGATACCCAGGCTGCAGAAAAGTTGAATTTTTTTTTTTGTATCCATGAATGAAATGGGACTGATAGCACAAACATCATAACTAAAGCACACGTGATAACTATTAAATTATTTCCTCTTTCATAACCAAAAATCAAAGAATAATAATATCAATAAATTCCCAAATTACGAATTGGACCATTACTTTAAAAAAACACATACACGAATCATCTACAATCCCCAAATTTACAGTTTTGATATAAAGAGCAAGAATCATCTTTTTTATACAGTATGCTTCATTTCTTAACTACTATTAAGTAAAACCACTAAAAGATTAACATGAAATCTACTTGCACAAAACAAAAACAAAAACAAAAAATTCTAACATTGTTAAAATCCTCGAGCACTAGAAATTTTTTTAAAAAATAACAATGCAAAGATTGAAACAAAGAACCCACGGAAAAATATTTCATGATTGCAACTAAGAATAGGCTTTGATTGATTTTCTTTCAGAAACAGATGTACCCACAAAATTAATTAATCAAAATACATAAAAATAAGTCAATAGACAGAACAAAGAAACAAAGAAATAAAAAATTGAAGATTATGGAAACCTGAACTTGGCTGAGAACTGGGAAATTCTCAATGTTCTTGTAATAATCAGCAATGAAATCTACCATCTTGTGAGCATTCTCTCTCAGTTGTTCTGCATCCATTGGCTTCAAACCACCACCATCCCTAATGATATATCAAACCCAGCAGACCAAACAGAATAGAGAACACAAGTAAAAATGACAATATTCAAAACATCATTCACAGCACAACCATTCCACTGAAAAAAGAGGAAGAAGAAGAAGAAGACAGGATACACTTACATGTTGTTTTGTTTGTGGGAGTGGGGTTGGAAGTGAAAATGGTGGGAATGGGTATAAAGAGGGTGATTATTATATGCATAAGAGATTGAGAAAGAAAGGCAAAAAGATGCTTGGTTTTGAAGAGACTGACAAAATCTAGGACGGCATTGCGACTCGTTAATTACGACTCTCCTCTCATTCACACCCTTCTGCCCGAGAAGTTATTGGTTGGTCGCACCTTGCCCAACAGTGTTTTCATTGGTGGAGGAGTCGGAATTCGCGATTTTGTAGATATGATACATTGTGATCGGTGAAAAGTAACGTCATGTCGTGTCTCCGGAACACCAAATAATTTTTCCTTCTTCCGCGGGTGTGCTGCATTCGCTTTTTACAATATTATTATATTTGTGGCTTCACTTTTTTGAAGGGCTTTCGTTTTTTTTTACACAACTTATCACTTTGAAAAAAAATATAAACCAATGAGGGTTGGCCCAAGTGGAAAAGGATTTGAGTCGCTTAAGTAAAGGTCTCGAGTTCGAGTCATTGTGGATGCAGTAAACCCTCTTCGGCGGATTAGTCTTGGGTCCAAAAAAATCTAGAGATACTGTGGGAGACCTAAAAATATATATATATATATATATATATAAACCATGTGTTTTGAGTGTGGCTTTAAATTTTTAATTTAATTTTTTTTAAATTAATTTTTTTGACTTTTATTTTTTGAGATTTTTTTTAGAGTCTATAGTATTAAGATTTTTTTGTATAAAGGAGATTTAATATTTTCATAATGTTTAAAATCCCTCAATATCGATCTAGGAAAATTTCAATTTTAGAAAAATTCTCTCCAAAGAAATTTTGGATTTCCCAAAGAATTTCTCTGGATTCAAACCAAAGAAATCCAAATAAAATTGAAATTTCTCTAACTTTGTTCACAAATAATTGAAATTTCTCTGGCTCTGTTCACAGAGAATTTAAATCACAGAGAAATTTAAATCACAAATAAAGTTATAGCTTTCACACACACAGAGAACAAGAGAGAAAATATATTATTAAAGAGAGATGAGAGAAATTTCAATTATCCACAGAGAAATTTATTGTCCGTTTGGTTAGGGTTTCAAATTATAGTTTCACTCATTGATTTGAGTGTATTGTTTGTTTTGAACTTTCAAATTATAATTCTACACCCATTTCTCAAAACTCAATTCAAAACATAATCATTACTTTTCAAAACTCATAACTAAACACATAATTCAAAACTCTTTTCAAAACTTAATTCAAATCAATATTTTAAATATTTTAATATTTAAATATGTTACGATTTTTTTAATTTTTTAATTTTTTGAATATTTTTAAATATTTTAATTTCAAAATATTACGATTTTAATTTTTTAATTTTTAAAATATTTTATAAAAATAAATTCAAACTCTATTTTATAAAAATATTTTTAAATATTTTAATTTTTTTGTTATGTATTTGGTTACGATTTGAGTGTAGAGTTGTGAAAGTAGTATGGAGTTTCGAATTATGTGTTTGGTTATGAGTTTTAAAAATAATTTCTTAATTGAGTTTTGTTTTATGTGTTTGGTTACGATTTGAGTGTAGAATTGTTTTTAAATTTAAAATATTAACATTTTAAATTATTTAAATTTTTTGAATATTTAAATTATTTAAATTTTTACGATTTAAATTTTTTGAATATTTATTTTAATTTTTTACTTATTAAATTTTTTTAGATTATTTAAATTATTTAAATATTTATGATTTAAATTTTTTGAATATTTATTTTGAAAAAAAAATTATTTCCTTTGTAGTATTTTCAATTAAAAAAATTGATTAATGTTATTTTTTGTTAATAATAAATTTTTTGAATTGAATTTTAAAAAGAGTTTGGTTATGAGTGTTGATCAGAATTTTCAATAGTGTGAAAGTAGTGTGTTTTGTTATGAGTTATAGGAATTTGAATTAAGTTTTAAAAACTCTTTCCAAAACTCATAACCAAACAAATTTTCTTACTTCACATGTCAAATCAAACTTTCAAAACTCAATTCAACGCTCTCTTCAAAAACCATAACCAAACAAATTTTCTACACTCAAATCATAATTCCACAACTCACAAACTCAAAATACAACTTATACTCTCAAATCATATTTACAAACTCTACCAAATGCAACCTTAAACTTTACAAAAAATTTCAACCACAAATAAATTTATAAATTTCACACACAAAGGGAACAAGAGACAAAATAGATTATTAAAGACAAATGAGAGAAATGTGGTTTAAAGACTCTTTGATCTGTTTTTATTTTTTAGTTAGCAAATTGTTTTACTTTTAATTTTGGATTTCGTCGTGATCTTGCGTGGAAAAGTGTACCGTTGATCAGATTCTCAGATTTTGATTGTCTCAAGCATTCACAAAATTTAAAATTCGAAGCAAAGAGTTGGTGCCTCTTTGGATTTCGCCGTGATCTCGCTGAAAAAGTACATTGTTGATTAGATTCTTAGATTTTGACAGTTTTCGACATTCACAGTGTTTGAAATTCGAAGCAAAGATGGTGAATTTTATGATCGAACGGGCCACTAGCGATATGCTCATCGGTCCAAATTAGGCCATGAACATCAAGATGAGAGAGAAAGAGTTGGCTAGGTTAGTGGTGAGGGACCTTAGTTAATAAGAAAATATATATTAGATGTCTTCTACTACTCAAAATTTGGTAGGGATCTTCCATTAATTTTCCCTTTATTTTTAGTATTTTTTATTTTTTAGATATGCTTAATATAAATACAATTAAAAAATATAATATTTATAAAAAAAAATCTTAAAAAATTTACTAAATGCCAAAAATATTACAAAAATACAAAAATTCAGTATATATATTTTTTTATTCTTGTGTGTTTATTGATATTTTAAAATTTTTTTTAGTAATTTTTTTTACTTTTTAAGTGCATCTAGGTTAGGTATATTTAAAAAGTAAAAAAAAATTTACTTAAAAAATTTACTAAAAAAAAAAACAAAAAAACAAAAAATAAACAACTTAAATTTTAAAAAATTGAATTCATAATATTAAAACCAAACAAGGTTTCTTCGAGATTCGAAAACAATATTGAATATAAGGTACAACTTGGGTGGGCTCAACTTAACTAATTAATAAATTTATTCCACAAATCAAAATGTTATTTGAATATTATTATAGTATTAAAATAATGGAGTATATGCATAATTATATATATATATATATGCTTGAGCTCTGTTTTTTTCGATAGATAACTGTGCAAGTAGTGTTTGGTTTATTTTTTTTAGGCTTAATTCAAATGGGAAATCACAATATAATGAAACAATACCCATATATCAGCGAATAACACAGAGGAAATCTCAGAAATTTCCAACAACAAAGACAGATATATATATATATATATATATATATATATATATATATATATGTATATATCAGCGATAACAAACTGAAATGATGATCGTGATTAATGAAATGAAATGGGCTGTTATTTTCTGTTGCTTATTTCACCTCGTCATCGCAGTGATATCGCCTCACCGTGCCGTCGCCTCCCTCCACCATTCTCCGTCCTTCGCTATGGCCGTCTTCTCCTCCCTCCGCCATCCTTCGCACTTCGCTGTCGCGTCCCTCCACCATCCCGTAGCTGTCGCCCTCTGCAAAACGCCCGTCCACCATCTCTCTTTCTCTCTCTCTTCGCCGTCTCAGTTCGTATTAGGGCTAAACAAAACAAAACATGAGCTGCTGGGTCTGGGTGAATGAAGATAAAAAGAAGCGGGAAATTCAATTTTTGGGGAACCAATTTAAAAAAAAAAAATAAATAACAACTAACCAAAACGACGTCGTTTTTCAGAGGGCGACAGGGAGGGCCGCAGGAAAGGGCGACCGGTGATCCGTATTCTTCAAGAAATTGATAGTACTTAATGGAAGTTAAACTTGAGACGTGCAAAGAGCACCCTCCAAATCTCAAATTGCATCCACTAGGCCAAACCCTTGAAGTTATGCATATATAAATTACAGGGTCGACCCTGAACTAAGACTAACAAGACTTGTGGCTAGGGCCAAAAAAAAAAGGCTCATAAATTCATTAGTCTTGTACTACATTAATTAAAAAATGGTTCAATTCTGTTTCATTAATTTAGGCTAGTTAAGGGCCAAAAAAAATTCTATTTGACCCAATTGATAAAAGTCCTAATTAAAAAATATTTATAAGTGTTAGTTGTTAGCCAATTATAAAAATAAAATATAATATATATGTATTAGTCTTTAGCCCCATTCTATTTGGCCTTTTTTTTTTAAAAAGAAAATATTTTATTTTTAAACTCCCTCTTTATGGTCCAATTATGTGTTTTTTTAGTGGATTTTTTAAATATTTTATGTAATTTTTTATTTTATTTTGTAGATACACCTAATCTAAATATACTTAAAAAGTATAATATTTATGATTTTTTTTTATAAAAAAAATATGAATTACAAACTCAGAAAATTATTTTTGAAAATTCTAAACCAAACAAGGTGATTTTTTTATTTATTATAAATATCAAAAGGCCCCCAAAAAATTATTTCACCTTAAGCCCCCGGAAACTCAGGGCTGGCCTAGATAAATTATTAGCCTATTATATTGAATATATATTATGTACATAAACACAAATTATAAATACCACGGTAGTGACACATCCGTTCTTTAATTTTTATATCTCTGTCACATTATATAAATGATTTATTTTAATATTATTAATGATTTTATTTAAAAAAAATTCTAAATAGAATATGATATTAACAAATTAATTATCTAGCTACACAAAATATATATATATATATATTATGTGTAATTCATACTACATATCATTATTTCTAACTTTTATCGCAAAATGATATAAAATAATTGTTTTAGATTATATATTATCTCGCATGGTACTCCTAGCATATTTAGTTAAATGATACATTTTTCTATTTTGTAATTTTTATTTAAATTTACTTTTCTCCCTTTTTAAAATTAAAAGTTATTAATTAATACTATTAGGCGATTTGTGCCATGCACAAATTTTTTTTTTCTTCAAAATAATGCTCTATACTTTTAAAATAAAAGTTACGAACTATTATTATGAAATATCTATATTATTATTATTATATATTATATTATTATTATTTATTATTATTTATTTATTTTTATTATTATTATATTAAGTGAACCTTGGATTTAGTCTCTTGAAGCTCTTGCCACGTGAAATTTAGATGATTTACAAAAAAAAAAAAAAAACCCACGTTTGCTCATTTTCCTAAGCAGTTACTTAATACTCAACTTCAAGAAGAATTTAAAGAAAAAAACCAAAAAAACTACCCATTTTCTCACCACGTTCCTACAGTTTCTCTGCTACCCAAGTAATAGAATTTAGGTGATTTATAAAAAAACAAAAAAACCCACGTTTGCTTATTTTCCTAAGCAGCTACTTAATACTCAACTTCAAGAAGAATTGAAAGAAAAAATATATATATATATATTACCCATTTCCTCACCACGTTCCTGCAGTTTCTCTGCCACCCAAGCAACAATCAACCAACTATCTCTCAATCTCTCCGTTAATTTGACAATTTTTTTTAAAAAACTTTTTGTTTCCTCCTCTCTACCTTTTAGTTTCTTCTCTCTTTTTATAATGTTCTCTTTCAAAGAAAGTACAAAACAAAATTGTTATCTATACTATTATGGCAAAGGAAATACAAACAAGATTATTATTCCTCTTTGAAGGTAAATGATCTAAAACTCATTAATTTTTATATTCTCAGCAATTAAAATTTTTATTTAGTTATTTTTTTCCATATAAATTCTGTAAGTGTTTAAGAGTCTTTAATTTATAATTGTAGTTTAATTTTGTTCATTATTAGTACATTTTTCCCCCCCCCTAGATTGCTTTGATCTCACACAATGTCTGACTTATGGAATCACCTCTAAGTGACTTTCAGATTTAACTTACAAAAAACCATAAATTGGGTTCAATCTGTGCCAACACATGCACATTGTGCAAAATATCTAAAAGACATGTATCGGGATGACCTGTTGTCGGGCTATTATTTTTTTTTGCAAATTACTTTACAACTTTATACTATTCAGAACTAATAACTTTTTGATGGGTTGTTTAGCGTCATCAACCTTCTTCTACGGTAAGTGTTCTTTGTTTGTTTATTTGTTTTTTTAAAATATAAACTTTGTAATTTTTTAGTAAAAAAAAAAATAGTATTTATTTATTATTTATTATTTATGTTTATTAATAAGCAGTTTAGAACTAATACTTTCTGAATGGAAAATTCACATTTCCATTTTGTTGATGATGTTGATTAAAAAAAATAACAAATAAAAAAAAATATAAATGTATACATTATAATAGGGGTGGACGCGGATTGGTTGCGGCCATGAAACCTCTAATCCGCCATCCGTCCGCCAGATTGGCGGATTGGAGAAAATCAATCCGCATCCGTCCGCCAATCCGGCGGATGCGGATTGAGCGGATGGATACGAATCGGTTTAGCGGTTGAAAATTTTACGAATTTTCCACATAAAAAAAAAACAATGAAATTAATAATAGTTTCCTTTCCGTTAAAGATTTTACTGGAAATGTTTCCGTAAAATAATAGTTAATATGGGAAACAAGAAACAAGAAAAGACATTGTTATGTTCACAAAGTCCTCTGGTACATTTCTACAAATGAAAATCTGGATATGCTATTGTTCTCTCAATGGTTGAAGAAGCATATATCAACAAACAAGTAAAGCCTCCTGGATTCGATTGATGGGGCTCCAATGTCGGGTATCCCACCAGTACACCACAGAAAGTAGCAAAAAAAATTGCTCTAGCAACCAAATAGTCCTTGGCAAAACTCAGTTGGAGGTCAATTTTAGAAACAAATTTCAACTTATGTACAATGATAGCATGGTAGTTGAAAGCATGGTAGTCCCCAGTACAATGATAGTGTCCTGCAGAAAATGAAACAAATTTCAACTTCTAAATGGGGAAAAACTTTTCAATTCATCAACATAAATAAAGATCACATAGCCTCACCTGCTCTTCTTAGTTACACCGTTCCCTTTTTTTTTTAAGTCACCATCAACATCATTAAATGAAATCTAATGTTACAGAGAAGAACTCAGAATCGTAAACATATACATGGTTATTTATTAGTATAGAATACAAAGATTGTCCTGTCTTCATCTATTTGTTTAACTCCCTTTCAAGCTCATCAAATTCCCAGTCACCGACCTCTTCCATTGAGTAGTCTTGACTATCCTCACCAAATTCAATTTCTAGTTTTGCCAATTCTGCTTCGGGGTCTAGCATCTGCTTAGCCTTGATTTCAGGTGCCAATTTTTGGGTGTTTTCCCATGGGGAGAGTCTGCCTCCAAGGAGGAATTCTCCATTTCTAGATATGGTCTCTCAATTGAATCAAATTCCTGTCTTAATTTTTCAATATTATTAAAAATAATTATCATTCAAAACCTGGGCAATTTTCACATCTATGCAAGTAACATAACATAACAATGTACCTCCTCAAACATTGTATGAAAAATTAAGCATCCAAACCAAGTTACATTACAGTTATCCAAACATTGTGCATCCAAGTTATAGTCATGCAAAGTTCAAAAAACAAACAAGTTACATTACAGTCATCCAAAACATTGTACATCCAACAAACATTGTGCACCCAAACTAAAACCATAGTATTACAAATACATTCATCCCAAAAAAAAGCAAAAAAGTCGTTCATTTCCTTCAACCAAACCATGAGCCATCTAAACCTGCATAACAAAAAAATAAAATTATTTAATAAGGAAAACACTAAAAAGTTTTAAACTTAAAAGAAGTAAACATATGTTAACAACATTTAACTAAGGGGAAGTATTTTTTACCAATGATATTAAATTTCAATAATATTACTCTCCGGACATGGGCTTGAACAAGAACTTGATTCTGAAACAACTACACATAAAACATAACACAAGAAAATCATGTGAAGTGAAAATAATGAATTTGAATAACACAAAATAAATGAAATTTAAAACAAAAAAAATTATTGAATGTATTACCCGAATCATATTGTTGTTCAAATTCTTCAACATCATTCATTACTTCTCGAAAGCATATTGGAATGTTACTTCGGAGCCAATTTTGTGTACAAACAAGAACCTCCACCATCTTTGGAGCAAGTGAACTCCGAAATGGATCAAGTATACGATCTCCTGTACTAAAAGCCGACTCAGAAGCAACAGTGGAAATAGGCATTGCCAACACATCTCGTGCTATGAGTGATAATACTCAATACTTTGTTGCATTAGCCTTCCACCACTCCAAGATGTCAAATTGAGCATTCTTCCCACCTTTCTCAATATCACCCAAGTACTTGTCCAATTCCGACATACTTCCACTACTAGAAAATTGCCCCTCAAAAAATGAGTTAAATTGAGAGTTCACAAGAGAATGTGGGTCATTTTCATCTGTCACCATATCTATTGTTTCATTTACATTGGAAGCATGCACATTTGTTGAATCAAGCGCGGCATAATGATCATACAATTTACTCAAACAATTTTTCACATTCTCTAACATTTCTTTCACTTTCACAACATCTCCACCAAAAATTGTTGAAAAACAAAATTGCAAGTATGTCATTTTTCTTCGAGGGTCAAGAACAACTGCAATGTATAAAAGGAGATTGATTTTAGGAAAATTTACCCATAAGTCCTAGTTTTTGAAACGTTGAACCATTTAGTCCTAAAAGTTTTCTTATGCTCCATTTAGTCCCATTTTTACATCAGCATGATGTGAATGATGTAAATGATCTGATGTTTCATTCTATAATTTCAAAATTTATTGAAATCTGATGAACATTAGATGTTTTTCATCCTATATTTTCAAACATTATTGAAATTTAATGAACATTAGATGTTTGAAATCTAATGTTTGTAACATGACTCTGATGTTATTAACATTGTATCTGATGTTATTAACATTGTAATAGGACCTTTCAGTCTATAAGAAAACTTTTAGGACTAAACAGTGCATAAGTTATTAATTTGGGATTTATTGGTGCATCCCCTTGATTTTATCCCCATTTCCCCAATACTTGTCAAACTTCTCTTTCATTTTCTTTGCCATTGAAGCCAAAATAGGATCATTGTCTTTGATTAATTGTCCAATCATATTTACAATGACAAAAATTTCAGTGTAGAATGTATTTGAAGTAACAAATAAAGAGCCAAAAAATCTCTTTGTTGCATTGTAGAACATTCTAAGAAATTTCAAAAACACCCTACAATTATCCCAATCCTCGGCGGTAGGCATCTCTCTCCTCTCACCCCCTTCATTATCCGAAAAGTAGTGTTTATAATTGTAATCCTCCTCACCCATTCTTTGAAAAGCACTTTCAAATTTTTCTGCCGCTTCCAACATAAGATATGTAGAATTCCACCGTGTTGGCACATCTAGGCACAACAGACTCTTACTCTCAATTTTCAAACTTTCCACATACTTCTTAAAAGAGTCAAGGTGGTTTGGAGAAGACCTCACATACCTCACTGCATGCCTCACATTCGCTATACAAGACTCAAGATCCTTCAATCCATCACTAATAATGAGATTTAGAATATGGGCACAACAACGCATATGTAAAAATTCATGGCCTAAGACAGTTCCCTTCCACAATTTTGTGGTTCGTTTCAAGAATCTAATGGTTAGATTATTGGAACTCGCATTATCAACAGTTAAGGTGAAAAGGCCATCAATGTCCCACTCTTTTAAGAGTGCCTCAATTTTTTTACCAAGTGTTTCTCCTTTTTGGTCTTCAACTTGACAAAAATTTATTATTCTCTTTTGTAACTTCCAATCATCATCAATGAAATGTGCAGTTAGACACATATAACACAAATTTTGTATGGAAGTCTATGTGTCTGTGGTAAAGCAAATTCTATGCCCCTTCACAATTTTCTTCAACCTCTCTCTTTCATTAGTGTATATGTCTACAATGTCCCTAGTAACAGTATATCGAGATGGGATCTTGAACTTGAGTTGCATGACATTACAAAACCTCTTAAAACCAACTCTATCCACAAATCTAAAGGGCAATTCATCAATTACTATCATTTCGGCAAGATGCCTCCTAGCAACTTCTATGGAAAATGACGTAACCACAACATCAACAACACCCTCACCATCACCACCAACTTCTCTAGGTTGAAATCCCAATGTTTGTTGCTCATGAGTGTCCCTATATGGATACTTTGTACAATTTTTCAAATGACTTAACAAATTACTTGTTCTGTGACTGTTAGAGCCTGTCATATATTCTTTCTTACAATACTTGCACATAGCCCTATCTTTCCCATTAATACCCTTAATCTTTTCAAAATGATCCCAAGCCTTTGATGTTGTTCTCCCACTACTACTAGTTTTGGCCAAGGGTGGTCTACGAGGGGGAGCATTAGATTGGGTAGAGGGGTCAATAGAAGATGATTCGGGCTCAACATTAGGACTCACAAAAAAAGTTTCTTCACTTGGAGGATCCATGACCAAAAGATTATCAAATAAACTGCCAACAACCAATAAAAAATCATTCAAAATATGCTTTTCAAATCCATGCTCTTTTTAAACAAACAACCATCAGACTCTTTGTCTATGTTTGAACATGTTAAATGGCATATGAAGATAAAAGAAGGATATTAAATGGACAGATTCAAAAGTGGCATATCAAACTGACTAATGAGAAGTTTAATAAGTAAATGGACAGATAAAATAAGTAAATGGACAGATAAAATAAAATGGACAGTAAATGGACAGATTATTAAATGGACAAATAAAATAAGTTTAATAAGTAAATGGACAGTAAATGGACAGATAAAATAAGTAAGATGAATCAAAGTTTAATGTTCACTGACTAATGAGATTAGTTTAAACTGACTAAATTAAACTAAATTACAGTGAGTTAAATGTTCATTGACTAATGTTCAGTTTGATTAGTTTAATGTTCACTGACTAAATTAAACTAAATTACAGAACAGATTAGTTCACTGACTAAATTACAAAACAGAACTAAGTTTAATGTTCACTAATATATTATGAATCAAAGTTTAATCTTTAAACAAATTATGAATCAAAGGATTGAAGAAGGATCACTAATTTAATGTGAATCAAATTATGAATCAAAACAGACTGTGAATCAAATTATGAATCAAAGTTTGAACAGAACAGATAACAAGAAAAATAGATTGTGAATTAGGGCAAAATTAATCAAAACAGATTGTTATCTGTTCTATTTTGTTGTTATATATTGTGAATCATAATTTGTTATCTGATAACAAAACAGATTGTTCAAAACAGAACAGATTAATTCCAGATTGTGAACAGATTAAAACAGATTCTGAATCAAAACAGATTCTATGAAGTCTCTCCGTATTCCTTTCTCTGTGTGTAGAACCCTTAACAGTTAACAACACTGTGTCAATCAATCTAACCACGTCTTTAGTTTTAGAACTGGAACAAAACAAAATAATAATAATAGATTAGACTCTAAAAGATTAGAACTGGAACCAGGTTTTGTGATTTTGTACTCATAATTTATCCATTAACAAATCATTGAAATTTTACAAATAGTTCTCAACTAAAGTTCCAAAACATAGCAAAAATGAGAAGGGATACGAATCGGTTTGGCGGTTTAAAATTTTACAAATTTTCAACATATAAAAAAAAAAAACCTCCCTAAACAATGCAATATTTATTCATTTCTTTGGATATGTCCTCTCAGTAATTTCTTTCAGTAATCATCTTTTTATCAACTCAATCAAAGGGGAAAAAAACTAGTTTAATTTCTTTGGATATGTCCTCTCAGTAATCAAACAAATCAATAAGGGAAAACAGTCCAATTGATTGAAACAAGTTTATAATTGAGAATTCTAATTACAAAGTGATTGAAACAGAGTAGTCAAGCCTTCAATGATATCCAAGTATTTATGCAAGGCCTTATCAAAAAAATGACTAAACAAAAAAATGATTTTTAACACAGACCCAAGTAATTAAACAAAACAAATTTTCTGTTGTTGTCACAGACCCATATCCAAGTAACTAAACAAAAAAATGATTTTTTTTGTTGTTGTCACAGACCCATTAATTTTCTGCTTATATTTCTAACCCAACCAAACAAAACAAATTTAGCTTCTTCTACTAATTTTCAATTCCTTTTCTTTTCACAAAGCCAAAATCCAAAGCATCTAAAGTTCCAAAACATAGCAAAAATGAGAAGGGAAAGGAGAAATCTATCCTAATATATACAGTAAAGGTTGCTGGTGCTGCTGGCACTTATATATAAATTATTAGAGCACATAATATATAATATATATATATATATTAACTTCTGTTTGTTACTTTTGTCAAGCAGATTCTTAACACTTCCATTTATGACAATACACAATATATATATACAGAGAGAGGTATCTTAATGTAAATTTTAAGCTTATATTTTTATGAATTTTTTTCATTTTTTCCACCATATAAAAGTTCAATCTAAATTATAAATAAAATAATAATAATAATAATAAATTGTATACATTATGATGTGGATTTTACGCTCATATTTTTTATATATATATTTTTTAAATTTTTCCCACCATATAAAAGCTCAATCTAAATTACAAAAAAAAAAAAAAAACATGTATATAGTATTGTTTCATTATGATATGGATTTTAGACCCATATTTTTATTTTTCCATTTTCCTCACCATATAAAAGTTCAACCTAAGTGATAATTAATGCCCCATCACCATATGAGAATTTTGTAGGTCCTGACTTCTTTTTTTGGGATGACCTATTGTCGGGTTATTATATTTTTTGTAGGTTGCTTTACCATGTTGTACTATTTAGAACTAATAACTTTTCAAGGGGTTGTTTAACACCATCAATTTTCTTCTCCTATAAGTGTTCTATTAGTATTTATTTGTTTTTTTTTAAAGTATAAATTTTGTAATTGTTTAGTAAAAAAAATTGTATTTATTTATTATTTATTTTTTTTATGTTCATTAATTAGCTGTTTAGAACTAATAAAAAAACACATTTCCATTTTGTTGATCATGTTGATTAAAAAAAAAACAAACAAAAAAATAATAATAAAGAAAAGAAATGTATATACATTATACATTATAATGTCGATTGCATGCTCATATTTTAATGATTTTTTTCTTCATTTTTTCCACCATATAAAAGTTCAATCTAAATTACAAATAAAACAACAAAAAATATATACATTATGATGTGGATTTTATGTTCATATTTTTATGATTTTTTTTATAATTTTTTTCAACCATATAAAAGTTCAATCTAATTTTTTTTTAAAAAAAAAACATGAATACATTATTTTTTGATTTAGTTGATCAAACAATAATGTATACATTATAATGTGGATTTTAGGCTTATATTTTTATGAAAAACTTTTTTCATTTTTCTCACCAAATAAAGTTCAATCTAAATTACAAATAATAATAAATAAATAAATAATAAAAAATAAAAACATATATACATCATGATGTTGATTTTACACTCATATTTTTATGAAAAACTATGTGGATATATTTTTATGAATTCATAATGTATAGTTTTTTTTTTTTTTTTTTTTTTTGTGGTGAAAATTAGGAAATATTATATATATTTTTAAAGATTTGTATTTATTATATTGTACATATTTTATTTGAAATATATTCCAAGTAAATACTATATTGCACATAGTTAGAAATATTTAATTTGCATTACATTACACCTATAATACATATGTATATTATTATAAAAAAATATATAATAAAATAATAATATAATTTTCTGCTGAATTTGCACACGCATCGCGTATGCCTCGGCCGCTAGTAGAGTTTATATGGTAGCAGTTTCTAAAAGTATAACTTAAATAAATACATAAATATATATATATATATATTAAGAATGCTCTTCTATTTTTAATAAATCATTGTTCTATTTTTTATTCATTTATTCACTACAACATGTAAGAGTTTTAAAGATTAAATTTTTTTGTCTCTAAAATGAAAATTTTGTTACAAAAGATATTTAGGGGCTAATTTCTCTCTTCGCGAAGATAGCCACTAAAAGATCATCTCAAAAAGTCAAAAATAAAGCTTTTAGCGACAAAATTTTAAAAATGTCACTGATAAATAGACTTTTAGGGACAGAATAGTTTAGTCTCAAAATTATTTATTTTTTTAGACAAAATTTGATACTGAAAGGATAATAATTCATCACTAATGTCAAATTTTTGTTGCTAAAAATATAATAACAATGCTTTCCATAACAAAAAGATTTAATCCCTAAAAAATTATTTTATCCCTAAATTTTAATTTCTGAAACTTTAATTTTTTTTTTTTTGTAGTGATTACATGTGAGTGTATTGAATGGAAATATGGAGGAATTGTAAAAAGTCACTTAATTTTGTACAAAGGTTTTATTTGTACATCAATTATTCTTTCTTTAGCAAAGTTGAAAAATGGCCAAGTACAACTCTTTCAATAGCAAAACTGCACTATTATGATTTTTGTTTTTAGTTTGGTAGTAAAAATTAAACCTGCTTGTAATCAAACTTGCACTGTTTTATAAACTCCATTTTCTTTCAATTATTTTTCTTCTTCTTCCTTTGCCAATCAACTTATTTAGGGGCATCCCTTGATAAATCAGCACCCTAATGAACTTCTTAACCATTGAAGGGAAACATGAAAATCACTCTCACTCTCTCTCTCTCTCTGCATAAGAGATTTGTCAGACAACTGTAACTTTCATACAGAACAAACCAAAATCTATTATTCCCTTCTCCATTCAAATGATTATAAACTAGGCAATTTTACTCGTTTGTCATTTTAGAAGTTTTTTGCGTCAGAAGCAGAAAAAGATGACTAGAGTAAATCAAACACATGTTCAAGAAGACACTCACTCATAGACGCTGACAATCATATAGTGTCTGAAGGCCCAACACACGACAGACACATCCAGTTTCAATCTCTTAAATGTCTGCCACAAGAAAGTTCCCAGAAAGAGTAACCTGTGAATTCGTTCAAGTTTGGCCTCTCATTGCTATATAGACAAAAAACAAGAGGGAAAAAAAGAGAACTTTTCAAACTGCTTTCTATCTTAAAACGCACCTTGTCACCAAGTTTGAATGGAGGTAGACCCCTGTAAGGGCATGTACTGCATCGAAAAGCATCACCTAGTCCACACTGCAAGCAAGAGCAAATTGAACTCAATAGAAAACAAATAAATATAAGAAGAAGAAAAAAAAAATTCCACGTCAATGTCATGGCAGTTAAAAGTTTACACGTTTATTTGTTAAACAAGTATATAAAACCTAATCCAGTCTAGAGATGCCATCAGAAAACAGCAATCGGTATTATAAACAAAAAGAAATTAATTTAACAAAGCACATACACTGCCACATGCTGATTGAGGATTGTTCAGCTGGTCCCTAGTCAGTCCTAGCTTCTGCACCTTCTCCTCTTCCTCAGCTCTTCCACAAGTGCAATTTTTGCAGGCTTTCCTCGTACTTGAAACTTCACAATCACCAACTGCGTACACATGTTAATTAAATGTGTGAATTACAAGTTAAGAGAAAAATTACACGGAACAACATTCATATAATCAGGGAAAGTGTGACATTCAAAACAATAGAACTTAAATGTCATTGTCTTACTAGGTGGCAACTGAGGTTTCTTCAAATCCTCCTCAGTCAAGAGGCTATCCTCATCAATCAAATCCATATCATCATCAATCTGGACTTTGGGCAAGCTTTTTGCGGGCTTGCTCTTGAGAGAAAAGGATGAACCAATCTTCCAAGAAGGTTTCCTGGCTTTAATCTGTTGAGAAAAGGAAACAAATTCAAATCCACGTTTTGTGAGACACAATAACAATAACCTAATCAATTTAAATCATCATTTTCACTGTTTGACAAAGACGTCTAGGAGCAACAACTGCGTGTTGGGTTGTGTAATTAGTATGATTCTGAAATTCCTCATAATTCCAAAAGATTTGGGACATCAACTCAAAACCCAAACCTAAAGTTAGAAATCAATATTACGCTTCCATATTTTCCTGCAAAGAAAAAAGATAAAATTAAAGACTTTGTGCATGTTATAAGCATCCACAAGGTCTCCTCATTTTACCCTATCCTTCATAGACGGGGAACAGAAATTGCAGATGGAGAATTGAAATTCATTGATAATACTGGTTGACACACATTCAAAGAACAGTCAGGGCTCACTATTTTCACTTGACCAAGAAGGGTGGGGTGATTTTTCGTGTCAAGAAAAAAAAAAAAAAAATACTCGCCCCAACAGGCTGTACGCCCTCAGATTGTAAAACTGACTTCACAGGAAAAACCTGTACATCTAGGAACCCCACCAGTAACTTGAGCTCAAGAGAAGAGGTTTTCTGCAAAAAGACAGAAATAAGTCCCTTATAATTTGATATTCCACCAAGAAAGAAACAACATAACTGTGAAGTCACCATTTCCCCTGCTGCAGATACAGAATACTGTTGAAGTAGGACCATTCCACCAGGCCTCAACACACTTGAGATCTCCCCAAACAACTGATCACCAGGAAATTCAAACGATCCACATCTAAATATGATGGTATCCACAGATGACAAATCCACTGGCAGCTGACCTGCACTAATCACAGTCAACAATAGGAAGCCGATATAAATAGAATACACATTCAAACTAAATTAAACTGAAGAAAAAAAAGGACTAGATCTTCCATCATTCTTCGGCCCAAAAGTTAGTCTAGCATCTTGGTGAGATCTAGTGTTGTTTAATATTGCCCAGTTTTTAAGTTGATGCATGGATGACCACATAGCATTATTTATGAGTTTCCATTATGCATTGCATTGATTGGTTTTTAGAGGAAGTGAAAATATTATTGTGCTATTGGGGTGGGAATAGTAAGCCCTGGAGGCTCATAACTTGGTGCCATCAACCACTGCATTTATCGTTCATTCATATCACAGTTCAACATCTAATCGTAGACTTTCTTATACCTGCTTCTCTGTTTAGACATATTTTTCTTCTCCCTGCATGTGTCATATTTCTGTAGTTCTCCCTCCACCAAGCAATTCTTTTTTAATTTTTTTTCCCCCATGTTTGCCCTTAACACAATCATTTTTTTGGACAATCAGGTTAGTCTCTTGGAAGTCCTTGTATGGTTATCAAAATTCCTGATTGTTTTAAATTGGTTATCAACTGGGGTAGAGAAAATAAGAGTAGCTTTTTAAAATTTTCGGTTTATATATCTAATGTAAATCCATATCCTCTATTTATATCAATATTTTGTGAGATGAAATAGTGACACTTGATGCTAATGATGGCAGTAGTTTCTGGGATATTTTGCTTTCAAAATTTTCATTTCGACTTTAAATAATAGTCCTTGTTCAATACAAAAGCTTTCTTGTTCTTTCTCTTTCACAATTTTTTTATTTTTTATTTTTTTTCAAGAAGACGACAAAGAACAAAAGAAAAACAAAAAGAACAAGCTTCTTCTCACATGCTACCCAAACATCCAAATGGTTGCCAAAATATCTTGCATAGTAAACTAAAAAAGAAGGCAGAGACAGACCAAAAGAGAGAGGGGGGAAAAGGAAAGTTACTTCTTAGATGGTATTGAGTCATTTATCAGACTTCCAAAAATACATATCCACTAAGAAAATTGAGATATGCATGTAATTTGTGAGTTGGAACATTGGATTCTTAAATTTATAGTGAAGGATGAGAAACATACTTAGCAATGAAGCTTGAGTGATGGTTAGAGGATCAATCTGCTCCAGTCCTTCATTCTTGATCATCTTGATGGCATTTAAAACTGCACTAATAGGCAGCACTGCCAGATCTGTAAGTGCCAAAACACTACTCTGCATCACTATAGTATCCTGCAAAAGAAATTGACAAAATAATTCCTTATGATAAATAATCAAATTAAAATATTTAATAAGTAGCATGTAAGCATTCAAAATTCATCTACAATGTTTAAATAAACATCAAAAGTGTCATATAGACTTTTTCATGACCCTTGTATTTAAAGCGTTGGATAGCTTAATATGCATTGTTGACACCATAGCTTTATATACATTGTTGAGCCCATTTCCTAAGAGCTTAACCTTTTGGGACAATTGGTGACTTGACATTGTATCGCAGCTCAAGTTGGACAAGATCTTGGGTTCTAGTCTCTCCAATTACATTTATTCTTCATTTGAATTATGCTTCTCTCTCTATTTATGTCTGTTTGAATCTCCACATACAAGACGGGATTGCATATAAAGGAGGGTTTTGGATAGCTTGATATATATTGTGAGGCTATTTCCTAATAATTTAAGCTTTTAAGATAATTGATGACTTAAACATAAAAAGCTCCTTAACATATATGCTTCAGAGGAAGCATATATATTCTCAAAAAACTAACACAATGAAGTTATCAGCCAACAACTTCCAAGGGAAAACCGACCATCAAAGCCACTTATTTCTACAAGGAATGAAAATATCAATAGAAAAATACTAGCATAAAAATAGCCTAGTAAGAACGGTCCTCGTGTATTCATCTTTTTATCCTCTTTTCCTAAACAATTGAGAGCAAAATGGCCACAAAACACAAACCAAAATACACACTCCTAATCTCAAATCAATATATATAAGCACACTTTCTAATAGAAGAGGTAGAGGCTTTTTTTTTTTTCCCTGACCACTATCCCTGATGGGAAGTTTTCTACAAATTGTGGAATCTTCATGATAAAGACACCACATTGCCAATGGAAATTGGTTAATGTTCCTAAAGCCCATGGATTACACTACTAATAAATAAAGCATTTAATTGAGGGCTATAAATTTTGGTACCTAGGTTGGCCCATCTCCCTGGTCAACCTAACTAGCACCAAATGATTGGGGCCGATCCAACCACGTATGGGATGGAAGATAGGTCGAAACCCACAGCCAGTAGGTGGGAGACTTGGACCAAGAATGGTGTACAGAGAAGTTCATTCCGGCTAGGAATCCATCTCTTAGGCGTACTGTCTAGAAGATAACATGGGATAAGGTGCGATCTTATCTCAAAAACCCATAAATCAACTAGCAAGAAACCAAGAAAAGGGAGTTATCCATAATTGGAATAAGAATTTGTCACTCAAGTGAGACTAGGAACTCAACACTACAAACATAGCATCTATAAATGTATTAATGTACAAGCAAGTTGATACTAAGAATTTAAGCAATTACTATAAGTCTATAACACAGTTACACACAAACAAAGCCTACTGACAACCAATATGACTATAGAATTGTGACACCAGGAGATTTGAACCTTAGATCTGTTAAATGAGCTTAAGTCACCAATCACTTATCTATAATATTTAAGTACTTATCTCAGTTATTGTTTTCAGTATCTAGCTAAAACTTACTGAAATTATCATACATGACCAACAAAGGTAGTATGAACACTTTGGAGGCACCAATATATGATAAATGAAGACACTTGGGAATCAAAATAGTAGATTTTTGCGTGCACCAAGTTGGTAGCATATGCATATGCATATGCACTCATCGTTGGACAGAACTTGTACCACGAAGTAATGAAGAAATGCTTTTAGATACTAACTATAGATCACGGTTCAAACTACAAAATTACTCCCAGAACTTGTACCACGAAGTAATGAAGAAATGCTTTTAGATACTAACTATAGATCACGGTTCAAACTACAAAATTACTCCCAACCCAGCAGCCCCCCCCCCCATGACAAAGATGACAATTTCCAAATTATACAACAAAACTTGAAATTATAAAATTGACCTCCAATTGTTCACTGCTGAAGTTTGAGAAACAATGGTATATCATACAGCAGCGTTACGACCAATTAATGCAGAGCAGTAGAGTTTAAACCCATAGTTCCATTTTTAACACTTGAAAAAAGTTCAATGTGGGTACATCCTTTATGAGCACTTTCCATTTCTAATAGTAAGAATATCATCATGCAAGAGCTTGCATACTCACCAAAACAAATAATAATAAATAAATAATCCAATACCTTGCAAATAGCATGGTGATACAAAACCCTAGTAGATTTGAACAATCTTTTTTGGGGGGTACATGAACAATCAAACATTGATATATGCAAGCAACAACACATTCATTTGAGTTGAGAAAATAACAAAAATCCAACAACCAAGCAGAAATACAAAATATGCATGATTCACAAGTTCTCATCGATTAGGTCGTCACGGCTTTCAAAGGCAATATTGAACAAACGCAAGCTTGAGAAAGAGAGGCACCTGAGACGGTTAGTCGGTGGCCGGGCGGAAAGGGGTGAGGATGTTTGAGAAGAATTTTTTTTTTTTTTGAGTTTGGATGCAATGGTGCTAAGAAATAAAATAAAATAATTATAATTTAGGCAAATTACACTAATAATTTTTTAGTTTGAACTTTTGTCACTTTAATTTTTTATTTTTAATTGTGATATATTTTTTTTTGAATTTTAAATTTTATTTTAAATAAAAATAATTAAAAATATTTCCTTTACAAACGGTCAATTTTAAAAGTAAAATCGTTATATAATTTATTTTATATTGGTTAACTTATATATTGTTTAAAATATAATGTTATTTTTTTAATGAATAGTAGTGAAATTTCCTTGGTTATAAAGTTTTGTTTTGTTTGTTTTTGATAATCTATTTTCAGGGGCAAAAAAATTAAGAAACTAAAATTTAAATTGGTAAAAAAAATAAATTAAAAATGCATTATTTTTATATAGTTTTTATCTTTTGAGAGGGTACAAATAATTTTTATTAATTTTTTGATATTTATTTTCTTCAAATTAGTTTTTATTTTTATAAAAGTTAAATATTGTGACAATTTTGATATTATTATTAAACCAATCCATTAAATCAAAAAATCTAAAACTAAAAATATTTAATATATTAAACCTAATGATTACATATTAAAAACCCAATAATCATCCATTACATGATAATTATTTAAAAATATTTATGAATAATAAATATAACTATTTATTACAGGATAACTATTCAAAAATATCAACAAAAATAAATCATCAAACACATATTAAAAATTAATTTGGAAAAAATATAAAAATATAAAAGATTTATCATTTTTATATAATTTTATTTTTGGTGGGTAGAAATAATTTTTGAAAATTAATTTTTTTTTTACATTTATTTTTGTCAAACTAGTTTATATTTTATCAAATTGATGACTTTACTCTTGAAATGGAACAACGGTGCCTTCAATTCTTCTTATTTGGAATGAGATTCAAAATTCAGGATCAAATATATCATAATTGAAAGGTCAAGAGCTAGAGTGAAAGAAGCCCTAAATTACAAAGACCATTAGTGTAATTTGTCCTATAATTTAAATGTAATATTTTATCTTATTAATTTATTTAATATATTTTGTCTTTTAATACTTATTTAGTCAAAAAAATTGTTGCCAAACGGCAACTATGCTAATATAAGTGAGTTATGTTCATGGGTCGGGTTTATGGGTCGGGTTTGATACAAATTTTAATTTATATGAAAATGATAAGATATAAAATAAAAAAATTATGATAAGATATAAAATAAAAAATAATTGAGTAAAAATTAATATATAATATTTTAGTGGTTTTAATTTTATTATAATAAAAAATTAAATTATATATTATATATAGTTAATAAATATAATTGGAAGGAAGCAAAATTCGTCCCCCACTCCACTTCTTCATTGTGGTAAGTACAAATTTATGTGAGGCTGAACTAGAGATGCGAGGTGGAACGGAGCAGGGTGGGACGAAGGAAAATAATTATTTCAATACCTCTATGCTCACAATATATAAATATATGAAAAAATTGGTCTAAGGTCCTTATCTAACTTTTGATAGGGGGAGAGATACACAATAATATATTTTAATGGCTAAAGTCCCTAAACTTTATTTTATGTTATAAAATACCTTATTTACCCTTGTTTAGATTTTGAAATATTCTATTATTCAGTTCAAAAAAAAAAAAAGACAAGAATATTCAGTTGCTGATTTCATGGTGGAGATTTTGGAAACTGGTTTCGTGGTGGAGATTTTGTCGGAGATTTCGTAGGGATTTCGCAAGTGTTGCAGTGTACTTGACGATAGAGATTTCGACGATCGTGTAGGTGTTACAATGTGTTGATCGCGTAGGTTTTTCAGTGGAGTTGAATCAGGTATGGTTTCGATACAGATTCCACATGAATTTTGATTTTTGTTTTGAATTTTATGTAAGGATTCTGATTTGATATTAGTTGTTCGAGTGTATTTTTGCATTAAGTTTTTGTTTTCAATTTTGATCAATTCGTAATTAAGTTCCGATTTGATTTTGTTTTCAGTTCCGATTTGATTTTGTTTTCAGTTTTGATCAATTCGTAATTAAAGAGAGGCTAGCTCAATGAAGTTGTTTATGATTTTTGGAGTTGATTTTTCATTTTCTGTTATTGATCAATTTTAGACAGAGGCCATCTTGATAGAGTTGATTTTTATTTTTTGGAATTAATTTTGATTCTCTGTTTTTTGATCAATTTCAAATAGTGTTGACAGTGTAGTTGATTTTTATGTTTAGAGTTCATTTTTCGTGCTCTGTTTTTTATCAACATGCTGATCAATGATAAGTTTTGTTCTCTATTTTTTCAAACCAGAGAAATTTGTTTAAACCAGAGAAATTTCATTCTCTGCACTTTTTGTTGGTATAATCCAGAGAAAATTATAAGTTTGTTATTATAATCCAAAGTTTCTAACGTAGATTGAATCTGAGAAAGTGAATTTAAGTTCTTAAATTTATCTGGACTTTTATTTGTAGTTGATAGAAAATTATAAGTTTGTTATTCACTTTCAGTTTGTAGTTCAGAGAAAATTATAAATTTGTATAAAATGAATATAATTTTTTGTTTCTCTGAGCAAAAGTTCTTAAATTTCTCTGGATTTTTATGTTATTCTTATGAAATGTTTTTATGTTGAACAAATTATTTTTCTTGTTTTTTCTTTCAGTTTCGATAGACAATGCAGTGTTGTTGCTGTGCAAATATGGGAATGATACTATTGTCATTAATGTTTCATGTGAATTGAATTTTGATGAATTGGTTGGCATTTTGTGTAAAACATTGGAGAATTTGAAACCTGAGACTATGTGTTTCATATTCTATTGTGGGCCATCCGAATTGTATGATTCGAAATAATATTGATTTTCTGAATATGTTGAGGGTTGTTTGTGCACGTAGTGTTGATATAGTTGATGTTTCAGTTAGTTGGTGTAGTACTTCTGATGAAATTGTTCTTGTTTACTAGAGAGCAGGTGTAGTTTACTGGACTTTTATGAAGATAATATTAAATTTATCTGGACTTTTATGTTTTTATATTGATTTTCTTAAATTTCTCTAGATTTTTATGTTGTTCTTGTTTCATCAACTACACTATCAACACTCTTTGAAATTGATCAAAAAACAGAGAATCAAAATTAATTCCAAAAAATAAAAATCAACTCTATTAAGATGGCTTCTGTCTAAAATTGATCAATAACAGAAAATAAAAAATCAACTCCAAAAATCATAAACAACTTCATTGAGCTAGCCTCTCTTTAATTACGAATTGATCAAAACTGAAAACATGATCAAATCGGAACTTAATTACGAATTGATCAAAACTGAAAACAAAAACCTAATGCAAAAATACACTCGAACAACTAATATCAAATCGGAATCCTTACATAAAATTCATAACAAAAATCAAAATTCATGTGGAATCTGTATCAAAACCATACCTGATTCAACTTCACTGAAAAACCTACGCGATCAACACATTGTAACACCTACACGATCATCGAAATCTCTATCGTCAAGTACACTACAACACTTGCAAAATCCCTACGAAATCTCCGACAAAATCTCCACTGCAAAACCAATTTCCAAAATCTCCACCATGAAATCAACAACTGAATATTCTTGTCTTTTTTTTTTTTTTGAACTGAGCAATAGAATATTCCAAAATCCAAACAAGGGTAAATAAGGTATTTTATAACATAAAATAAAGTTGAGGGACTTTAGCTATCAAAACATATTATTGTGTACCTCTCCTCCTATCAAAAGTTGGAGAGGGACCTTAGACCAAATTTCCCTAATTTATTTGCATTTCACTTCATAAACTTTAAAACACAATTGTTAATCACATTTAATTATTATTTTATTAACTTCACTTATTCTGTTATAATTTTGTCATAGAATTTAAACGAAATCAGTTAATGGGTGAAATACATTATACACTTATTGATTTTTTAGATAATAATCAGTGTTTTGGTTTCAATTTTATGGATTTAATTTTCTAAAAATTGAGTTTTTTTAGTTTTTCTTAGTTTTTTGTTTTTAATTAATATTTTTGAAATTTTAAGCAATTTTTTTACTTTTTTAAAAGTAAAATTTTTGTAAATTTTTTTTTTTAAAAATCAATAAATACACAGGAATACGAAAAATGTACTAAATTTGTGTATTTTTTTATTTTTTATTTTTAGTATTTAATGAATTTTCTAAAGATTTTTTCCACAAATATTATACTTTTGAGTATATTTATGTTTAATATATCTAAAAATTAAAATAATTGCTTATAATATTAAAAAAATTTAGTGAAAACAAAAAATATATATATATGAAAAATAAAAAAATTCAATTTTCTGAAAAGTAAATCCTTAAAATCCAAACCAAACAAGCTGAATACTTTTTATAATTTTTGAAGGATAACAACATCCTAATCTGATGATTTCATTTGCACTTTTGTCTCCATTAACTTAGTGGCAAAGAACAAGTGGAATCACCAAATAATGATATTATTGCCCTAAAAATTTAATAATTGTGTTATATATTTTACGTATGATATGATTTTATGTAAATTTTTGACAAATTTCTAACAAAAGGGTTAATCGTGATAACATATATTTAAAGTGATTAACTGTTGATGTTGAAATTTAGGCAAGTAAAATGCAAATTTGGCTTCGTTTGGGGAGTACTTATTTTAGCTAAAAAGTCACTATCGGTTGTCACATCACTCTCTATATTTTTTTGTACATATTTTCATAAAATGTCAAAAATTATTAAAATAGCATGTTCCCAAACGAGGCCGTAGTCATAATTTAAGGGAGTTTATTGCAATTTACCGTTTATTGAATTTGTTCTTCCTTGTTTGGCTTGTGGTTTAAAAATAATTATATTCCTATTTGCAATATTGTGGTTTGAATATTAAATACCACTTTTTAGTCCAAAAGCCAAAAAGTCACAAAAAAAAAAAAAACCAATAACCAATAACCTATACCAAAAAGTCAAAAATTCTCTTTTCTCTCTACTTTTTGCACATCTTTTCGTAAAAATCAAAAAGTTATTCCAAACATATTAGTTTTTTTTTTACAGGAAATTGGTCTAAGGTCCCTACCAAACTTTTAATATGAGGAGAGATTCACAATATTATTTTTTGATGCCTAAGGTCCCTCATTGTTATTTTAGTTTATGAAATACCTATTTTACCTTTCTTTATAATATACAGGCGACGGAGATTTTGATAATACAAATATTTGTGGAGATTTTATAGGGATTTTGTAGTCGTGTAGAAGTTAATTTTCGTTGATCGTGTAGAAGTTGTTTTTCGTTGCTCGTGTAGAAGTTGAAGTCGTGTTGAAGCTCGGAATTTTAGTGGAGTTGAATTAGGTAAGTTTAATAATTAGTGTAAGTTTTTTGATTTTTCATTTGATTTGTATGTAAGGACTCTGATTTTAGAGAAGTTTTTGTATTGTATTTTGAATTAGGTTTTTATTTTCAGTTTTGATCAATGTAAGATAAAAGCCAGCTTAGCGTAATTTTGTTTGATTTTTGAAGTTGATTTTTCATTATTTGTTATTTGACAATGGAGTTTATTTTGATTTTTGGAGTTGATTTTTCGTTCTCGATTACATGTTTATCAATGATAAGTTTTGTTCTTTGTGTTTGGAGACCAGCTTTGTTTTTCTGCTATTTCCTAAGTTTTGTGCTCTATTTTTTTTTTTTTTTGCACTTTTCATTTATTTTGTAGTTTTTTTTTTTTTTTTTTTTTTCTGCACTCTTGTTTGTATTCCAGAGAACATTGTATGTTTGTTATTATAATCCAATGAAAATCACAGATAAAATTGTAAGCTTCTAGTCCAGTAAAAATCACAGAAAAGATTATAATTTCATAACAAATCTTCTATATGATTTTTGTCAGTGATTTGTTTAATAGTTAGTATTAATTTTGTCTGTAATTTTCTCTAGACTCATTAATTTTCTCTTTGATGTTTCTTTGTGATTTTCAATGGACTCATTAATTTTCTTTGTGATTTTGTTTTTGTTATCTTGAAGATGAATATAAGTTGGTAAATTTCTCTGGATTTTGATTTGAGTGCAATACTGTACAATCACACAGAGAAAATTGTAAGCTTGTAGTCCAGTGAAAATCACAGAAAAACTTATAATTTCATAACAGATCTTCTGTGTGATTTTTGTCTATGATTGCGTTTAATAGTTAGCATTAAATTTCTCTGTGATTTTTTCTGGATTCATTAATTTTTCTGTGATTTTGTTTTGTTATCTTGAAGGTGAATATAAGTTTGTAAATTTCTTTAGAGTTTTATTTGAATCCAGAGAAAATTTTAAGCTTGTTATTATAATCCAGAGAAAATTAGAATTATTAGAAATTTCTCTAGACTTTTATGTTATTCTTGTGAAGTGTTTTTATATTGAACAAGTTATTTTTCGTATTTTTTCTTTCAGTTTAGATGGACAGTGCAGTGTTGTTGTTGTGCAAATATGGGAATGATACTATTGTTATTAATGTTTCATGCGAATTGAATTTTGAGGAATTGGTTGGCATTTTGTGTAAAACATGGGAGAATTTGAAACCTTAGACGATATGTATTTCATATTCTATTGCCGGCCATTCAAATTGTATGGTTTGAAATAATATTGATTTTCTGAATATGTTGAGGGTTGTTTGTGTACGTGGTGTTGATATAGTTGATGTTTCAGTTATTAGGTGTAGTACTTCTGATCAAGAGGATGAAGTGGGGTCTAATTGGGTAGATGTTGTGCGTGGTGAATGTGATAGGCTGATGGATATTGAAAGAAATTCACTCTTTAAGTTTTGTTCTCATCCAGAAAAGGTGTTATTGTCAGCTGGTTGGCGAAATAATATTATGAGCATTGGACAAAAATTTGAGGGTGGTGTGGTTGAGTTCCGTACTATTTTATGCAAGTATGCTATTGAGGTTGGTTTTCAGTTTATGTATTTTAAAAATGGCAAGTTGAGGATTACGGCAGAATGTGCATATAAGGAATCAAGAGGATGTATGTGGCGTGTACATGCTTCAGTTGAAAAAAAAAATGGGTTCTTTTACATAAGAACTTTGAACAATGAACATATGTGTGGTGTTGCGGTTCGTACTAGTAAATATGGTAGGATGACTTCCAGCTTAGTTTCTGGGTTGATACTTGAAGAGATAAGTGCAAAACCTTTAACTTATCCCGTGGATGTTATCGAAGAAATTAAAGACAAGTATGGAGTCTCGATCAGTTATAACTGTGGTTGGTTAGGGGTTGAAAAAGCAAAATGTAGTACATATGGGGATTCTTGTTTATCATTCGATCAATTACGGTGGTATTTTAATGGGGCATTGAAGAACAATCCAGATAGTCGTTTTGAGTTAAATTTTGAAGATAACAAACGTTTCAAAAGAGTGTTTATGGCTTTTCATACATGCATTGTTGGTTTCAAATATTATCGATCATTGTTGTTTCTTGATGGAACATTTTTGAAAGGACGATACAAAGGAGTTATGCTTGTTGCGACGAGGAAAGATGGGAATGAAGGTAATTGTAAATATATCTAATTTTCTCTAAGTATGTGAATTTTCTATACATGTGGGAATTGAGTGAATTTTCTATTTTGTGGTTATGTTTTGTGATTTTTCTCTGACATTTTGAATTTTCTCTGGAGATGGCCAATGTGTGAATTTTCTCTGGAGGTGGGGACTGTGTGAATTTTCTCTGGATGTGCCACTGTGTGAATTTTCTTTGTATTTGGTCACTAAGTGAATTTTCTTTGGGTGTTGGCACTGCGTGAATTTTCTCTGGAGTTGGTGACTAAGTGAATTTTTTTTGGATGTTTCCACTGTGTGAATTTTTAGTGAATTTTCTCTGAATGTTGCCACTGTATGAATTTTCTGAAGTTTCTTTGGATTTTGGCAGTGTTAAATTTCTTTGGTTGTTTATTATTTTAATTTTCTCTGCATGTGTATATCTAATATGCTTGTTCTTATTTGTTTTGTAGGTTTTTTTTCCTATAGCTTTTGTCGTTGTTGCTGTTGAAAATAAAGACAATAGGTGTTGGTTCCTTGAACATTTATGTGAAGTATTGGGATCGGAGAGGGTGATAAGTTTCATATTAGATTGACATTGTGGTATTATGGAAGGAATTGATAGGTTTTTCCCTAATTGCTATAATGGATTTTGTCTTGAACATCTAAAAAGAAATTTCAGGGATAGGTTATCATGTGGAAACACAAATTTGGTTAGGGAGACGATTGTGTCCAAGTCTTCAGAATGTGCATATGCGCCAACAAAAGCATCATTTCATTTCAAGTTAAATGAATTAAAAAGTGAGGGAGGAGACATTGTAAGTGTTTTCTTGGGAAATTTACCATATGAAAATTGGAGTGATGCATATTTTGAGGGGAAACATTATGATGAAATGTATTCAAATGTTGTTGAGTCGTTTAATTCATGGATACCAGAAGCTCGGCACTTGCCAATAACAAATTTGGTGGACATGATACGGTTGCAAATCATGAATATGAGGTCTGATAGGAGGCTACTTTCTAGTAAATGGAATAAAGTTCTCTGTTTTTGTATAGATAGTGTGTTGGAGAAGGCATTTCGTGAATGAGAGGACATGGAATGTGAGTTTATCATCTGATAATGTGTTTGAAGTGCATTGTTTTCCTTCGGTTATGGTTGATCTTGGGTTGAGAACTTGTTCATGTCGAAAATGGGAAATAAATGGGTATTCATGTCAACATGCTATTGCTGCAATTTTTAGGAGTGGAAAGAATTTGAATTCATTTGTTGAACTATTTTTTCATGCTGATATGTATCGTTAAGCATACTTGTTTTCGATTGGCCCAGTTCCAACTGTTGAAAAACCTGTGTCTAGCATTGATGATGCTATGATTTTACCTCCATTGAGTAAGAGACCAACTGGGAGGCCAAAGAATAACATAATTGCTTCTACTGGAGAGTTTAAAAAGGTGATGAAATGTAGTCGATGTGAGAGTATTGGTCGCCATAATAAAAGGACATGCAAAGAACCTTTGTTAAATAGTTGAGGATAATACACTTTATTGATTGAATAATATATTTGAGGATGTTAAAAGATCTTATTATAAAAATAATGTGTCTGTTGTGCGTTGTGTTTAGTATTTTCTCTGAAATTTTTTCTGTAATTTCTAGATCAATGTTTTTGAAACATACTTTGGGCAGTGTGTTTATATTACCAGTCAAATTAATCCAGAGAAATTTGCCAGTAGCAGATAAATTTACTTTGTGTATCTTGTTTTTTGGAATGTACTTTGTGGACAGTGTGTATATAATACCAATCAATTCATCTAGAGAAATTTTCCGATAGAAAAGAAAATAACTTTTTGTATTGTGTTTTTAGAAACATACTTTGGGAGTGCCTTTATAATACCAGTCAAATTCATCCAGAGAAATTTGCCAATAGCAGAGAAAATTACTATGTGCATTGTGTTTGTTGAAACATACTATAGGCAGTGTGTTTATAATACTAGTAAAATTCATCTAGAGAAATTTGCCACTAGCAGAGAAAATTACTTTGTGCATTGTGTTTTGTGAGGTCAAATTTATCTAGAGAAATTTGCCACTAGCAAAGAAAATTACTCTGTGCATTGTGTTTTGTGAGGTCAAATTCATCTAGAGAAATTTGCCAATAATAGAGAAAATTAGTGCGTGCATTGTGTTTTTTGAATTTGATGATTGTTTTGTACCAACACAGTGCATTACAAATTACATGATCATATAGGCACCCTCTTAGTACGATACGAGTTAAATTTCTCTGTAAAATTCTAGTAACTTCGTACCAAAGAAGTTTCTTCAGACAATTTTCTCTATGTGGATTGTGTTGACAATCACCACTTAGCATGCATTATAAAAAAATATATATTTAACCATCGATAGCTATGAAATTTATATTAGTCAAAATATATATATATATATATATATATGTATGTCAAACACCATCTTTCCTTCAATGTATGAAAAAATTGATTCTAATTACATTGTGGGCATTGTCTTCCTTTCACTATTATACTTTTGGTTCTTCTTCTGGTAGTATTTGAACTGGTTCTGTCTATGACTGGCCAACTTCGGTCGCAAATCTCTCTATGATTTATGCCCTCATCAACCTTATGTCTTGTGTAAAAACCTGAATTTTTAGACAACTAATTAATTTATTAAAAATAATATTAATAGTGATTATTAAACTATTAAATTATAATGTTATAATATTAATAGTACCATAATTAATACCAATATTAAATTCTTTTAAATAAATTTTTTTTGTCTTGTTGTGATTAAATTTCTGTATCAAAATATAGTTGTGGAAACTAAATGAATTAAGTAAATAGTAACTAAATTAATCAGAGGATAGTGGGGAGCAAAATATCTAGTGACTAGGTTATATATATTTATTTAATTGATTAAAAAAAAAATCAAATCAAATCAAAATTTATTTTGGGAAGAGAAAGTCAGCCCAAGCATGCCAAGCACGCCTTTGCTTGTTGTCACTCTATGCTCACATGCATAGATGGCCAATTGCAAGACCTTGCCAAAGCAGCCACGATATGTAGCAGCTGTAAGCTACCCTATTAGGTGGTATTTCCTAAGCCCAAAAGAGAAATAAAATAAAACTAAAGTGATAATAATAATAATAATAAAAATTGGCCTCAAACTCCTGCATTTAGAAGCATTCTTCAGCAGTCCCTTGCACACACATACGTAACTAAGCAAACAAGAGGGAGAGAGGGACAGAAAGCAAGAGAGGAAGGAGAGAAGAGAGGAGTAGAAGGGCTCAATACTTGAGAATTTTTTTCTTCATTGAGGTAAAGAAATAATTAACCCTACCCTTCCTTAGATGTTTTCTTAAACCTACACATTAGAAATATGCAAGAGTGTGTATTGATAATACACAAATGCTCAATGCATGTTACATTGGGATAGAATGATAATCTTATGATTATGTGATTTCTGTCCTTTTTACAAATATGGATTAGGTGGTTTAGCTAATGATCTTGCTCTTTATGTGATCAAGTATTCTTCATTGTTGAATCAATCTCGCATGTTTATGAATTTATGTTTACTCTTCATCAATATTAATTTTTGTTATCACTAATGAAAGTAAATATGAAGGATTAGAGTTTCACATGGGAATAATAGTAAACATTTTTTTTGTCTTGCATGTGATTCATGGTGGACACAAAGTGTGTTTTTCGCAAAACTAATAAACTTCCAGCAAAAACAGATTTTAATCCGTTTTGAATAAACCCTAAACAAACTCATGAGAACACTTTCATAAAATTCGAAACTACTGGAGTTAGTTTATCATGTTTTCATGACACTAGAATATTGAAGAAAATTATTTGACAACGTTTTCATGGCCTGAATATATTTTTAACCTCATTGCTGTTTGGAGGCAGCAGCAATGCTGACTTTACCAGGTCACCGTTTATTCCACAAAATGAATTTTCAAGTGATTCAAATTGGAAAAATTATATTTTTAAGTTACCTTTCAAACTCCGCTGGTTTCATAATTTTTTCCTAAGTATTGAGAGAGAAACACCAATTTTTCCAAAAGGTGACAGAATCTGTCCAGTTTTCTTATAAAAATCATTTGACCATCTTCGGCTGGTTTTCATCTTTCACACTCTTCTGGAAATATGTTCTAAACTAAAAAATTTAGCAAACTGTTCTGACCATGTCTATTTTTAACACCGTTTGAGGCCCCTTTTTATTTTTCAAACCCGGATCACCTGTGCTGGAGGTGAATGTAACTCACTGTCCCAGCAAACCAGTTTTCTTCCAAAAATTATTCCTCCATTTTAAAATCGTTTTTTGCCCTAGTATTCTTCTTGAAATATTTTCCTAACTCGATGAACTAGCACCAGTTAAAATATTATAATGGTTGAACATCGTTTGGTATGGGTTTCATATTTTTTTTGTTTGACCATACAGTGCTGAAATGAGAAGTATATGAATTCTTAAGAAATCTTGTGATGACTCCTAAGACACTCTATCACATTTATTTTGGTTGCCATATATGATTGTGTTGTGCTATATAAACATTATATCACTGTGATTCTCGAACTAAAACTCACACATGCATAAAAATGTGAATTCAACGAAGTAAAGAAACACGAATTTGAACCGATGATACATTAAAAATTTGAAAGTGATGGGGTGAGCCCGATTTAGAATCTTGCGCAATAAGTTGCGAACCCTAACATGGCACCAGAAGGTATTTCGGCTCTTATCGGTGTAGGCGATATAAGGTTGGTGGTGCGAGTGTCACAACATAGACCGTTCCCTGGGGGCAGACCGTGATGTCACGACTCGAGTACATAACCCTGGTGCGTGGGCATCATTGGTAGTTACAGCAAGTAACATTTGAATATTTGACCAAGGGGGAGTCAGAATTGCCCGTGGCCATTGCTTAGCGGTTGAGTGGAAATAGTGCTCCGCAGGGAGTTACTTAAATTTATTTGATAAACTAAATCTATGGGAATTTAAAAAGAAAAGCGTGCATTTTCCTTATGATGAATCACTATTTCCGTTCGCCATTTTATTTATTTATATATTTATTTATCTATTGTTATTGTTTTAATTGTTGGCATTCATGTCATGCTTATTAAATGCTACATGTTATTCTATTACTACGCATTATTCATTAATTGTAAGTATTATTATCAGGGTGGGTATTTTCGGGTTGTAGTATATTACTGAGCTCGTCGCTCATTGGCATTCTCGTTGCCCTGACGTTTTATGCCAGGTACCGAAGAAAACGAAGGAAACACCGAGGCCTTGCAAGGCAGCATTCAGCCTTGGTTAGCTTGAAGAGGTCCCAAATTCCACGAACCATTTCCTATATTTCCTAGTTTTCTCTAGTTTTTCTTTCGTAGTTGTTCTATTTTCTTTTTGTGTACCGAGACTAAGTTTTAAGTTTTATTAGAATTGTAATTTGAAAACTTTAAATTTTGGGTTGTTAATTAATGGATATTAGTGATGTTTGGTGGCAACATCGATTTTAAGTTCTAAATCTTATTATGATGTCCTAAAAAAAAATTTGGGGCATCTCATCTTGTGTCGACAATGTCGAGCTGATAGGTTCGTGGTTGGTATATTGTCTCATTATGTAGCATACAAAGAGACCACAATCCACACTGCATACAAATTATAGGTATAGTTAGTTTTAAGAAACATTCAAATTAGATTATCTTATTTATAGATGTTGTATGAAACTTACGAATCACTAGCTTGTTGTGGAGCATTGTCAACATATTGAAAGTCATAATTTGTGTTTTGTGAGTCTATCAATTTAAAAGAGGGTTGTGATTATGCCTCTCTTTCAAGGCAAGCTTTCAGAAAATTTTCCACATAATCTTGCTGTAAAAAAAAGAATAATTTTTAAATAACAAAGAAATTTACACACAAATTAATGGGATTCTATGAAAATTATCATTACATAAACATTATCATGAATCAAAGAAATTTACCCTCGTTACCAATTGTTTTGCATCTTTGATATATTTGTCTTATGCATCATCCCTCATTGGCCTTAATGAGCTGTAGTACCTCTATAAATTGTCTTGTTTGTCCAAGACAAGTAAGGTCTAGTGATTTCCATTTGTTGACTTCTCATTGCCCCCGGTATATTGGGAAACATAGGAACCTATAGTTCCTTCATGCGGTTTCAATATGCTCGTCAAATAATGAGACTCGGAAAGTTTGATTTTTCATCATCTTGATGAAGTTTTGTGGTCAGAAAAAATCAAAAAATGGTTATGAGAAAGTTAAAATGACAAGAATTTCAGAAATATATACACAGAGAAATTTTAAATGCGCACAACTAGCCAGAGAAAATTAGACTAGTGACACAATTAGCTTCAAGAAGTATCTTAACAAAAGAAAGTAGTAAGTAAATTCTAAAGAAAATCAAATAAAAGAGCAGTAACATACCAAGCTATCGTTTACATGTTCAGACACATTTGATATATGTTGCAAGATATCTTTTACTCAAGTCCAGACACATTTGATATGTGCTGCAAGATATCTTTTACATGTTCTTTTACAAATTTTGCAATCGGTAGAGTTTATGGAAAAACTCAAGATTTTCTGATGCTTGTTGGTTGAAGTAAGACGTAGTCATCGGCATCAAGTACTTCTTTGTTTTTAATGGTTTGCTCTGTTTACTTTGTAGCTTGCTTTGAACCTCTAGTCACCTTCACAACTTTGGGATATTGAAAGTCTAGATTTTGTTGCTTGTCTTTCCTTTTTTTTTTGCGTTTAAATTCTTTATCATTGATGTAGGATCTTTTTTCATTGTAGACAGTGAAAATGTCAGTAAAAGTTAAATTTCTCTGAAGTAACAAATCATATTTCAATATTTAAATTTATTTGATTCAATATTTTTCAGTTACTGTAGACATCCCATTTTGATTTGTCCTAAGACTTGGGCACTTTAGTTTGACCACCATAACCAAAAAAATCAAATTGAAATTTTAATCTCAAACCTCACCTATTTTGGCCAAATTAGTTTATATCATATAGTTTATTACTTTGTAGTATTTTATAATTTTATATGTTTTTATATAATTTGATGTGTGTGTATATATTTTGAGGTGGTGTATTTTAGAAATAAAAAATAACAAAAACAAAACAAAAAAAAAGAAAAAATAGAAAATAAAAAAAAAGAAAAAGAAAAGAAATTGAATTCAATTTATATATATGTATATGTTTATATATTAAAATATAGATAGAATATATTATGATGAGGTTTTGGGTGGGAAAAATGATAAATTATTTTAAGAGATAGTGGGTGGTTCATGTGAGTGGCCTCATAGGTGATAAGAAAAGAGGGAGTGGCCTCGTGGGTGAGGAAACAAGAATCGAGGGATAATATTTTTTAGAGAGAAAAATGGGGTAGCTAGGGAGCATTTGTTGAAAAACAAAGAGGAGAGTAAGAAAAAGAGGGAGTGGGTGATATAAAAAAAAAAAGAAAAGAGAATCAACATAAGGGGCTAGTGGGCTACTGGGGGAGAATAAAAAAAAAGAAAAAAGAAAAAGAAAAGAGGGCATCTCACAGATTGATTTTGGCCTGGTTCCTTTTGTCTATGTCGGCAGATGAGAATTAAAAAAGAGGGGGGTGCTCTTCTAATCTGGATCTTAATGGCCAAACCGGAGGGGGAGAGATCCCTCTCAGCTCTCTCTCTCTTTTGGAAGGATTGACAGACACACATAGACAAGGGGATAGAGGGCTTTCTTTCACGGGAGGGAAGAGACCACAAGAGGAGAGACCAACTTTTCTCTCTCTAGACACCCATTCGGCTCTCTCTCATCTCCCTCTGGTACGGCACCATGCCCACGGATTGACAACACCATAACACACAAGCTCTTCTCTCTCTCGGAACACACCCATACACCTCCCACGCACACATCCACGGGATTGACTGCCACAGTAGTACACACCCACATTGAACATACACACACCTCTCTCTCACTCATGGCACCTATAGATACACACCTAACACACTCTCCAGATACACGAATCACACCCACACAACCCATTCACAGAGGGCATACACACACACATGGTTTTGACAGCAGACACACCCAACACCATACACGGTTTAGAGAGAGGGAGGAGACCACACACACCACACAGACCACACACACGGGCTCTCTCTCTCTATAAAGAAACCCACCCATCTCTCTCTCTAGAGACCTACTCATACACCACCACTGCCATCACACACGCACCATGCGCAGCACATGCACACACCGAGCACAAGAGCTACACACACACCACACAACAGGAGGCACTCACCAAACTCTCTCTCTCTCTCTCTCCCTACAAGTCTTTGTTTGATGATGTTACTACTCTGCACGGTATGTAAACAATGTTCAAAAGCTGCTTCTCTCTCGGACACACACACGAGGCAAATCTAAACTCTCCCTCTCTTCAAGAGAAGCACGCAGCTGAAGAAGCTCACACATGATATGGAAATGGAGGTTTGCAAATGATGTTCCAGTTGAGAGATTGCCGATTGTAGTTGTTGATTCGGATGACGAATAGGAGACCAGAAATCGTTGTACCCATATCGAGAGCTTGTCTTGCCACAACTAGTGTATTCGAAGTTGGAGGAGAAAAAGCATGCAAAGAAGACCGGGACAAATCAAATTCAAGCAAATAAATTGGTGGAACCCTCCACTGAGGATGAGTACATGGGCTGAGGTGTGCAAGTCTGCTGGATGGAAGATTTTATTTTATTTTATTTTGAGTGTTTGTGAGGATTTTATTTTATTCATCTCCCTCAGATCTGTAATATTCAAAGTATTGTAATAATTCCCCCACCTCGCTTCTTTCTATCCCATTCTTTACTCGCTTTCCCTAACTGTACATATGTATATATCTGACATGGCATGCATATCCATGCTTTACATTCATGTCTCATGCATTAAGATTCGGCTACATTTACATGTGTGGATTTAATCAATTCTTCTGTGATTCTATGCGCTACCTCATGTTATTGAGATGATTCACATGCCATATTTTAGAAGCCGAATCTTTAGTGCATCTCATGAGTGAATTGCATTAGGATTCTGTATATAAGATCATACATATTTTACTAACTTTGTTTTATAGTTGTTCGAGGGACGTCGGTCAATCTGTGAGTTTTTATGCTTTAGCATCCCATTTGTGTGTGTTTTTCTTACTATGTGTTAGTATTCTACCATGAGGCTACTTGCTTACTTGATATAACTGTATGAATGTCTATGGATGAAGGCTTGTTGTTTGAATTGGAATAATTCAATAAATGTACGTTTTAAGCCCACTTTGCAGTGGCAAATTCACAAACTTTAAGCCCACTTTGTCAAGTGGCAAATTCAAACCCTTTTCGAAAAATAACCATGAAGTTGAATTGTTCCAATTTGAGCAAACTAGCCTATACTTGTATGCTTCACATAGTAAATTTTAGGATTTACTAAAATAATCAGAACATAAACATATAAAGAAAATAAAATTCATATCATGGTTTAGTAGAGGCCGATCTTTTGATCGGGTGAGCGGGGGTGCTCATTATTGACCTTCCCCTCTCATACCTAAGGTTCCGAGCCAAGCATCCTTGGTTACGACGAACAGTGGCCTTGGCACTGAGTCATGGGTTTCCTAATTTCCCAAAATATTAGGTGGCGACTCTGAGATCTGATGACGCAGTCCATTTTTGACAAAATTGCAATAAAATAGATTTTCAATAAAAGTTGCCAAATTTGGACTCTCGTCTACGTTTCACATTGCACTCGTGAGACTAGATCAAAGAGATCTCGGGGGTCCAAACTGTTTAACGCGCGCGGGTGTCCCCCGGGCATGTTACAGTTTCTGGCGACTCCACTGGGGACTTATGAAACCTTGATTTGAACTCCATGATATGACTTTTATTTTCAATTATATGTACCATAGACTTTTGTCTTTTGTTTTGGTTATTGTTTGTGTGCCACTTGTTCATGTTGGGTTGTTGGTTGTTGTTCCTTCTATTTCAATTATACACAGTGAAAATCAAACAAGCCCCAAAAATCAAATAAGCAAATAGATAGAGAAAATCAAATAAGCAGTAGAAATCAAACTGGCCAAACTAATGTGGTTAGAAAAATTTAACTTCCAAAGAAAATTAACATTGACAGAGAAAATTGTAATAAATACAAATTTCTCTGAGTTATGTGGTTTAAGATTTTCACTAACCTTGGGGTTGAACTTGTGTTGGTGGTCCGTAAGGTTGTGTTGCTAGTTGGACGGATAGTTCTTGAATTTGTTCATGCTATCTAGCATTTTCAGTTTCAAGCTTTGAAATTGAACATCTCAAGTATTGAATTGTTTTTTTTATCATATTCTTTTTGAATCTCCAATATCCTTAGTTTCATTTGGTTTGTGCTATTTATTTCTTGAAGTTTCGAGTTATTTGATGTCAAGGTTCTTATTGTAATGTCCTTAGATTCCTCAGATTCTTGAGACTGATACATTGTTGAGCCACAAATGCTATCATGATGATGGTCCATTAGCTCATTATGTTCTGCTTCATCAATTTCCTTATTGTTTTCTTCTTCATCTTTGGTTGCAGTGCCTTCATCTTCTCCTTCATTGTCTTCTTCTTCTTTCTGTTCATTTTTTTCTCTGTCTTTTACTTCTTCATTTTCTTCTGTAGCTTCCTCTTCTGCACTGCATGCTTGATCTTCTTTTTCATTGCTTGCTTCTTCTTTTTCTTTGTTGCGTTCTCTTTCTTCATTCCCTACTTCTTCTTCAGATGAATCTTCTAATGTCTCCTTGAATTTGGCCACGCCTTTTTTGCCCTTTCTTCTTCTTTTTACCAAGACAAAACTCCTCTGATGGGGTTTTAACTAGCTCATTGTTATCTTTCTATAACAGGAGGCTCTTTTATTAGAGAAATATTAAAATTTCACTGAGAGAAAAATTCAAAGAAGATCAACCAAATGCCAATGGTCAGAGAAAACCAATTAAGGAGAAACAATTTTATGGGCCGGAGAAAATTATGAAACAAGCAATATAATTTAGATATCAGAGAAAATCAATCAAGGCATATAAATTAATGTTACTATAATTGTGGTAAGAGAAATTTGGATTTCAGATAGGATTCATTACAAGGGCAAAAATAAACCAGTAGTAATCAAATAAGCAACACAAATTGAAATTTCAGAGAAAATTGATCTTAATCAGTCAAGGCACATATGTTATTCCATATAAGATATTACATCGCAGAGAAAATTGATCAAATCAAGCAAGGCACAATGAGGGAAACAAAACAGTGGTCAGAGAAATTTTGGAATTTTGCTGAGATTTCAATAGCAATAGGAATCTAACCTGTCGAGGTGCAAGAGAGTGGCCTGGTGTCTTATGTAGCTGTTTGGTCAAGCTTTGCAGGTTCCATTTGGTAGATTTTGGGAATTCAGTTGTGTTATTATCTTCCCAGCCGATGATATTTATATGTTCACATAGCCAATACTGTGATGGAAATTGAAGTAATTAATTTTTCTAAACACACAAATTTGTAAGTATCATAACTGTAAATTTGAATGGAAATTCTACTTACCAGCAATGCAATGACACACCCCATAACTTTTTCTAGAGTTTTGTGCAATGCTGTGATAGAATCGATCAATATTGCTGTGATTACTTTTGGCCAATCATACTGCTTCATTGATTCAAGAGATTCCACGCACTTGATAAAAATCCACCCTATTGAATTCCCACTTGTTGCAAAAAATAGGGTGAGATACAAGTACAAGGTAATAATGATTGCTACATCTTTGAAGTCAGTTGGTTGCTTGCCTTTCATTGTTTTAACCAAGGCATTCTTAAGAACAGGACCAAGGAGTCTTGTGTCCTTTGGGAATCTTCGCCTTAGGAATGCAGTGTTTGGCTTTTTTGAGTATTTTAGTGACATGGCTCCTTTACCACCTTGCAAACCAAAAACCAAGGTCATGTCATTGGTTGTAAAGGTCAAGTTCTTTTTATCAACTGTGAATGTTTTCGTTTTTTCATTGTAACATTAGATTATTACAATTACATCATCATCAGATTTCCTAGACTTCCTTAGATCCAACCTTCCAATGGTTAGAACTTGGATCAAATACCAAAATGGAGTCTTTTGAAGCTTTTCAAGGTGGTTTGAATTGAATTTAAGTGTTTCAAAAATGGAGACAACAGATGAGAGCTTGGATCAATATTAAATGTTGTAATGAGCTCTCTTTCTTTGGAGTTTAATAGTTTTTTTCCCCCTTGAGCTTGAGTCTTTTGAAGTTGGGGTACTCATCTTGATGCTTGTTGTTTTATCACCTTGGACTTGTGTTCTTTGGTAAGGAATTTGTGGTGTTTTGTTGCTTTTTGATCTAAGATCATAAGAAGACTCATAGAATTTCTGTTTCTTTCTTGGTGTTTTTGGTGTTTTGCTGGTTTTACATTTCACCATTTCTAGACAATGAAAACATAAAGATGTCAACATTAAATCCCAGAGAAAATTGAACATGCTAGAGAAAATTGAACATGTCAAAGAAAATTACACATAAGGGAGAAAACTAAGGTGACTAGAGAAAATTATAAATGTTAGAGAAAATTAGACACTGAAAATTAAAAACATGGCAGATAGACACAAGGGAGCAAAGTAAAGTGGAATTCATGCAGCCACAGTTCATTTCCATTCCCAAAGAAAATTACACATAAGGAGAAAACTAAGGTGGCCGGAGAAAATTATAAATGTAAGAGAAAATTAGACACTGAAAATTAAAAACAAGGCAGACAGACACAAGGGAGAAAAGTAATGTGGAATACATACAACCACAGTTCATTTCCATTCCTAGAGAAAATTACACATAAGGGAGAAAACTAAGATGGCTATAGAAAATTAGACACTGAAAATTTAAAACATGGCAGACAGACACAAGGGAGAAAAGTAATGTAGAATACATGTAGCCACAGTTCATTTCCATTCCTAGAGAAAATTACACATAAGGGAGAAAACTAAGGTGGCCGGAGAAAATTATCAATGTCAGAGAAAATTAGACACTGAAAATTAAATGGCAGAGTACTAATAAACATGGCAAGCCAGAGAAAATTTTCATTCCATAATTAGCAAGATAAAAAAAATAAAGTAACATAAACATGCCACATAAACTTACAGAACAGAGAAACCAAGAATTGAACAAAATAACATACCAGAGAAAATTTCAAAAAAGAAACATAAATCTAGCAAGCCACATAATATTAAAATACCAGAGAAATTTACAGACACAACCAGAGCAAATTAAACATGACAGACAGACAAAAGGGAGAAAAGCAATGTGGAATACATGCAGCCACAATTCATTTTCATTCTCAGAGAAAATAAACAAAGCAACATAAACATGACAGGGAAATTTTGAATAATTGCTAAAAATTACATATAGATGTAAAATATAGCCAGAGAAAATTCAAGAAAGAAACATAAATTTAGCAAGCACAGAAAATGAAAATGATATAGAAAATTACATATTCTAGAGAAAATTAAACATTGCAAGGCAGAGAAAATTTCTATTCCATAATATGAAAACGACAGAGAAATTTACAGACACAATCAGAGAAAATTAAACATGACAGACACACACAAGGGAGAAAAGTGATGTGGCCAGAGAAAATTATAAATGCCATAGAAACATAGAGACAGACAAGAGAGTAAAATTACATATAGATGTAAAATATAACCAGAGAAAATTCAATAAAGAAACATAAATTTAGCAAGCATAGAAAATGAAAATGCCTGACAAAATTACACATTTTAGAGAAAATTAAAATGCCAGAGAAATTTGTAGAGCAGAGAAATTTGAATGAATTGAATTTGAAAATTACACAGAGAAATTAACCATGCTAGAGAAAATGGGGGAATAAACAAAAACAAATGGGGAATAAACATGTCAGAGAAAATTCAAAGAAGAAACATAGATCAAGTAAATACCAGAGACATTCTGAAACCAGAGAAATTTACAGACAAAATCACACAACAATGTTCAAGAATAAGTTCAAAACGCAAAGAAATAACAATTTTTAAATTCATGTTGCTTTTATTACGAAATTGAAACATTAATTAATGAAAGGCTAATATAAAATGCAATTAACTGTGTTTCCAGAGAAAAACTCGTTGGATTGTAGAAAAACTTACCAGAGTGAGTATGAAAGCCTAATTACGAACTGATATGCCTTGAGATGAAGACACATTGTGATGAAGATGAACTGAGATAACGATGAACAATGAAAACGAGATCAGAGAAATTTGTGAGGAAGGAATGGAAAAGATTTTTGTAGAAGATGATGAAACCCTAATGTCGATAGTGAAGATGATTCGGAAACCCTAATTCTGAATATGGTTGGATGTGAAGTATGGAACTGATCAGTCGTCGGAATGTAGTTCAAGTTCCCTATTGATTGTGAAGGGTATTTTGGTCCAAGAAGTAAATAAAAAGTGCGCGTTATTAGTTGAGGGACTTGAGACATCATTCTTTTTTTTTTTGTGTCCTTTATCCTCTAAATTACTATTATTAGGGACCTTAAAAAAAATTTCCCTTTTTTTTACCTCATATTTTAGCTAAAAAGTTAAAAAGTTAAAATAGCATGTTCCTAAACGAGGCCTAACTTTATGTTGGGATATTTATCAGAGAGAATGAAATAAATTATTTCCTAATTCACGAGAGAGAGAGAAAAATATTATGATTTATTTTCCTTTTGTTTGATTAGCCAAGGAAATAAATTATTTGCTAAATCAAGAGAGAGAAAAAATAAATTAAAATATTATAATTTATTTTCCTTTTGTTTGATTAGCCAAGTAAGAGCACCTCTAATATTAAATAAAAAATTTCATCAAATTTAGTAAAAATTTGATGAAAAATTTAATTTGATATCATTCACACTAATACTAAAATTAAAATTTTCATTAGATTTTTTCACATCTCTAATTGCCTAGGAGGACGTCCATAAATGAATTAAAAAAAAGTTGTCAAAGTTACTATAGGTGGACATTCAGGATGACGTCCAGTCTAACGATAATAATTTAAATTTGATGAAAGATGAAAGACTTTCTTCATTTGATGAAAATTTTGATTCTTCCCTCATTTGATATGAGTTTGATAAAAGGATTGAAGGTTAAACAGTTGTCGTTTTTCATCAAATCTAAATTTGATAAAATATTAGATATAGCGTTGGAGATGGTCTAAGAGATAAAATATAATGATTTCTCTCAAATCTTGTTTGGATATAGACTACATAAAAGAAAATAAATCTTTCATGTTATATTACCAAAACATTTTTTTATGTTTTTATTTATTGGGCAAATTACAAATACACTCTTAAAAGTTTGCTTAAAATACGAATGGTCCCTTGTGATTTTAAAAATTGTATCTTACCCATTGAAATGTCTAATTTAATAACAAATGACCCCTTTTAGTAATAAAGTATTAAGTCAATTAACAGTTTTCAATGATATAATAAATATATTTAAATTAATAATTCACGTAATTTTATTACTATATAAGAGATCAGTTAAGAATTTCATTTTTTCAATTAATGTTAGAAATACTAATTAGTATACCAATTAACATACTAAGACACAAAACATACATGTGAGTTCCACCACTTAACATGGTCTTACCTAATATTGTATGTAGTTAGTGTGTTAGTTGGTACACTAATTAATTAGAAACACTAATTAGTGTACCAACTAACACACTAACACAAAACATACATATGGATTCCACCACTTAACATGGTCTTATCTAATATTGTATCTAATTAGTGTGTTAATTGATACACTAATTAATACTATTACTTTTTCAGTGGTGCTACATGTACCAATTAGTATACCGATTAGTGTATCAACATATATTATGATATTGTCATTTTAAAACTATGGATCCCACCCATTATATAAACTATAAAGACTCAAAGCCTCTAAAATTATGTCATATCATTTGTTAATACATTAATTGATACACTAATTTGAACATATATCTTTATTCTTACTCTTTAGCTATTGTAGGGAGTTTCCAAACTTACCCTCTGTAGACGTCCCCGAACATCCCGGGAGGGAATCCCGTTTTGTTCATTGGGGTCACTACAATTCAGGACTCAATGTCACGGTCCTGTATCTAATCTCGCAGAGTGCAATGCAAGACCGATGAATCATCAAAGAGTCCAAATCCGGCAAATCGTTTTTGAAAACATATTTTTTTGAAAGAAGTGCCAAACATGGACTGCTTTGCCAGATACAGAGTCGCCACCTAAATATTTATTTTGGAGGAATTTAGGAAACCCTGACTCGTGTCTAAGGCCACGTGTCCGTCATCACCAAAGTTGCCTCGGCTCGGGAACTTGGGTACGATTGGGGAAGGTCACTTCGTGAGCACCCCCGCTCGCCCGATCAAAGATCGGCCTCTACTAATCATGATATCGAGTTTTGAGAACATTATGCATTCTTATTCCGGTTATTAGCCTAGATTTACTACGTGATGCGCGCAGCATACAAGTATAGACTGGATCGCCTGAGTTGGAACAAAACATTTCATGTTCGTTTTTTAAAGCGGTTTGCTACTCGCAAGTAGGCTAAAATGCGGATTTTGCCACCCTCAAGTGGGCTTAGAAAACATGGTGATTTGCCACTATCTAGTGGGCTTAAAACTCGCAATCAATGAATTGTTCCAATTCAGATAATCCAACCTCCACCCACAGGCATTCAGGCAGTTATATCACATAAGCACTTGGCCTCATGGTAAGCATGCTATCATGACAGTCACTCACACACATGCAAGGATGCTAAAGCATAAATACTTACCGAGTATTCCAAGCCAAAACAGAAACTAGTTAGTAATCAATGCATGAACCTAGTTCATGTTAAGATGGCTAATGCAACACATACAAGAATGCAACTAAGATAGGCTCGGCTATTCTAAGATGGCATATGAAATGCGACAAATGATACACATATTCAACTCGGAATTGAAATACAATGCAGTTAGTATGATGCGCCGAGCCCGGTGCATGCAAGACAGATGAATGGATGCAAACATGCGGGCATAAGTATGCTAATTGAAACATGCCCTAAACTAACCATCATAAGCTGGTAAATAAAAGGGAGAAAGACGTGGGGTTGGAAGACATACATCACACATACGCACACTTATTACAACATTACCCTCTCTCGGAGGGTCCGAATAAATAATACAGTCCGAATAAAAAATTAACTACTCTAGCTAATTAAATATTACAAAACCCTAATTAATTAACAAATTAACTAGGAAAGCGAATAAACTAGCATGCAAGCTATAAAATGGACTGCCTCAGCTCTTGTTCCGAATGATGAAAGATGCATGCGTGCTCGGGTCGCTTTGTCAGGAAATTCTTCGCGATGCCCCGATTCGCCTCTGTTTGCAATTGATCCCGGAATGCTGTACAAAACTCCAGAAGGTTGTTGACCAGTTTTTGCTGTCGGTTTCCGGTTTGCTGCAACAGAGAGCAAGAAAGGGGCATGGCAAAGTATTTTCACATATGTATGCATGACCACTCTCCCTGTCATCGCACAAGCTCTAGGGAGTGTAGACCTCGATCCTCGTGCCACCAATCACGCATCTCAATGCATGATGGTCGAGGAGTCGAATTGCACGACTCAATGTGAAATGAATGCACATATAAGCATAACAAGGCCTAAACTCCATCATGGGTAATCCGGAGTGTCGGCGACTGGGAATTGAGACACGTTTCGTCACTTGGAGTACGAAACGTCCCTCGTTTCCCGTGTTTGGACTAACCCTACTCCAAACACAATGCAATGAGATGGCATACACAATGTGACTAACATGCAACCCCAAATGCAATGCAACCTAATCATGCTGGCATACGAGGGATGATATGCAAACATGCAACTAGCATACGCAATGCTATGAACTGAGAATGGCATACTTAATGCACACGAACTATATGGCATACGCAATGCAATATGGACTTAAACTAAAGTGAGTGGACCTCAGCCCCACTCAAATCAGTGGCCATACATGAAAATGAGACAACCGAAATACATGCAAACATGCACGAATACAAAGGACCGATCCTAAGGCACAACATGCAACTCTAACTAAGCATGGCAAAGGATGAAATATGGCATGGAAACACACATTCTCTAGCTCTGAAGCATGATGCACAATGGTCCCGAATCATGCAAATATGTCACATAATGCATGCAAGATGGCTCGAATACCGAAACTAGTGAAACGGGTTACACTAGAGGTACACAAAGCAATGTACAAATGGAAAGACCAGCCCCAAACAGACCCTAGGCAGGTCCAAGACAGTGGGAAAATGGCCTAAAATGATGGCTCAATATACAAAGAAATGAAGCTCATTCAATGGTCCGAAAACAAGGCATACAAGCCCAACTCTCAAACGCATTTAAAGAGTGAAAATCATGGAAATATGGAATACATGTAAGCTCTGAAATATGATATGCAATGGCCCCAAAACATGAAAACACCTCAGTATATGCATGTGATAGACCTCAAAACTCAAAGCTAGGCATGGATATTGAACTACAAGCATGCAAAACAAGCATCATTCGACCATGAGACCCAAAAACAGAGCTAAGGCAGTCCAAAATATGCACAAAATCAGTTTAAGGCATGGCCAAAAAGTGCTAACATGAAGGGCTAAAACAACATGCAACATAGGCTAGTAAGCATGGTTTACACTAGATGTATATGAAGCACATGAGGGGCCACCAAACCAGCCAAAAATAGAAACATGGCATGCCAAAATATGACCAAAAATCCACTTAAACTTAGTCAACACATGTTAGAATGAAGTGTTCCTTTGAAAGGCCAATCAGAGGGTTGTTCTACACATGTATGATGAACACACAAAATGGCAAAACAATCTCTGGAAAAAGGTTATGAGGGCCCTAAAACTCACTGAAAAGGGTCTGAAATGAGTCTAGGAAGCATGCAAGTAAAGGCCCCTTTGGAAGGCCTTGAAGAGGATTACTCTACACATGCATAATAAACATTCAACATGGAAAAAAGGGCTCTGGACAGAGCCTATGCAGGTCACAAAACTCACAAAAAGTGGCCTGAAACATGGCTTTGAAACATGAAAATAGGGGCTCCTTTGAAAGGCAAAGAAAGCTAGTAAACAAAACAAGGAGTGAGAGGGTCACCCCTCTCTGATTTTGAGGCTCAAAAATACATGTTAGCCACTAAAAATCCACTGGATTTCAGTGGCTAAAAGGCCAAACCAAGGCCAACACAAATGCTCTAATGCATAGCTCAAAACAAGAGGAAATGAAGCATGCAAGGGGGTAGATGACCCCCAACAGAAAAATGACCTTAAACAAACATGTTTATAAGCTCAAAACAAGACTTTTTTCAGTTTATGACAAAGCCTAAATATTCTTGAAAATAGAGCTAAACTATGAAGCAAAACAATGTCAAAAGGAGGGAAATAGAGTGTTACCCTTGTAGCCAAAGGAACTAGCAACTTCTGGACCAAGATAGCAAGTCTTAAACCTCTAAAAATGAGCTCCAAGGTGCTTAGATGGATGATGGAGAGGTTAGGCTAAGAGGTGTAGTGCAATGGGTGCAAGAACAATGGAGTTTGAAACTTGAAGGAGAGAGATATGGAGGGAAGTGTATGTATGCTTGAGGCCAAAAATTCTGAACCTTGGCCAATGAAGAGGAGGGCCTCTCTTATAGAAGAAGAGGTCCAAGGCTTCTTGGAGAAGCTTCAAGCAAAGGGACCAAGCTTCTAAAGGAAGCTAAACCAAAAGGGTCAAGCTTCTTGAGGAAGCTAGACCAAAGGGTCAAGCTTCCTCAAGAAGCTCAACAAAAGGTCAAGCTTCTCTTAGAAGCTAAGCAAAAAGGGCCAAAGCTTCCTTAAGAAGCCTAAAACAAGAGGGTTAAATCTCGGAGGATGGGGCAAATGCCTCTCAGCTGGCACAACTGTATTGCACTCAGGGAGACAAAAAAGAAGATGGTTGGCTGACCAGTTCAAGTGGTCGGCCGACCACTTGCCCTGTTCGGCCGACCAGGGGTCAAAAGGGTCAAGTTGAAAAGGTGGTCGGCCTACCCATATTGGTGGTCTCCCAGGTGAATGCAACACAGTGGTGATATGGGAGACCAGAAAATGTGGCTCAAAAGTGAGGGAGACCAAGGGGTCAAAAGGTTCAATCAACAAAGGTGGTCGGCTTACCCATATTGGTGGTCTCCCAGGTGAATGCAACTCAGTGGTGATATGGGAGACCCAAAATTGTGGCCTAAAAACCAAGAAAACCAGCTTCCCGACAAGAAAACCAGAAAACCGACAAGCGGGGAGAAAAGTGGTCTCCAAGGAGAACAGGTGGTCTCCCACCCTTGTACCACCTCCCAAACAATGAAAATAGGGTCCACACCAAAAATGAACCAAGACGGATGCAAAACGAAGGTTCGGGAGCCAAAACGCGTAGCCGGGTGCCCCGAAAACTGACTGTTAAGCGTCGAAAGTGGCGCGCGACCACGAAGGTGGTCTCCCGGGCCACAGTGTCTCTCTAGGGAGAGGGAACAAGGTGTGTGCCAAAAACCAGAGCAAACAGAGAAAGTTAAGCGGTCCCGAACCGAGGCGCACGGTCGACGGCTCCGAAAACCGGAAACTGGTCTCCAAACGGAAAAAATGGCCTACGACCACGAAACGTAGCCTGCGGCCACTGAGAGATGGTCTTCGAGACCTCTCCCTCCCTTCAGGAAGAGAAAACATAGAAAACAGGACTTGGTTCGTAAACCGAGACAAAGCACAAAAGAGTCCCGAAGTCCAGAGGCAAGGCTCTCAGCCGAGACTCTGTGACCTCAGAACGAGCACAATATGCATCATCACCGAGCGCTCAATCGGCGACGTCTGAGTCTTAAGGTCGGTCAAAAATGGGCTGTCTATAGTTGTCCCTCTTTGACAGAACTCGGAAGTCGTAATTGACGGGAGTGAATGTCAAAGCGCAGAGACGACCCATTTTTGACAAGGCCGAAGACTTAGACAAACATGAGAGATAAGCAAGAGATGTGCCTGCAGGCAGGGGAAAAATGCAAAATGATATGCACAAAGCCGAACATAACTTATAATCATGCAAAGCACGCTGTAATGAAGCAAGTATACACAATAAATGTAACAGTTTTAAGCAGGCGAACACAAATCTAACTACATTCCATGCAGAAAGGATGTAAGAGAATTATACAATTCTCGCTACGTCTCATGCGGAGAATACAATACCTGTCTGGTTCGTCTGGTCGCGCCAGCTTCAAATGAACCATACATACAATATCGTGCCTTGCAGGGGCAATTGGGAATGACTTATCTCATGCTGCTGGGGATCTTTCATTTCTTCTTGGCTGAACCGCAGGTACTACTTTTCTCCCTGACTATGGTCGCAGCTTTCCCTATTCTCCAACAGGGTGACAGACTAGGTTGGTTCAGTATCCAAAATTGAGGCGCATACACATGCTATCTCAATCTATGGGGCTGCCATACAGATTTCAAACCAAGGATATACCTCTGGGTATATAAACCAGACTTTAGTCTTGAAAATCCTGAACCTTTGCGTTCTAGGCATGAGCCATTCGAACTCTAGTTTCCACTGTCTCAGTTGGTCTCCTAGGAACTCACCGCAAACACAGGCAGGTGGCTATACCAGACCACCGGAAGTCGTTCGGGCACGACAAACACCAAAGGAATTGCACCTTTAGAGGATTTAAGGTCTCCTAGACCAGAGAGGGCACAAGACAGTGCGAATAAAGATGCAAGATTTAAGGTCTCCCAGACTAGAGAGTTTAAGGTCTCCCAAACCAGAGAGTGCACAAGACAGTGCGAACGATATAAAAATACAGTGTGCACAAGATAGTGCGATGCAGAGTGAATGCACAAGACAGTGCTAAGCAGATGCACAAAATAGTGCGATGCTAAAGGTGTACAAAACAGTACGAGCAGGGTGAATGCACAAAACAGTGCGATACAGATAAGGTGCGCAAGATAGCGCGATACAATGCACTAACAAGTGCAGGTAAGGTGCGAAAGATAGCGCGATGCAATGTACTAACAAGTGCAGGTAAGGTGCGCAAGATAGCGCGATGCGATATGCAAAGCACAAGACAGTGCGATTGAGGTGCGCAAAATAGCGCGAATGAATGCAATGCACAGGACAGTGCGATGCGCAAAATAGCGCCAATGTAAACTGCACAAAACAGTGCGATTGAGGTGCGCAAAATAGCGCGAACGATAAACTGCACAAAACAGTGCGATGCGCGAAATAGCGCGAATGATAAACTGCACAAAACAGTGCGATTGAGGTGCGCAAAAAAGCGCGAATGTAAACTGCACAAAATAGTGCGATGCACAAAAAAGCGCGAATGTAAACTGCACAAAACAGTGCGATTGAGGTGCGCAAAATAGCGCGAATGATAAACTGCACAAAACAGTGCGATGCACAAAATAGCACGAATGATAAACTGCATAAAACAGTGCGATGCGCAAGGGAGCGCGAGTGATTTGAAATGCACTAACAGTGCGATGCACTAAACAGCGCGAGTGATTTGAAACGCACTAAATAGTGCGATGCGCCAAACAGCACGAGTGAAACCCAACCACAAGGTGCACAAGACAGTGCGAGTGATATGAAATGTGAAAGTGCACAAGACAGTGCGAGAGAGATAGAATGCACAAGAAAGTGCGAGGATAGTGCACAAAAGAAGTGCGATAAAATGCATCTTCTGTGCAAGTAAGGTGCACAAAAAAGTGCGATGAAATGCATGTTCTATGCAAGTATGGGGGCATTTTCTACGCAACAGGGAAAGCATATTCTATGCAATATTGAAAGCATATTCTATGCATAAGACAGGCATATTCTATGCAACATTGAAAGCATATTCTATGCATGATTGAAAGCAAAGCATATTCTATGCGCAATCGAAAGCAAGCACATTCTATGCATGAATCATAATGATGCGTGGCACGCATGAAACAGAAGCGTATATGAAAGTGCACATTCTATGCAATAGAGGGGCATCAAACATGTACTCTAGTGCCTCAGATTTATCTCTCGGAGGGCTTTGCAACACACTCTGCTCGAAAAAGGTACACCCTGTTTATATTGGCAAAAGATAACATCTGCATGTGAAAACCACATGTGCTGCTTGGACTGCCATTCTGACTTGAAGCAGGCTTACACTTGGGGTTGAGATACACTCATACTACAGAGAAACGGTGAAGCCTGAGAAGGTACACCTGGAATGCAGTCTCGGATTTTGCTAAAGTTGAAACATGCTAAGATGCTCCAAATTTTCCCTCTTTTCTTTTGCTTTGCAGTCCGGAACCTAAATAGCTTCAGATAGGTCCTTGTTTTACTATTCTGACATGACCTGGGTTGAACCCTGCGGCTTTATGAAAGAACCAATCCTGTTTTGCACAAATGTGGAGAACGACACGGCACTCTGAGTACAAAACGATTTTTGAAATTGAAATGAGAAAAGAGGTTCTCAACCGGGTATTAAGCCTACAACTGACCACAGCTAAAACGACTCAACAATGGAAAACAAAGGTAGAACAACCTAAACACAACTCAACAAAGGAAAAACAAGGTAAAATGACCTAAACACATCTGTTGACACTCAAACGACTCAAAACAAGAATCGAGACAAACAAAACACACAAACACAACACTCAGCTGTGTTACAAAGGCAAGAGACCTCTCGGTGCACGAGGAGCCAGTTTCTCCGGGTATTGTTTCCCACCTTTTCTTATTTGTGATTCTCACATCACTCGGCCTTCAGGCTCAGCTTTTCTCACAAAACCCTTTTCCTCACTTTTTCTCTCAGCGCACATCTCTCTATTCTTTAATCTCTCATTTTTTATCCCTCCCCTAGGTGGTTGATGGATAAACAAGAAGTTGCGGGCTCTTGCCCCTAGCATTCTGCTAGATTCTCTTTCTTCTGCGCACAGCTAGTGAATTCCTCCCACAGAGGAGTTGCGCTACAACTGGGTGTATAGCAAATCAGCAGCTGACATCGGTTGACGATGCTTTGCTTAGGAGTTTGGGTGTGATTAGATGTGTCCAAACAATCCATTCCAATTAGTGCTTCGCACTTGGCTTGATACCTCGTTGCTTAGAGGATGAGAAAGCTTTTCGGCCCTTTTGCTGTTAGCTTCAGTCGTGCCCTTTTCTGGCGAATATGGTGCCCTTTCCGGCAAGTAGAGTGCCCTTTCTGGCAAGTATGTTGACAATGGGGAAAAAACAGAAAACCTGACTCAGCTGTGCCCCTAGTTCATCATTTTTGACCATTTTTTGTTTTGGTTTTCTACTAAAACAATTTTGACCAGCATGAGAGTTAGATTAACATGCTTGTTCAACTTTCTGATTTTGAAAATCATGCAAGTTAGGTTGTAAGCACTAAAAATTTTCCTTTTTTTTTTTGTCCAAGAAATGGTCTAGTTTCGGAAAAGATGGAACAATTTTCGAGAAAATCAGTCAACCTCAGTAAAAATTCTCAAAAACTATTTTTGCAAATGGTCACTGCTCAACGAGCACAGAACCTACCCTTGAGATGCACAACCTCAGATATAAAGGAAAATTACCCCTCGCTCGAGGAAAGTTACATGGCAACGGAAAGTTGCCCCCTGTTTGAATAACGCCACAACGCGTTGTATGGCAACGGAAAGTTGCCCCTTGTCTGAATGGCGTTGCAGCGCATTGCAATCAATCCTCAGGGTGATGATCACAACCGAACTCCCGGATACAGAAAAGACAAAGATGACTAGAACCATCACATGGACACAGTTGAATTTGAAGTGTTTTACAACTGGACTTCAGAATGAAGTTGCCTATGTATCCCAAAGATGGGAATCAAGCCTTACGTAGTTCGGGGTTAAGGTACACTCGGGTATTTAACCTCTCCTTTTATGCTCTAACTTTTGCCAAGGCCGTCCTTCCGGGTTTTCAACCTTGCGAGCTCTGTTTTTCCTTTCTTTTCATTTCTTTTTTTGATTTTCTTTTTTGTTCTTTTCTTTGCATTTTTCTTTTTTTCTTTTTTTGTTCTTTTCTTTTTTGTTTGTTCTTTTTCTTCTTTTCTTGCTCTAACTTTTGCCTGGGCCGCCTTTCCGGGTTTTCGGCCCAGCGAGCCTCTCAAGGGTAAAAGTGTAGCTTTGTCCACATTGATCGGTTTGAGATCTCGAACCCATCTAAATCCAGGAGAACGGCTGCTGTTCGCTGACGATGCAGGAGTCCATCCCATGGGGGCTGAATTTGCCCCTAGTGTTGTGGATAGGAACTTAGTTGTTCTTCAGCAATGCTTTCTTCTTTCTTCCCTTCTGGGATTTGGCATTCTTTCCAGTCTTCATTGATTTGCAGGATGATCCATCTTCGGCTCTTCGAGCACATCTGATATTTTTCTGGCCCCACAGGCCTCACATTGCGGTTGACCGTTGAACATTCTGAGTTAAGGTTCAAGGTTGGAAAGCAAAGGGGGGTCGAGTCTCGAGACTGAGAGCGATCCTAAGCTGCACAATCTCAAGAGCGATTCCACACAGGTCTTCGCAGGACTGCGCAAAACATTTTTTTTGAAATCTTTTAAGAAAGCGACTAATTGCTCGCGCGGAAGACAATGTAGAACCAATCTGGATCAAGCCAGGATCCTTCTCAGTACTCACATTAACAAACATGATTTCATTCATTAAGGGCTTAGCATACCTCTCTTTCTCTCAATTGATCAAATTTTTGCAAATCCCGATGAACTCTTTCCTCTTCGTTTTCATCACAGTGTTCAAAAGGTTTTGAAAAACTTAGGTCAATGCAATGAGTTTGAGGTACAAAAAAGTAGGCGAAAAGCATTGCCATTTCATTCAGAACTTCTGGCACAATTGGCACAAGGCAGAAGCGAACACAAGAATGTGAAAATCACTGCTCTTCATTCATAACTGTCGGCACAACTGGCTCCCTAGCAGAAACAGACTCAAAAGGAAACAAAAAGACAAACACAAAACAAAATAGTGATGCCCGAGGTAACACCCCCGGAATCACCTGACTCTAACAAAACAGGACTGACTCAATACAACAAGACAGACCCGAAACAAAAAGACTGACTCAAAACAAAGAGACAGACTTAAAACAAAACCACAGAACTGACTCAACACCCAAGTCAGAAACTACAAAACTAGCATTCGCAAATGCTCAAAACAGTGCGTGCCATTCCCACGTCTGGAGTAAATCGAGCGCCACCCGCAGCTGGCTCATCCCCCCGATCACATGGTCACATTATCCCCCAAGTTCACCGATCCAGTGCCGATAGACTTTGCAGGACCTGACGCGAAGATGACCTTTTTATCAATCAGATCTTGTATTTCATGGTGAAGACGAAGACACATATCAGTGTCATGGCCAGCTTGTTGATGAAAGACACAGTATTTCGCCGGGTTGTGGGAGAGAGGAAGTTTATTCAGTAATGGCCGCAGCTCCAGGGGCTTCAGATGCCCTTTTTCGATCAGGACCCTCAAGGCCGTTGACAGAGACATGTCCAGTGGGGTGAACACCCTCTGGCCCCGAGGTGGGTATTTGGCAGGTTATGAGCTGGTTGTGTTGGATGTACCAGTGAAAGGGTCGGTAGGTGCTGACTTTTGATGATCTCTTCTGAGTGTAGGATTAGAGTTGAAAGGGGTGTTTCTGGTACAACATCTCTTGTCTCGGCTTGCCCCTTGATTCAGACTACCCCCAACTTGAGTGGCAAAAGTATCATCCACAGTTTTTGCAACCACCGCAAGCACTTGCTGTTTGTTTAGTCCTTCGGCCTTCAAAGCCTCAACAGCCCATTGAAGGTGTTCTTGGGGACCAATGCTTGCCCCTACCTTGTTCTTACCACCTGCTTCCCCTTTGCCAAGGGTTTGGCTTTCTTCAAATGCAGCCAATCCCAAGATTGGGGAGCCTTTTGTCATGAAATTCCCGGTATGTGATGTGGTCGATGAGGAAGCCAATGTCTCGGAGGCCAGATTTGTCACAGTTCTCTGAAGATCTTCGATCATTCTCTTCAGCTCAGAAGTAGTGGGCTCACGGGTTTGAGATGATTGGGGTCCAGGTGCATCCATCATGCATAAGTCCATGCTTTCTGGAATGAACACCTCAGGCTTGGGTAGATGGGCCGGGGTGATGTATATGCTGGGGTCGAAGGTGGATGGTAGTATATGGATGAGATTGAGGTGGGCAGGAGATGTTTGGTCATTGGGGTCTGAAGGTGGAGCTATCTTCCGATTGTCGATGAGATTTTGGACCTCATGACGAAGGCGGTAGCAACGGTCGGTGCCATGACCGCGCTACTGATGGTACACACAGTACTTGGAAGGGTTATGTCTGGCTGGGAGAGGGTCAGGTAGAGGTTGAGGATCAAGGGGTTTGAGATACCCTCTTTCCATCAAGACTTTTAGTGCGCTAGTCAGGCACATATAGAGGGGGGTGAAAGTTCTGCCATGAGCTCGGGCTGGGCCGGCGGTTTGTAGGCTTGGATTAGCAAAAGGGTTGGTTGTGGCGACTGTATTGATTTCGGTGGGTTTGGGAATAACGCTACTACCAGCATTGGTACTCCCGGAAATCGCCCTCCTTGTCGGTTCACTTGTTCTGGGAATGATCCCACTGTTGAACGCATTCTCGACTTGAACCCCTAGTTCACGCAAACTTTTGAAAGTGAATAGCGGAGCGACTATCAACTTTTGCAACATATCATGCTCGAGGTTTCGCACCATCATCTGCACTTGATCCCTCTCAGAAGGGCGGCGATCTGTCATCTGTGCTGCCTTTGCTCTCCACCTTGCAACAAATTCCACAAAAGGCTCTGTTGGGTTTTGGCGGGTTGTTTCAAGCTCTTGCATGGTCATTTCAACTTGGGTATTGTAGGAATACTGATCGACAAAGGCCTCAGCCAATTCTTCCCAGTCTTGCTTCACTTTGTCCTCCAACTTAGCGTACCAAGTGGCTGCTACACCCGACAGGGTTCTTCCATACAGAGAGAGTTTATGTGGCTTAGTCAGACCCATCGGCTTCAGGACATCCAAGAAAAGTCGGATATGTACCATTGGATCTCCAGACCCGTCGAAACGGTCAATATATGGCATTTTGAATCTGTCTGGGAGCCGTACGGCAGACTCGATGTGCCCATCCTCAATGTCGGGAATGGAGTTACGGCCCTGTGCCTTCTTGAATTGCTTCTCAAGGTTCGCAATTTTCACCGCGGTCGGATCGAGGTCATTACCATCAAAGGGATAAAGCCTCTCATTAGGCTGCACCAAGGGTCTGACAACTCGGGCTTGAGCCAACCCTTCTTGGGGATCCGAACCCTGCAAATTTTCAGCTGGCGGAAGTGGGTCAAAGTTTGGCTGGGGCCCCGAAGCTAGATGTGAGGCAGATGCCCCAGATGGGCGTTGCGTTTCAGCATTAGTCTCATCCTGCACGGCAGTTCCCTGATTTAACGCTGCTATCACGGCCACTAATTCTTCCGAACCCTGTGCCATCACGGGTCTACTGATGATGTGACTGGTGACTATCGGATCAGATGAACCAATGAACCCTGTCTGGCCCTTCTTTGCCTTACCACTGGCGAAGGAAAACTGGTTACCCTTGAACCGAATCTCTGACCTGACAAAGTCTATCAACACAAGTCCAATAAATCTGGGGGATATCGAAGCCTTCTGAAGCTACGGTTCCAAGACTACCTAGCAAAAGAGAAAATAGAGAGCATCTCAGCCTGATTTCACTAGAATGGACTTGAGCATAGCTGAATGACTGCACTCTTTACTGAATTCTGCCCCAAATTCTACCTGTAAATCGATACCCTCAGGTAAAATTGATTCCCCAAATACTGATGCCGATGCCCGCAGGCCTGATGCCCAGACTTGCAAACTGATACATGCATTCCTGTAGAGACACACTTTAAAAGCACATAGCAAGCAAGTGAAAGCGAAAACACCCCTATGGAGGGGTAATGTTTCCCTGTCCTATTTTGTCAGGAGCTAGGATTTCACTACGCACGCAGCGGTTTCAAACAACCTATAATCGGGTAAGCAACCTGTCCTAGTTTGGGATGGTTACTATGGATTCCGAATATGCACTAGGTCGAATGGTCAAAAAGGGTGCCCCGGTAAAAACCGGGGTTTGTGTTCCCGTCGTGGCAGAGCTCGCAATCGGTCAGCCTTATGGCACGCTTCTCGAAGCGAGCCTCCGGCAAACCGTTTAGGAATAGCATACGGCAAACACGGTGTCCTAAGCGCACCAATGCAAATGCAATGCAAAGAGACACATAAGTGTAAACAAAACAAGATATCATGAGTTCGAGTCAAGTTCTCTAAATCTCCAGCAGAGTCGCCAGAAACTGTAGACGTCCCCGAACGTCCCGGGAGGGAATCCCGTTTCATTCATTGGGGTCACTACAATTCAGGACTCAATGTCACGGTCCTGTATCTAATCTCGCAGAGTGCAATGCAAGACCGATGAATCATCAAATAGTCCAAATCCGGCAAATCATTTTTGAAAACAGATTTTTTTGAAAGAAGTGCCAAACATGGACTGCTTTGCCAGATACAGAGTCGCCACCTAAATATTTATTTTGGGGGAATTTAGGAAACCCTGACTCGTGCCTAAGGCCACGTGTCCGTCATCACCAAAGTTGCCTCGGCTCGGGAACTTGGGTACGATTGGGGAAGGTCACTTCGTGAGCACCCCCGCTCGCCCGATCAAAGATCGGCCTCTACTAATCATGATATCGAGTTTTAAGAACATTATGCATTCTTATTCCGGTTATTAGCCTAGATTTACTACGTGATGCACGCAGCATACAAGTATAGACTGGATCACCTGAGTTGGAACAAAACATTTCATGTTCGTTTTTGAAAGCGGTTTGCTACTTGCAAGTAGGCTAAAATGCGGATTTTGCCACCCTCAAGTGGGCTTAGAAAACATGGTGATTTGCCACTATCTAGTGGGCTTAAAACTCGCAATCAATGAATTGTTCCAATTCAGATAATCCAACCTCCACCCACAGGCATTCAGGCAGTTATATCACATAAGCACTTGGCCTTATGGTAAGCATGCTATCATGGCAGTCACTCACACACATGCAAGGATGCTAAAGCATAAATACTTACCGAGTATTCCAAGCCAAAACAGAAACTAGTTAGTAATCAATGCATGAACCTAGTTCATGTTAAGATGGCTAATGCAACACATACAAGAATGCAACTAAGATAGGCTCGGCTATTCTAAGATGGCATATGAAATGCGACAAATGATACACGTATTCAACTCGGAATTGAAATACAATGCAGTTAGTATGATGCGCCGAGCCCGGTGCATGCAAGACAGATGAATGGATGCAAACATGCGAGCATAAGTATGCTAATTGAAACATGCCCTAAACTAACCATCATAAGCTGGTAAATAAAAGGGAGAAAGACGTGGGGTTAGAAGACATACATCACACACACGCACACTTATTACAACATTGCCCTCTCTCGGAGGGTCCGAATAAATAATACAGTCCGAATAAAAAATTAACTACTCTAGCTAATTAAATATTACAAAACCCTAATTAATTAACAAATTAACTAGGAAAGCGAATAAACTAGCATGCAAGCTATAAAATGGACTGCCTCAGCTCTTGTTCCGAATGATGAAAGATGCATGCGTGCTCGGGTCGCTTTGTCGGGAAATTCTTCGCGATGCCCCGATTCGCCTCTGTTTGTAATTGATCCCGGAATGCTGTACAAAACTCCAGAAGGTTGTTGACCAGTTTTTGCTGTCGGTTTCCGGTTTGCTGCAACAGAGAGCAAGAAAGGAGCATGGCAAAGTATTTTCACATATGTATGCATGACCACTCTCCCTGTCATCGCACAAGCTCTAGGGAGTGTAAACCTCGATCCTCGTGCCACCAATCACGCATCTCGATGCATGATGGTCGAGGAGTCGAATTGCACGACTCAATGTGAAATGAATGCACATATAAGCATAACAAGGCCTAAACTCCATCATGGGTAATCCGGAGTGTCGGCGACTGGGAATTGAGACACGTTTCGTCACTTGGAGTACGAAACGTCGTGTTTGGACTAACCCTACTTCAAACACAATGCAATGAGATGGCATACACAATGTGACTAACATGCAACCCTAAATGCAATGCAACCTAATCATGCTGGCATGCGAGGGATGATATGCAAACATGCAACTAGCATACGCAATGCTATGAACTGAGAATGGCATACTCAATGCACACGAACTATATGGCATATGCAATGCAATATGGACTTAAACTAAAGTGAGTGGACCTCAGCCCCACTCAAATCAGTGGCCATACATGAAAATGAGACAACCGAAATACATGCAAACATGCATGAATACAAAGAACCGATCCTAAGGCACAACATGCAACTCTAACTAAGCATGGCAAAGGATGAAATATGGCATGGAAACACACATTCTCTAGCTATGAAGCATGATGCACAATGGTCCCGAATCATGCAAATATGTCACACAATGCATGCAAGATGGCTCGAATACCGAAACTAGTGATACGGGTTACACTAGAGGTACACAAAGCAATGTACAAATGGAAAGACCAGCCCCAAACAGACCCTAGGCAGGTCCAAGACAGTGGGAAAATGGCCTAAAATAATGGCTCAATATGCAAAGAAATGAAGCTCATTCAATGGTCCGAAAACAAGGCATACAAGCCCAACTCTCAAACGCATTTAAAGAGTGAAAATCATGGGAATATGGAGTACATGTAAGCTCTGAAATATGATGTGCAATGGCCCCAAAACATGAAAACACCTCAGTATATACATGTGATAGACCTCAAAACTCAAAGCTAGACATGGATATTGAACTACAAGCATGCAAAACAAGCATCATTCGACCATGAGACCCAAAAACAGAGCTAAGGCAGTCCAAAATATGCACAAAATCAGTTTAAGGCATGGCCAAAAAGTGCTAACATGAAGGGCCAAAACAACATGCAACATAGGCTAGTAAGCATGGTTTACACTAGATGTATATGAAGCACATGAGGGGCCACCAAACCAGCCAAAAACAGAAACATGGCATGCCAAAATATGACCAAAAACCCACTGAAACTTAGTCAACACATGTTAGAATGAAGTGTTCCTTTGAAAGGCCAATGAGAGGGTTGTTCTACACATGTATGATGGACACACAAAATGGCAAAAATACTTCTGGAAAGAGGTTATGAGGGCTCTAAAACTCACTGAAAAGGGCCTGAAATGAGTCTAGGAAGCATGCAAGTAAAGGCCCCTTTGGAAGGCCTTGAAGAGGATTACTCTACACATGCATAATAAACATTCAACATGGCAAAAAGGGCTCTGGACAGAGCCTATGCAGGTCACAAAACTCACAAAAAGTGGCCTAAAACATGGCTTTGAAACATGTAAATAGGGGCTCCTTTGAAAGGCCAAGAAAGCTAGTAAACAAAACAAGGGGTGAGAGGGTCACCCCTCTCTGATTTTGAGGCTCAAAAACACATGTTAGCCACTGAAAATTCGCTGGATTTCAGTGGCTAAAAGGCCAAACTAAGGCCAACACAAATGCTCTAATGCATAGCTCAAAACAAGAGGAAATGAAGCATGCAATGGGGTAGATGACCCCCAACAGAAAAATGACCTAAAACAAACATGTTTATAAGCTCAAAACAAGACTTTTTTCAGTTTATAACAAAGCCTAAATATGCTTGAAAATAGAGCTAAACTATAAAGCAAAACAATGTCAAAAAGAGGGAAATGGAGTGTTACCCTTGTAGCCAAAGGAACCAGCAACTTCTGGACCAAGATAGCAAGTCTTCAACCTCTGAAAATGAGCTCCAAGGTGCTTGGATGGATGATGGAGAGGTTAGGCTAAGAGGTGTAGTGCAATGGGTGCAAGAACAATAGAGTTTGAAGCTTGAAGGAAAGAGATATGGAGGGAAGTGTATGTATGCTTGAGGCCAAAAATTCTGAACCTTGGCCAATGAAGAGGAGGGCCTCTCTTATAGAAGAAGAGGTCCAAGGCTTCTTGGAGAAGCTTCAAGCAGAGGGACCAAGTTTCTAAAGGAAGCTAAACCAAAATGGTCAAGCTTCTTGAGGAAGCTAGACCAAAGGGGTCAAGCTTCCTCAAGAAGCTCAACAAAAGGTCAAGCTTCTCTTAGAAGCTAAGCAAAAAGGGCCAAAGCTTCCTTAAGAAGCCTAAAATAAGAGGGTTAAATCTCGGAGGATGGGGCAAATGCCTCTCAGCTGGCACAGCTGTATTGCACTCAGGGAGACAAAAAAGGAGATGGCTGGCCGACCAGTTCAAGTGGTCGGCCGACCAGGGGTCAAAAGGGTCAAGTTGAAAAGGTGGTCGGCCTACCCATATTGGTGGTCTCCCAGGTGAATGCAACACAGTGGTGATATGGAAGACCAGAAAATGTGGCTCAAAAGTGAGGGAGACCAAGGGGTCAAAAGGTTCAATCAACAAAGGTGGTCGGCCTACCCATATTGGTGGTCTCCCAGGTGAATGTAACTCAGTGGTGATATGGGAGACTCGAAATTGTGGCCCAAAAACCAAGAAAACCAACTTCCCGACAAGAAAACCAGAAAACCGACAAGCGGGGAGAAAAGTGGTCTCCAAGGAGAAAAGGTGGTCTCCCATCCTTGTACCACCTCCCAAACAATGAAAATAGGGTCCACGCCAAAAATGAACCAAAACGGATGCAAAACGAGGGTTCGGGAGTCAAAACGCGCAGCCGGATGCCCCGAAAACTGACTGTTAAGCATCGAAAGTGGCGCGCGACCACGAAGGTGGTCTCTCGGGCCACAGTGTCTCTCTAGGGAGAGGGAACAAGGTGTGTGCCAAAACCGGAGCAAACGGAGAAAGTTAAGCGGTCCCGAACCGAGGCGCACGACCGACGGCTCCGAAAACTGGAAATTGGTCTCCAAACGGGAAAAATGGCCTACGACCACGAAACGTAGCCTGCGGCCACTGAGAGATGGTCTTCGAGACCTCTTCCTCCCTTCGGGAAGAGAAAACAAAGAAAACAGGACCTGGTTCGCAAACCGAGACAAAGTACAAAAGAGTCCCGAAGTCCGGAGGCAAGGCTCTCAGCCGAGACTCTGTGACCTCAGAACGAACACAATATGCATCATCACCGAGCGCTCAATCGGCGACGTCTGAGTCTTAAGGTCGATCAAAAATGGGGTGTCTACACCCTCCCACAAAAAAACAAATGGGACACTTACTAATAAGTCTCATATACAAAGTTCAAAATCCATTTAGTCCCAAAACAAACAGTAGTGCTACATGTATCAATTAGTGTACTAACTAGTATACTAATACTAGTTCTGACTAGAGCTGAGCAAGGAATCCGTGAAATCCGTAATTCGATCTGGTCTAATCCAATCCGGTAGGTTTGGATTGATTTTTTGAATTTGTGATTTGATTCTAGATTGAAAAATTAAAAATCCTTAGTTCACGGATCAGTTCCAGATTGAATCCCACGATTCCGGATTGGAACCGATCTGGACCGTATACAAATAGTTTATATTTGTATTATACACCTCCCGCATAGTATCTTCTCTTATTCCATATTAAATCTAAATCCAAATCCAAACTCGCATAGTATCTTCTTTTATTATTTTTGTTTGTTGGTTTCTGGTTTTAATTTGTAATGGTCTAAATACTTATGATGGAACCATTTTCTTATGATTATTTAAATTCTAGAACAATATGTCACTATTATGGAAAGACATGTTGTTATTGTAGAACTAATATGATGATATGTTTATATTTTTATGAAATTAAAATGTTCTATATTTTTTTGTTATTTAACTATATGAATTTGTGCTCCTAAAGCGGTTCCATGATTTAAACGAATTAGATTGGCTCTAATTTTTCAAGAACTGTAGATAACAGATTGGTCCTAATTTTATCCCAATCCAGACCATGCTCATCTCTAGTTATGACATTATTATTGACCCCACTCATTATACAATTACAAATACAAAAAATATCTTATATTATGCCACTTTATCAATTAGTACACTAGTTTTAGTAAACTAATTGGTATATATAGTATTATTCCAAAACAAAACACTTGTACTAATTAGTCATATATATTTTTAATTGTTACCAAAAAATTCTTTTTTTTTATAAATAAATTGAAAAACAATACCACATCCTACTACCGCTAGACTTCCATCAGATGGTCACCGAAAACTTACCGGAATATTCAACATCATCGGGAAGTTGTAATAGTATCGCTGGAAATTATACGGAGTGTTCTGAATGTCACTGAGAGTCGTTGGAATGTTCAAAATGTTTGTTGGACGTCAAAAATATCGTTAGAGACTCATCAGAATGTTCAGAATATTGTCCAAAAAAATAAGAATAAATGAAAAAATTATAATTAAAAACCATAACAAAATGTGCTAAATATTGATACATTAAAAAGGGAAAGAAAAAAAAAAAAAAAAACAACAACAAATAGTAAGAATAGGAAAAAAAACTTACATTATTTTTAAATTTTTATAGGGTTTAAATAATCACTAATATTGATCAAACTGAAAAGTAAGTTTTAAAACTATAAAATGTTACAGTTTCAACGTATGATTCTATTAAGTATTTATCCTTATTAATCAAACTGAAAATCATGTTATAAAACTATAAAATTTTACATTTTTAAAGTATAATTCATTTCAGTACAAAAAAAAATTGAAACTATAAAATTTTACATTTTTCACCGCCTGTAACTAAAATTCGAAAATAATTTGTTCAGAACTTGAAAATTTTCTTTATTAAAATAGAAAAATAGAAGTGCGTAGTAAAGAAAAGGTTGAAAAAATTAAGAGATCGAATGAGATAAACAGATATAGAGAGAGTATTGTACTCTGACAACTATTTTTTGTTTATATTTAATCAGTTCTAGATCTATTCAATTTCTTCATTGTACTCCTTCGTCGTCAGTGAGGGTGAAGTAAGAAGTTAATGGTCGGTGGTTGCCAATGAACCTTAATTAATGGTAGTTGCTGGTGACTGAATACTAAAAACAGAAAGAAAAGAAGTAAGGCGTGGTCGACGAAAATCAAGAAGAGAAAGAGGTAGAGAAGAATGAATGCACAGAAAAGAACAAAGAAGAAAAATATGTAATGCACTTTTGAGAGTATCAAAAAAAAATTATGAAACTAAATAAATTTCTCATATTTTAAATAGGATTTTCAAGTGATTTGTCCAAAATTTGTTTGGGCTTAAAAGGCCGGTCCATATCTAACCCAAAGCCCATTATTTTATTTTTTTGGTTTGGGTGGCCTGATGGTACTTTAAAAAAAAAAAAACAAAAAAACACCAACGACACGAGTCGTCGTCGCGAGTCGTGACTCATCTCATCTGCACTTCAAAAGAAGTTAGTCACCAGACCCCCGTATGTACCATCATCAATCAATGTCTTTCCATATATGAAACCCTAGCTTTGCAAAGCTTCTTTCCTATTCAGGAACTAGGGTTTCTCTCTCTCTCTCTCTCTCTCTCTCTCTAAATTAGCGTTTCTATTTTTCTTCAGTCACTTCTTGCGCACTCTCTCTCAAACCCTCGATCGAATCAATTTTTTTTTTTCTTTTCTTTTAATTTTATCGTTGTCAGGTAGTTTCCAGGAAAAAAATTGTCAATGTGAGAAATCGTAAGAAAGACGTTTTGACACAGCAGGTGCTTTCTTGGAAACCCCATCAAAGATTCCATCTATTTCCTTTCAATATCTTTGATGACAGTGAGGAGGAAGAGGAAAACACATGAAAGATTCGAGAATTTGTGCGAAAATTGTTGAAGACCCTAGGCACCAGTGTGAACTTCGATGGAGTCGACGCATGTGGTACTCGATATAAGCTCGGACGAAGATTATGATTATGATTGGATATCGGAGTTTTTGGACGAGGCAGATGACTCTGATGAAGTGGTGGTGGTGAGTGAAGTTGTGGCGAATCACAAGCAGAGGTCGTCAAAGTCTTCTAGTGTTGCTGCTGCGAAGCCGAAAGATTTGGATGATGACTGTGTGGTATTGGAGGGTGATCCAGATAAACCGATCGAGATCGAGAACAATACGGAAGGTGATTCGGAGGATTTGTCCATTGTTGGCGAGAAGGGGCAGGTATTGCAAATTCACTAGTTTTATTGTGCAATTCATTCATTCATTCAATTCATCCTCTTACAATAGAAAAGATTGTGATTATCAAGACAATTAGGGTGTAGAATTGTCTCCTATATTGCCTTGGAGATTGAATGGTAGAGAATTTCATGGAACTGAATGATATAAATCAAAGAATTTTATTGGGAAATAAGCAGCTCTGATTTATTTTTTTTTTGTGTTAATTTTTCTCTTCAGTTGAATTAGGCACTCACTCATAATTCATAAACTGGTCAAATTTGGCCCGTTTGTTGAAGATTAGTCAAGATTAAATTGTTAATTCAAGATGGTAGGGGGTGCTGGCTTGATGGATTTGAAAAGATTTTTGTTTTGAAGAAGAGGTTTGGGACGAAGGGACTGCTTGGCCTGGCCTATGACCCAATGGGTTGTCAATGTTTTTGTAAGTTTATTAGCAAAGTGAGATATCTGTTTGTTCGAGTTTTTGGAGGGTCTAGACAATGCTTTTATTTGATGGAATTCTAAGTGCATCTTTGACAGCATGCGATAACCGTTGCCAAAGCCAAATTTTGGCAAGTCCTCCAAAAAATCTTTACAAATTGTGTGTCAAAACACTTTCCAAAGTTTGCAAATTCAAAATTTGACAAAACTCTCTCTCTAACTTTTTCATGATGGAGCTCACACACAGCATTTTGGCATTTTATGAGGAAAATAGAAAATAGACATGAGTGCTTCTCCATTTTTATTTCCCCCTTCTTGTGTCGAGCACTAGTTTCCAATTATTGGATTGATTGTACAATTTTATGGAACTGCAAAATGGCTGGTGTTGTTTTGTGGGTTCTTTTGGAGGAAGTTCACAAGATTAGCTTAGCAAAATAATGAAGATGAGCTCTATTGATATGGATGGTTATGCTTGATGTATATTTTTTATTTTTTTTTAGTGTGTGTAGAGAGGAAGAACTAATTTAGTGTGAGCATTTTAGACATGTGTAAGCTCAATAGAAGACAAAATCAAGGCATAGCATTAGCCTAGAGTTTAAGAGATTAAGAAATCCATTGTCACCTTAATAACGATTTTCCCCTAAAGCACAAAATAAATATATCTTCTTTTCTCTTTTGTTGATTTTAGGGGAGCTGAATTTTGTTGAAGATTTTTAGTTTTTATATAAGTCTTGTATATATATCGGTTGTACCCCTTTTGGTGCTTTTAATGAAAATTATTTACTTCTTAAAGAAGAAAAAATCTCTCCCTTTCTTTCCTTTTGTTTGTTTGTTTGTTTGCTTGCTTTTTCGTCTTTTTCATTTTTTTTGCCCTGCCTTCTTTGGATGGGATGGGGGCGGTGGGGCCTGGCACTCGGCAAAGGGGTGGGGGTGGGGACTTCATACTTATGTCTCCTTCCTTTAATGAATTTATGCTTTTTGACCTTCTCTGGTCACGTGTGCGCGTGTGCATGTGTTCTTTTTCTTTTTTCAACTTTTTTTGGTAGGGCAAGCAAGTGCTTCTTTGATTGGTAATTTGGTGGTCCTGTTTTCCAAATTATTATTATTTTTAAATGTATTGTTGATGCAGAGTATAAGAAGTTCAAGGAAGGTAAAATTCAAAGAAGCAATGATATTTGGACATTGGTATGATTTCAAAGAGAAACCGATAGGATCCTTAGATAATTATGTTACTAGTGTTATTAGAGTCTTATTTTATGGTTATTTTTTGCTTTTTAGAGTTTTCAGGTCAATGGCATTTTGGTAATTTTTAGATTTGTTGACATATCGCACCTGGGTTGTTTTGTTGTGTTTTTTATTTGGTCCTAGATCGGTTTTGGATGTCAAAATATTAGTAATTTCCTATTTTGAAGTCTTAGTTGGAAAAGGTATTCTCTAAGTCTATATAAAGTCATGTGTAATGCCTCTTTTGGGTTGGGTTGATGCAACCCTAACCTAAATGTGATGCCTAGACTTTTTCTTCTTCTTTCTTTTCTTTTCTGTTTCAATTTACTATTCATAATCTACTATTCACAGCTCATAAACAGTTGTTTTGATCTCTCTCTCTTAGTTTATTAATCCTATACCTAGTTGATTCCATTCATTAATAGGAACCCTAAAATTCCCACCGATTTTCAGCTTTAAACCACCATAAAAGCGCTGTCCTATATCAAATTTTTTTATTTTATTTTTCCTGCTGATTCTCCTTTAATTTAAATTAGTTTCACTTGAAATTGCAAATGTACAAGTACAACCATAAATTTAAAGAAGTTGTAGGATCACATGAAAGATGCATTGTCAAGGATATGTTTGATATATAAGGACTGCAGTGATAGGAGAATTTATTGCTGATTAGGATCATTAATTTTTAGAGCAATATTAACGTTCCACATCTAATTAACAAACTAAATTATCATTCACTCAGGGAATTAAATAAAATAAACTGAAAATCCAGTGCTGCTTACTGAAAGAAGCTTGAATGGAGATTATTCTCATATGATGTACTTATTTGGTTCCAGATTTTCTAGCGGCATCATTGCTGCATCATTTGCTTCATATTCAATATTCGTATTCAAAGGTAAAAATGTACAATCATAAATAAAAAAAAATTATAGGACCACATGAATGACTTATTTGGAGGATATGAAATCATTTGGTATATGCAGTGGGAGGAGAAACTACTGATGATTGGATTCAGAAATTATTTTAGCAATACCAATGCTGACATCTGAATAATGCCAAGTTAGTTATCATGTAGCCTGAGAATGAATTGAAAATCAGCTGATATTCCAATGTTTCTTACTGATAGAAGCCTGAAATGTGATCAAGTGCGACTATTCTCATGTCTTATCTATTTTAGGCCCTGGTTATCTAGTAGCATCAATGTTGCACCATTTGATTTGCTTCATTGTCTTGCATTTGGCCCTTCTTCTTTTTTCCCTTTCTGGCCCATCTTTCACACATGACATCACTACATTTTATTTATAAAATTGCTTTGTATTTTTTTGTTTGTTATATTCTTTGATTTCTGTGATCACAGATTGCTTGCAGAGATTACCCTCACGCTCGCCACCTCTGTGCTAAGTTTCCTTTCACTTCCTCTCTGCATGAGAGGCATTGTCACCAGGTACGATCACCCTTTTTAAATTTTGGTCTCTCTAAAAAGAACTGGATGGTATTGTAGTCCTTTGTAAGCATTCTGCTGTTTTGATTTCAACCTTTGCTAAATTTCAGTGCCACTGCTACGTATGTGACTCACTTGCACCATGTGTCAATTGGGGCAACCATTGTCACGCTACCGATAAAGATGAGCGCTGGAAATTTCAGAGGCAGAATTTCAAGCAAGGGAATAAAGCCTCACTACCAGTTACTAAATTTCCTGACACTTCTCTCTCAATTCGACCACCGCCAACAATCACACAGCTGCAACCAAATTCTCTGGCCCAGAATCAGATCTCCAGGTCAGCCACAATCCGTGCTTGCTCTATGCCTACCAGTTTTGGCGTCCCAAATATCACAGATCAAGGCAGAAGCCAACAGTCTGTATATGTAAGAAACAAATTCCACCCAGATTTGGTCTCTCGGCAGTTGCTTAGTACCCGTAATAATATCATTCAAAGGAACAGAAGGCACAACTTTGGTAATTTAGGGCCTCCATATATCAATTCCCACACAATTTTCAAAAGGGCAGCAGGATCAACTAGAGTTGCTTTGGCAACAAATCGAACTAGATATGGCTCATCTGACAACAATTATGCAACTCAATTCTCCAGAAATCCCTCTCCTGTGGCAGCTTCAAATGATAACAATCCCACTAGGTGGCAAGACCTTTCAAGTGGAATGATTTCAGACTTGGAAGCATATCAGAACCTCTCCCAGCAAAACACTGGCAGCAGCTTGGAGAATTCAGTGCCTTCTCAACCCCTGTTATCCTCACATCCAAACATGGGCAGTGTCTTTCTGAATTCAGTGCCTTCTGGACCCCGACTGTCCTCCCAGCCAAACATAGGCTGCAGCTTTGTCGATTCAGTGCCTTCACCGCAAGTCTCTTCCCAGCCAAGCATGGGAAGCAATTTTGAAAATCCTATGTCTTGTCAACCGCAAGTGTCCTCACGGCCAAACATGGGCAGCAGCTTTGTCTATCCTGTGCCTTCACAACCCCAAGTGTATAGTAGTCAGCCTATTCCTGCAGCAAATGATGGCCAATATGGCTTCCAGCAAGGAAACGAGACTCAAAGTGCTGTGGATCCAAGTTTTTCAGATTTTAACTCAAGTTGGGTTGCCCCAACTGTCTGCCAGAGCAACCAACCTTTGGCAGATAATTCCCTATTTCAAATTCCAGGGCCGACTTATCATCATCCTCCACTTGTCACAGGGTTTGATCCCCAGATTCCTGTAAACACAAATCCAGGCTTACCGGACTTCCAATTTGATTGGATGTTGGAGAATCAATCTTTTTCTGGGGCCCTAGAAGTTCCTGTTCCTTCTGGATGCAATGTATACTCTCCGGAAACTGCCCCTGTTGATGATGTTGCGTTCTTTGATTTCTAAACCTCCTGGGAGTAACCAATCCATGTAAAAAGCCCTCAACCCTGCATTATGCTCAACAAAGAATGAAAATGGCATACCATTCTTTGGATGATATAATAGGGGATTATTAGTAATTGGGTTAAAACATCAACAGTAGAACAGTTGTACTGTACAGTGTTTTTTTGTTTTTAATTTTAATGTGAGGTACATACTCAAGTAGCCTTGTTTTTAAGGTTGCTTTGGGATGTAGGGTGCCGGTGATGTAACATTATATATGAAATTCTCAGATTGTCATTTTTCTATCCAATCATTTTAGGCTCTACTCAAATGTCACATCTTCTGTTTATTGAAGCTGTTTCAATTTTCTTGAAGCTACTCTCAACTATATTTGATTGAAAAATGATAGAGATCTCAAAATTTTTATCAAACATGTGAGATATTTGGTAAAAATTTTGGAATCTCTAGCATTTTTATATATGGAGCTGAGCTGGATTTAGTTTGATTTGTTTTGCTTATTTCTTTCTTGTCAATACATGCAAGCATAGCGGCAGCACTTTTTTGTTAGACAAAAAAATGCATCCGCATCTATTTGTTTGGACCATTGAAACTGTCCATTGTGACAGATTGATTCACTAAAAGTCTGTTCGGAGCGTCGAAACCATCTATTGTGGCTGATCGATACGGTTTTAATGGGTAGAATGGATGTTTGTCCATCTAGCTCTTGTATAGAGGGTTGTCTTGAAAACTCTCCATTCGGTTATTTTTTTAGCAATCTGTTTTCAAAATTTAAAAAAAAAAATAATTTGGTGAAAAAAAATTAAAAAAAATCTGAATTACTTACAATTTTTATATAATTTTATCTTTTTTAAGGACAAAAATAATTTTTAAAATTTTAAAATATGTTTTTTTCTGTTTATTTTTGTCAAATTATTATTATTATTTTTTTGTTAAAATAATTTATTCAAACCAAACATGCCATAATGCCTTGCGTTTCTCCTTGTGGCTCGTACAAATGATGTGACTTATTGTGGAGTTTTTGCTTCAAAACAAAACAAATAGAACAAATTATACTAATGGTCCTTCAAGTTTAACACTTGTGTCAATTTGGTTCCTATCATTTCAATTGTAACACATTTGATAATAAATTTTACAATTTATTTTAATTTAGCACAATTAATAACAAAAGTTAGAATTGTAGATGGAAGATGATCATATGCAAGTCACATGATCATTACAGTAGCAGCCACTAAATACAAGTTATGTCAAAATTGTTGTCTCTCTGTTTGGAGAGAAGACAACTGAATTAGATTAGGGATACACAAAAATAATATCAATAATTTATATACTGACGAAGAACTCTCCTCCTCCTCTGATAATAGAAACCAGAGCAACGGCCCATCTGCCCAATCTCCCTCTACCTCGAAGGACTCTCAAGAACAGGCAAAACCGCATGGGCCAGAAGTCTCAGATAACACAATTACTTCTTCGGCAGAATAAGCTTCAAGGACTACGATCAAAACGCCGTTTACAACGTCATAGACGACATTAAATACTCGACAGTCCCTATCGAATTAATGAAAAATTTAGTAGGTTGCCAGAGAGACTTCTATGTATTTATTAAATTCCAACCAGATCTCACTATTAGAGGAGAAATTTCTTGTATTATATTAACTAATGGGGACAGTAGTTGATTAGATGTAATGTCCCAAAAAATGAGAGAATGATTTGATATTAATGTAACCACTGTCAAGATTAATGAAAAAATTTATTAGTTTTATTTATGAAACCACTCAAAGTTTTATTTACTTACTACATTTCCCTTATCATCAACTATTACATCTTGAGTCACATTACTATTTTTTACACTAATGATCACATTTCGTAAAACATCAGAAAATTCTGCTGGATCCATAACAACTGATCATCTACGATCAACTTCTTATTTGCTAACACCAACCTCCGAAATCAAGGGACTAGGATCAATATCACTAGTTCCATCACCACCTTTGCGTATATCAATCTCAGTCAAACTCAGACGACCTCTGCGTTCATGAATAATTGAATCACTTTCCCCCAAAACCTCCTAACAACAAATCTTTTCGCCTCTTCGGTAAACCCACAGACTTAGTCCGTGTCAGAATCGGAATGGCCTTCGTTGGAGGACAAGGCCAAACATCAACATTTTCATTAGTATATTTTTTAGATAACACAACAATAGATGGGGTCCTCATTTGTGAATTTTCTGGCATGTCACTCATAGAATACTTCAGATACCCCTTTATTTTACAATATGCAATCCCCCTTTTAATATTCGAATTTTCAAGTCGATACTTCACCATCCATGGCACCTGTTTGTCGTTGATTGAACAATAACTATTCCCATAATAGACTAACTCGCATTGACAATCCATAGGGAAAAGAAACCACGCCTGCAGACTGTCATTACCATCTGACCTCCGATCATAAACATTTACTTTGACCAACCCACTGGCATTGGGTGCGCAAAGGGGGGAATATTTTATCAATATTTTATCAACCTTAATACTCTTTTGTTTGTATCATAACCTTAACTGAGAAAATAAATTAGGCAAAGCAAGTTCAATACAACTAAAATTACTTGCTGAAACACCTTCAACAATACCAGTTTTTATATCGTCCACCTCCATTCAAAATCTAAACATTACAAATAAAAATACATAAATTATAATTCTAAATAGTCTTAAAGTACATTTGACTCCTTAACGTAATTTTGCATTCTTTTCCACTAACTTTAGCAGCCACTAATATATGGACATGTGATATTCCATAGTATTATGATTGGTGAAGAATGTGGGTAAGTGGGGTATTGTGTTGAGTGATTGAGAAACATAAAAAGACATATTGAATAATAATTGGTTAAAGAGTATAGACACGTGGTACTCAGAAAATATTTAATAATTTCCCCATTACTTAAGAGTAAAATCAACTATTCACATAGTATATCTCATGTAATCACTCACCTTAATTTTTTTGTGCACTTAACCACACCATATCACATCCTTTGTCTCATCCTCCCAAGTTCTCAACATCCACCAATCGCTTTTCACTCACTTTCTCTCTCTCTCTCTCTCTCTCTCTCTCTCTATCTCTATCTCTCTCCTCCTCCTCCTCATCATCATCATCACAAATTCCTACCTTTGTCAAGCCCACCCCCGCCCCAACACTTCAAGACCATTTCCATCATCTTATTGTTGTTTGTGAGGTTCGAATACGAAGAATAATTACCCATGCCCATGCCTAGACTACGCGGATCTCTAATCTATCTACATTGATATGCCATTTGACACCAATCTCCTTTCTGATCCGATTGCGTCAAGGTCGATGATATAAAGGGAAAAAGGGAAATGGTTGGATTAAGAGTTGATAAATTATGTAATGATGGATTGAAAATTTGTTAAAAGTAAGTAGTTTGTTAAAGATGTAACACGTCAATCTAATTTGTTAAATATGTAACAATGAATATGTTAGCAAAAATCTAGTTTGGGTCAAATCGAAAGAATAACCAAAGTCTCACAAACAACAACAGATCAAGCAATTGTGGTTTGAATATCCTATGCCTTGACAGTTTCAAGGACTTCTTTGAAGGTTGTAATGCGAAGAAACAAGTGTGAATAAACTGAAATTTGATTGAAGAACAAGTAAACTTGCCACTTAATTACAAGAATTAAATTTCAAGTTCAATGTGTATAACAATCGACAGAAGAAAACTTAGCTGTAGAGGCTAAATTACAAACATAAATACTCCTAAGTACAAAAGCTATTGCTAATTAAGTTATGCTACTCCTAATTTCACATGGGTTTTGAATGTTGTTGAAAATATCCTTCTTTACTTCGAATTTCCAGCCTTTATGCTGCTGGCCTTGTTACTTCTTTGCTGCCACGTGTCCCACCATGGAACAAGTTACCTCCACTTTTTGTATAACTGCCCATGATCTCTATAACCGCTGGTAAATGCTTTTCTGCTGCAGCCTTCTCTTTCTCTTGCAAACAAGACACGTATCCTGCATCATTTGCATGCCTAACTTCATGGCTTGACACTTGGGCCATGTTTGGCCACATCCTACTACACTATCAGATGAATCGACAGGAAAAACTACGTCTGCCACATCTTCTCCTTTAACTGTTTCACTCCTATCACTTGTTTTGCATTTTGGGACCTACATCCCATTATAAGCTCGTGATCTTTTTCCCTAGCATCCGCTGGATCAGCTCTCTGTACTTTGTTATGCTTATTCGACAGAGAAAAATAAATTTTAGTGCCAACAATGCCCTCCTCATTCAAGACAAAAAAGATGTTTTTGTTTTGAATGAATATTAGAAGGAACAATTTGACACCTATATACTTGGGCGGTTCATAATAATGAACATTTGGGTCCATAAAGACAAATCCACATACCAAAGCCCAAATACCTACCAGATGCTAAACTTGATCCAAAAATACGAATTAAATAGGCCTAACTGTTAAGCCCAATTATTAGTAACAGGCCCAAGCTCAATCAGAGGGTCCACCATAAGCTATTTGAATGCCAGAATTCAAATAATCACTTTACTATTCTCACTTCCTCTACCTTGCTCTGTACTTCGACTGTTCAACCTTTTTGCTTCGAAACCCTCTTGCTCACATACTTCTATGGCGCCCAAACAAGCTTAAACCAAAGGCAAGAAACAAATAGAAACGTTACCTGTACAACGTTTCCCAATTGATTTCCAGCAGCTACTCCGTCAACACATCTTCAATAGCTGCATTATTCCACGCCGCGACAGCTCTGCCCAAGGGAAATTGGGCCCTACTTTTACTGCCACCATTCTTGATGAACTTACTCATTATTACCCTATTGTAGACACCGAAGTGATGCTCTTCAATAAGGCGAAGCTGGCTTGGCACCATTGGGACTCAAGCCCTAACCCTCTACGCTCATGGCAAAAACCTAACCCTGACTGGAGACTATGGGTCCAGTGAATGATGATGTGCAATATTGATCTATGAAAGGCTTTAGGTATTTATGATGCCATCAGACTATCAACCTTTACCCTAGACATGGACAAATGGGCCATCAATGCTGCTGCCTGCTTTTGGTCTGTATCCTGCAACTCCCTCATCCTGAGATGTGGTATGATCTCTCCCACCATTTTTGATGTCGTTCACTTAACTGGCCTCCCTACTTCTGGCCAACATATCAGTGCACTTTTAACCCGCAAGACACCTATCAAACTCGATACCTACCTTAGTTATGGAAAATTCCAAACCAAGTATCAAAAGTTTGGCCTTGAACCCTCAGATGAAGAGAGAACAACCTTTTATCTATTGTGGCTTTCTTAACACTTCTTGTGTGCTCCTGGTTTTAAAATTACCAAGGAATACTTAGTCCTTGCTACTTACGTCCAAGAGGGCATAGAACTAGCTTTTGCTCCTTTTCGATTAGGCACTCTGTACAGAGGCCTTTTTCTTTAGTTAATAAAGAGATTGATCATAACTGTGGTGGCCCCTTCTGGCTTTTCCAAGCCTGACTTTATGCCTATTTCCCTGAAACCAAGCCTATCCCCCAAACTCCATATCTCTCACTATGTGAAAGTTATGTTGAATTTTTTCTTCCTTTAGACCAGCTACCTCAAATTCTTTCACCAAGGTGTTCACCACTCTTTATGAGCTACCTATCGACAGAGATCCTCAACTTTTCATCCCCTTCCAACACTTTCATTTTACTTCATCTAGACTCACATATATTAATGTTGAGCCCCATACCCTGGATGATGGCTGGAGACAAAAACAAAAAAGCTTTTGGGCTCAGATCCTCACTCCAAGATATATTTTGGTGAGAGGGTCTATCTCCATCAGCAAACTCTCAAATTGCAGCTTTGACAGCTATAACCCTTGCCAATGGGCCAGGCAAATGGATCTATGTCAAGTTGTTACTTACCCTTATTTCCATCCTACAATTCATGAACAAGTTAGGGCCAGACTTCAATTTGAAGACCTCTCAGATGTGGAGGCTCTCTTAGCTGAGAATCAGGAATTATTTGACCAGTTCAGCTTTTACTACTGCAACACCACACCCTACACTACCACAAGATTCAAAGAATGGTGGCTCCTCATGAGTGCCTTAATCTTTGTCAAGGAAGTTCAAGTCTGTCTTTGGAATGTGCACCCTGACAACAGAAAATGAGTAGAAATGAGCATTGGTAAACACTTGTATTTCCTTATATATGTTGTTAAAATTGTTTTCCTTGGGTGTGTAAGGTACTGATTTGTTCTATTTCCTCCATGCAGCCAAATCTCCTATCAAGGCCACTCCTTTGGCTATAGAGATGCCTGCCCAGACTGTTCCAGCCCCTAAAAACAAAGGCAAGGCTCTAATGAACCCATCAAAGAAGCACAAAGGCAATCCTTTGAATACCACTAGCTATGAAAGATCCATACCTTATAACCAAGGTGTTGAGATTGAAAGGAGAACCAAGAATAGACAAGAGGAGATTCAAGAAATTCTGTCCTCTCAACCACAATTGGAGGGTGGTGCAGCCCTTGAGAGGAGGTCTAAAAGAAGACAAGATCAACCAGCTCATTCTCAAATTACAGTTCCTGTTGCACCAATCTCTTCTCCTTCTAGCAGCTCTTCCTCTCCACCTATAATGGTATAGATTTCATTCAAACTTTGCTAAACCAGTACACATTATGTTTAATGTACTGACATTTTCCTTCTTCTCTTTCAGACATACAAGAGGAGAAAACTTCTTTCTCCAGCTGTATCTCATTCTTCTCATGAGAAATTGCCTGAAACTCAGATCAATCTACCCCCTCCTTTGCCTAAAAACCAGACCAAACTACCCTCTCCTCAAACCAACTTAGAGCACCAACATTCCCATTATGGAGAACAAACTAGCCAAGAGAGAGCACAAACTGGTCAAGAGAGAGCAGGCCTAAGAGAGTTGGCCCCTGAATTAGCCCAACTTCTGTCTAACATCCCATAAGGAATAACTTTAGGGGACTTAATGGCCTTCCCTCTTAGAGGGGTATGTCATGGAACAAATGAGGTTATCACTTTTCTTGGTGTGGCATTTTCTTCAGAAGAATCAGAAACCCCTGGCCATGCCAGAGAAACTCCAATTGACTTAGACCATGTCAGAGAAAGTCTGATTGATTTAACCGACAACCTTAATAGCCATACATTTCCTGTCGACAGAAATTCTCCTGTCCATGACCCTATTCCTGAACAAGATGATGACATTCATCAAGACAATCATGCCCCACTCTACAATCAAGGGGATGAAGTTGACAAAGCTGATACTGAAGTTTTGGAGAGTGAATCATCTTCAAATGAAGAGAGGACTTCTCTTGAGGGGATTACACACCCTTTTAGCAACTATGCTCAGCCCTCACCTGAAGTTTCTGTTGGTCAAGAAACCTTACCCTTATCCACACCAATCACCATGGACATGGGGGTTCAAACCTCTCAAATTCATAGTCCTATCAAAGGACCAACTCCAGATGTTCTGGCCACCAATACTTCTATTGCTCAAACATTACCAACACAGGTAACATTTTTTTTTTCTTACAAATATATACCTTATCTTCTCACATTCTCTCTGTGGCCTAATATCATTTCTTGATACTGTTTTTCAAGGCCACTATGCCTTCTCAAAGATCACTGACTGTTGAAATGGGGGTGCAAACCACACCAATCCAAAGTCCTTCAAGAGAGGCCCTGACCATCTCCATCTCATACTGGAGCTACTACCATACCCTCAACAGAGGTAACAACACTCCAAATTACTTTCTTTTTAATTTACTCCAGTTGTTAACTTCACTCCCTTATTGCCACAGCCTATAGTTATCTCTTCTTCCACAATCCAAGACTGGCTTCTGGGCATTTCTATTGTACAAGAAACTGTTGCCAATCTTTCTGTCGAAGGAAGAGTGAAACAACTGACTAGTGAAAACCAACACTTGGTGGATCAGTTCTTCAGTTTACTTGACCAACCCTTAGATGATCTGGCTCTTTCTCACACCACAGTTTGACTAACTGCCTGGAAGCCATTGCACCTCTAGTGCCTCAAGTTTTTGACCCAGACCAAGTGCAAGCTTTCCAGAACTTCCTTTTAGAGTTTCCACAACACTTAGCAGCTATCAATCAATTTCATGCTGAGCCAAAAAGCACTGAAACTCAAGTGGATCAAATGAGAAAACTGAGGCCTCTACTAGATCACAAGCCCTTATTGCTCAGCTTACCATCCTCACAGCAGAAGAGGCTCAACTGGAAGCTCAACTGGCACATGTGAGAGCTCAGAAAGCTACTGTTGAACAAGAACAAGCCAACCTTTCCCAACAAATTCCAAACCTTCTTGTTCAAGCAGAAGGTGGCCCACCTGCCATCAAACAAGCCCAAACCAGACTTAGGCAAAATAAAATTAGGCACCAAACTGCCCTTCAAGCTTGGAGTAGGCTTTCAATGTACTTTCAAAAAGATTAAACCGAATGTAATTATCTTGCTTGTACTTTTGACACAATCTTTAATGGTATCTCATATTTATTCTGGCTTCTCTTGGTTTGCCACATATGTTCATTTTCATATTGTCATGGCTTATTCATGCACTTCCACATGGTTAGATAATATTTCTTTAGGTATTTACCATTACTAACTCTCCTGTGTGGCTCACCTTCCAATGAAGCAAAATGATAAGCCCCTCCTCTAAGGACCTTATGTATTTGAATGGACCTTCCCAGTTTGGGGACCACTTGCCATATTCTGGACTTTTTAAACCAATTGGTAAAATGGTTTTCCACACTAACTCTCTTTCAGAAAACACTTTACTTTTCACTTTCTTATTATAGCTCCTTTCAACTTTCTTTTTCTGAGCTATGAAGTGATTAAAGGCCATAATCCTTCTTTCCTCCAAGTGTTGCAACTCAATCGACATGGCTTCAGTATATTCATCCATAGGGATATCTAAATGTCTAGCCAATCAACTAGATCTAACTGTCACTTCTAAGGGCAATACAACATCATGCCTATAAACCAACTCATATGGGGTTGTGCCTGTACTATTTCTCTTGGAATTTCTATAAGCCCAAAGTACTTCTGACAGGAGGTTATGCCAATCCCTAGGATTGTCTTCAATCATCCTTTCTAAAGTGCGCTTGACAATTTTGTTTGTTACCTCAGCCTGCCCATTTGCTTGGGCATAATAGGATGAGGAATTCAATATTTGAATGCCATACTCTCTGGCAAATCCTTTAATCTTATCTCCATTGAACATTGTGCCTTGATTGAAAATAATGGATTAGGGTAAACCAAACCTATGGATCATATTCTTTTTTAAGAACTCAATGACTTAAGTCAGTGTCACCACTTTTAAAGGTACTGCTTCTATCCATTTGGTAAAGTAATCAGTGGCTACTAGCAAATAAGAATGTGCTTTTGAAGAGGCTAGAAAAATTTGCCCTATCAAGTCCATGGCCCATCCTCTAAAAGGCCAAGGTTTCACCACTGAATGAAGATATATGGCTGGAACTCTTTGAATATTGCCATGTTTCTGGCAACTCTAACATCATTTTGCATACATTATGCAATCTTTTCTGATAGATGGCCAAAAATAACCATACCTGTTAATCAACCATCTCATTTTATCACCAGCCTGATGGGCTCCACAAATTTCCTCATGTGCTTCAGTTATGGCTTTCATTTGGTCTACCTTACCAATACAAAGTAAAGTCAAACCATCATGTGCCTTTCTAAATAAGTCATCTCCTATGACAACATAATTTAGGGCTTGATATCTTATTTGCCTATTACTTTCTTCACTAGGATTCGACAGGTATTTTATTAAAGGAAACCTCCAATCTTCCTCTGTCACATCCAAAATAAAAATAGGCAAGAAATTCTACACCTATTCCTCAATGCAGAAAAGTTTCTTCTCTTAATTCGAATCACCTTTTCCTGAGCTCCCTTAGGTATTTTTAAACCAGAAGCTGCTTGAGCCATCTCATTGGCTTCTTTATTCTCTAATCTATATCTATGTGTGAATGTGACATGGTCAAAGAAACTGATTAACCATTTGACCTCAGTTAGATATTCCTCCAAAGCACCACTCACATACTTGAATTCTCCCAAGACTTGCTTAATGACCAACTGTGAATCTCCAAAAACGTGAAGACTTCTAATTTTGAACTCTATGGCCAACTCTAGGCCAATTATCGAAGCTTCATACTTAGCTTGATTACAAGACTAAATATGTTGTGCTTCTAACTGATATGCAAATTGGTACATTTGCTTGTTTGGTGCAATCAACACAATACCGGCTCCAACTCCTTCATTTGTCTTTGAACCATCAAACATCAACCTCCAAGGTTCATTCTCCACCATATTAATCTCATATAAATCTAAATCGACAGATGTACAAGGGTGTTCTGTCAGAAAATCAGCCAAGGCTTGTCCTTTGACTGCTTTTTGTGGCATATATTTGAGACAATATTCAATTAAAGCTAATATCCATTTGCCTTGCCTCCTCTCAAGATGGGTTTAGACAACATATATTTAATCACATCTGTTTGTACTACCACATATACCTCTGTAGGCAGCATATAATGCCTTAATTTAATGGTTGCAAAATAATGTGCCAAACACAGCTTCTCAACAGAATTATACATGGTTTCAGCATCATTTAACATTCTACTTAGGTAATAAATGGCTTGTTCATGACCCATATCATTTTCTTGAGCTAATAGACAACTAATCGACAGGTCAGAAGCCGAGATGTACAACTTCAAAGGCTTACCTGTCATTGGGGGCATAAGCACTAAAGGATTTATCAAGTACCTTTTGAGTAAATCAAAAGCTTATTGATGGCATGTTTCCAATTTAAACTCATGACCTGACTTAATTTTTATTAAGAGAGAAAATGCTAAAGTTTTCTTAGCCAAATTGGCTATGAATCTCCTCAAAAAATTTATCTTTCTAAGAAAACTTTGCAGCTCTTTTTTATTGGTTAGGGGCTTTGCCTCTGGCCTTATTAACATCTACTTCTATCCCTTTGTGGTGTACTAAGAAGCCCAGAAAATTTCTAGTAGATATCCCAAATACACACTTTCAGGGGAGCATCTTGAGTTTGTAGGTCCTCATTCTTTGAAATGTCTGCTGTAAATGTTCCAAATGGTCATCAAAACTGTCAGATTTGATGGCTACATCACTTATGTAGACTTCTAAGTATTTTCCAATCAAATCATGGAAAATAAAATTCATTGCCCTCTAGTATGTTGCTCCTGTATTCTTTAATCCAAAATGCATGACTACCCATTCAAATGTCCCTAAAGCACCAGGACACCTGAATATTGTCTTATGTATATCCTCTGGGTTAATAAAAATTTGATTATACCCAGCATGACTACCCATAAAGGACAAAATCTTGCTCTTGGTTGCTGAGTCTACTAACAAGTCAGCCACCGGCATAAGATACTCATCCTTGGGAGTTGCTGGATTCAGGTTTCTAAAGTCTATACACACTCTTAACTCACCATTTTTCTTCATTACAGGGACAATATTAGATAGCCACTTAACATACCTGGTTGTTCTAATAAAACCTGCTTTGAGTAATCTTTTAATTTCCTCCTTAACCAATAAGGTGACTTCATTGGTTATTCTTCTTGGGGGTTGTTTATGGGGAAGGAAATTTCCTTTAATTGGGAGCCTATGCTCTACTAATGTTTTATCTAATCTAGGCATTTCTTCATAATTCCATGCAAAGTAATCCACACACTCAGAAAGCAAACCAACTAGTTTGCTCTTACATTTATTAGATAGATTAGCATTTACATAGATGGGCCTCTTACAGGCCTTACTCCCTAAGTTATATTAATCTAAAGGGTCCTGTACATCTGTCTTGAGGTCATCAAGCTTGGCAAGAGCAGCCTTCAAATGTTCCAGTTGCACCTCTTTATAACTCAGAGGGCCACTATCGATAACACATTCTGCCCAAGAACAATTGGGCAAACACTTAGGGCTAAACTTACTCTTTAAAAAGAAATAAAAAAAGCTTAGAAAAAGTAGATATAATTACATTAGCTGTCTTATCCAACTTGTCTTCTTCTGTCACTTGTACTTGCATTACTCTTCATCTTCAGCAACCTTCTCTATCACAGGCTCTTTTTGCTTCTGCATCAGGCTTGGCTTGGCTAATTTCTGGCCTATTTGTTTAAAACCTTCCTCAATGAAGGTCTTGAACTCTTCATTTGTCAAACCTTTCCCCTGGGACTTAACCTCTTCCTCATCAATCACAATTGGGCCCAAATCCTCATCATACAGCATATCTTCTATGTTGTTAATATCAGCAACAAAAGGATTTGCATCCGCCTAGTAGACTTCCATTCCTCATTTTTTATCTTGACCACCACTAGTTAAAAAGATCAATGCCTGGTGTAGATAAGAGGGTACACACCCATTAAGGTGTATCCAATCCCTACTGTAGACACCCCATTTTTGACGGCCTTTACGACTTGGACACCATTGCATACATACCCGATGATGAGCTTATATGCTCACCAAGTGCTCGAAGTCCTTAGCGGAATGCCATAGCTTTGAGCCTCTCAAACCCTGCACGTCTGTTGTCCTGTTTTGGACCAAGCCTTGGTCCTTCAAGCCTACAACTCTTGGTGGCCTGCCGGCCACCTTATTGGGTTGTCGGCCATCACTTTTGGGCTGTCGGCCACCAGTTTGTTTTGCAGATATTTTATGCCAATTGTGCCAGTTATTTGCACAGATGTATGCATCTGCACCCACGTGTAGGGTTGGATTTCCTTGTAGAGAATTCATGTTTTCTATATATAGGAGACCCTTCTCTCATGTTTGAAGGTTAGAAAATTTTGAAATCAAAATTTTTCCTCTCTCTAGCAAATTTCTACATTTTAGCCTATACACTCTCAACCTTTGCCTATACACCCTTAACCAAATCTCTCCATATTTGAGCTGAGGTGTCTTTGAGATTGGTTTGAGCTCTAGAGGGTGTTATTTGCCTTGTTTTAGTGCTTGAAAGTGTTTCTCCCTTCAAAGGTATAAAGCTTTGTCTATTAGCTTGCTTTATCTACTATTTTTCTTGTTGTTTTCCGACTGATTTTGGATTGTAAAAATTCTGTATTTTTTGATTGAAACTTGGGTCTTAAGGCCATTAAAGGTTGAGGGGTGGTTCACCCATCTTGATATTTTGTTTTGGAGGCCTTAGCCCTTGTGGTTCCCACCCTTTTACTATCTTTTTCTGAGATTTTAAACACTAATTTTCAGAGCTTTTTCAGTGGCGAAAATCATGTTTTGAAGTTCAAATTTGGAGGGGTTAACCTCCCCTCCTTGTGTCTTGCTTACTAGCCTAGTTTGTGCAATGTATTAGCATATTAATCTAGACTTTTTTAGCTCAATTCCAACATGTTTTAGATTGTGTTAGAACTATTTTTGGTTGTTAGTTGCATTTGAGCTTTGTTTTGCATGCTTGTAGTGTAATAATCCTCATAAGCTTGGTGTTCTAGGCCTTAGACATCATCTTGTTTGAATTGATAGCATTTATTTATATTTTTCTCACTCATTTTCAGCACTAATAATCTTTGTAACCTCCCTCATTTTTTGGCTTTTGTTTTGCTTTGAAAGTGGTTCAAACTACTTGTTTATTGAAAGCATGAGATTGAGATATCATGCTTAATGGTTTAATTTCTTAGGGGGTTCATTACCAACGGTATGATGTCTCTTTCATGTCTAAAACAACTCTTAGTTTGGGCCTTCTTTCCATTAGAGGACTTAAACTCACCCTTTGGACTAAATTGGCTAAAGGATGGTTGGTAATCTAAAATCGAGTAACTAAAACTTAGAATTAAAAGTAAGCAAGATAATAATTTGGTTTGTGTTCAATCGAATATTAATTGAATACATGGAATCTTGAACCATTTCATACTCATTAGTGATGAAAAGATTCAAGATTCCAAGGTCACCACTTCCCTTGATCATTTATGAAAGGGAGGAGGTTGTGTCTTGTTTTGCATTTATTGAACTTGTACACTTGGTTTCATAAGCCATAATGCAATGAAATTGCATCCATTGATGGTTTGTGAACCGAACTTACTACTCCTTTGATTTGCTCATGAAAAGGAGGAGTGAGTTGTGCAAACAAACCCTTGAAATACCCTGTATATGCTCTGTTTGTTCTTTGTTGTAGCAAGGAGAACTGGGCAGCAGTGGCCGGCAGACCACCTTTGATGGCCGGCCAGCCATCACTGGTGGCCGGCAACACTCATTACTGGCCGGTCGGCCACTGATGCAAAATTTAGCAGTGTGTTCCTTTGGTAGAGCAAAGCTATTCTGGAAGTGGCCAACAGTGTGTGTGTTCTTTGCGCAACAAAGGCTCTCCGGAAGCAAAACGATGGCTTTTCGGGTAGGAATCGAGTATGCGCATGAACATCCCTCGTTTCCCGAAGCGTAGTAGTTAGTTGTTTAGTTTAATTACTTATTTTAATTACACTTGCATTGTAATTATTTAATTAATTATTAACTAGTTAGTTAGTTAATTCATTTGTTGTTATAATAATCAGTTAGCTAGTTAGTTAGTTAATTCATTTCCATTTGTAATAATTAGCTTAATTAGCTTTAGCTTTAATTAGTTAGCTAGTTAGTTAGTTTATTCATTCGGACTCTCCTTCGTGAGAACGAAATAATGTAATAATGTGTATGTTTTCCAACCCCACGTCTTTCTCCCTTTTATTTACTAGCTTATGATGGTTAGTTTAGGGGCATCACATTTTGTTTAGCATAATTCATGTTTGCATCCATTTGTATTGCATGCACCGAGGCTCGGTTCATCATTTTAACTGCATTGTTAGTTTAAATACTTCTTTGAATACGTGCTTAGACGACATGTTATTTCATTGATTCATATGCCATATTAGTAGCTGAGCCTATTAATTGCATATCGCATGTGTTGCATTAATCATATTGCATAGTTAGGAATCATGCATTTTTTCTAACTTGTTTATCTTTTTTTGGCTTAGAGTACTAGGTGAGTCTTTACTTGCTTTAGCATATCACATACGTGTGATTGTTGCCATGTTTAGCATGCTTGCCATGAGGCTAATTGCTTAAGTGCTATAACTGTTTGAATGCCTATGGATGAAGGCTAATTGCTTGAATTGTAATAATTTGAGTAATGTTCATATGCTATCACTTTTTCAAGTGGTACATATTTCGAAACAATTTTCAAAACAAACATGACTCGAAACGTTCCAATTCTTGCAATTTAGTCTATATTTATGTGTGTGCGCATCACATAGTAATGCTAGCCTAATAATCGAAACAAGAACATATAATGTTGATAAAAATCATATCATGATTAGTAGAGGCCGATCTTTGATCAGGCGAGCAGAGGTGCTCAATTCATGACCTTCCCCTCTTGTACCTAAGTTCCCGAGCTGAGACAATCTTGGTGATGACAGACACGTGGCCTTTGGCATGAGTCATGGGTTTCCTAAATTTTTCCAAAACAAAATATTTATGTGGTGACTCTGTATCTGGCAAAGCAGTCCATTTTGGGCAATTTGATTCAAAATTGATTTTCCAAAAGATTTGTCGGACTCTTTGGTGTTCATCAATTTCACATTGTACTCGTGAGATTAGATTTAGAACTGCGGGAGTCCGAACTGTAGGGCTTGTATTTCGAACTTCCGAAATGGGGTGTAAAAAAGCCAAGCTACACCTACTTAAGAGCACATTGTAGTTAGAAGTAGAGTCTATTACAAAGAAAGTTGTTCCCATTAACCTGGAACCAACCTGAAGCTGTAAAGCCACTACTCCTCTAGCCTCAGATGACCCATCAGCGAAATTACTTATATTCACATCAGTAGGAAGCAAGTCATTGACAGATTTCCTAATAGCTTTCAGTGTTCTAGAATGAAGAATGTTGACAATAGCTCCATTATCAACCAACACCCTATCCATTAGCGCCCCATCTAGATAAGCTTTGATATATAAAGGCCTTAAATGCCTGATGAGCTTATCTTCTGGTTTTTGTAGCACAACCTTTTCTCCATCGACAAACCTAACCACCTCAATTGACCTTAGTGGCTTGGCTTGGCTTGTGTCTCAATCATTGCTATCTGAACTGCTGGTTCAGTCAAATCTTCAACATCACTTGCCAATTTAACTGGCTGATTTGGCTTGGCCTGAAACCTCTGAGGGATGGCCATAATCATATTACATTCCTTAGATGGAGGTAAAAAAACCAAAGTGAATGGCAGCCAACTTCTCTCCAAAGTCACCACCAGAACTATCTGATTTAATTTCATCTTCTCTAACTCCTTCGCTAACATTCATAATATCAGTGACCATTTCCTGGTCCTGATCATCCTTCATTGCCACACCCTTCTCATTACTGTCCTCTTCATCAGACATTAGATCATTCTCTAACTCTTTCAGCTTCTGCCTCAACAAAGCCTTCTCAGAAAGCTTCCCAACAGGTCTGTCATCTGCCTTTTTTGGCTTCATTTTCCTTTTCAGAATCTGAACTGGTTGTATGGATAGGCTCTAGAAGTTGAACCCTTTACTTCATTTCCTCCAGTAATAGGAACCAATCCATTTCTAGTCCATACTAAATCTTGTCTTCCAGCTAGCTTATCCCCTGCAGCTGTGGACATCATAGCATGAAACCTTCTTTGTTCTCTCCTTTTCTGAGTTCTTGCTTCTCTCATTGGTCTCCAACCACTCATGGGGAACTTTGGGTAAGACACTCCTTGCTATCCTAGATGACACAGTATTTGAGGCTTTACCATCCTTGGCTGAGCTAGTTGCATTTCTAGCCTCACTCTTGGGCCATGATACTGCTGTTAAAATCCCCCAAATGGTCTCACCAACTGTTACTGCCCTCCATATGGCCTTCTAATCTGTTGACGGCCACTATGTGATGCACCAGATTGCTATTGTTGGCCACTATATGGCCTAGTCAGAACCTTAGACTTCCATAGGGCTTAGAACCCTTGTGTTGCTTGAGCATAGCCCTCACATTACTTGATCCATCAAAGCATGGATGAATAGGAGCTCCTTGGAACAAGAATGGAGCATCATCTTTACCATAATTCTCTGCAGGACCAAATATCCCTGGGTTTGTCCATTATAGAACAAACAATCATTGTCGAAAATCTGCAGATCACCACTACCCATAGTGTTGAACCTCAAGCCAACATTCTTTCCAATTTTCTAAATGCTATCAATCATAATGGCCTTGGCTTTTTCATTCTCAGTAACACATCTGAAACAAATGAACCTTTCACCAGGTTCTTTCTAAACTTTTTTCCCTTTTGCTTCTTTTTCCATCTTCTCCATCCTCTCTTTGTGAAGCTTCTCTAATTCTACTAGGAGAACTCTAGGATTTTTGTCCTTCCTCTTTTGATCAATCGACTGAAAGTCAGTTGATACCATGTTAATCTCCACCATGTTTGGAAATGGGTCACTGTCGACTGCGATAACCCCTTTATCTTTTTCAACATATTTCAACATTCCTTTTTGAATTAAGTACTGCACACAATTTCGAAATGTAACACAATTATTAGTGGAATGCCTGAAAGAATTATGCCATTTACAATACTCCTTGCCAACCCTATCCCTTTCTTTGGGAATGTTGTGACCAAGAGTCAAAGTTAAAAAATTGTTTGCTAACAACTTATTAAATAATGCACCTGCTTTTGATAAGTCAAAAGAGTACTACCTATGTGACATAGCCACATTCTTTTTGGTTGGTTGTGTTGCTAGCATGCTCACAGGTTTATCAGTTTTCCTTAGTGTTTCACAAACTACAGGTTTTTTACCTATTACTTGAGCCACATCTATGTCAATATCCATTTCAAACTCAACCTCTTGGTAATAAGTCCCTAATAAGGCTGCATTTCTCTGAGAATGGCCTCATAACTAGTTGCCCTTGAAGACAACTCAAATAGGTCTCTAAACATCATACTTTCAAATTTTTTCCTAAGTTCAAAGTCTAAACCATTCTGGGCTAGTCTTATAACTTCTATTTCAAGCATGTACACATGACATCTGTTTTTTGCTTTCTTAAACTTGTCGATGTACTGTTCTGCACTTTCTCCTTGTCTTTGTTTAAATTTTGACAAATCCACTATCGTCACTTCAGAGAACTGAGCATGAAACTGACTCTCCATTTCTTGCCAAGTATGAACAGAATTTTCTAGCAAGTTAATAAACCATGTAAATGCCACTTTCGACAGAGAATGGGGAAAGAGTTTTAGTTTTAAATTGTCATCATAACCAAGTTCTCCGCACTGGAGTATGAACCTGCTTACATACTCTATGGTTGATTGTCTTTCTTCCTATGTAAATAAAGTAAACTCAGGAATCCTATAATTTCTTGGAATGGGGGTTGGAACCCCTATAGGGTAAGGACTCCTAAACATTAGCCTATCTGGCCTTCTCAAGCCTGGACCATACATTTCTTGTATGATGTTCATTATTTGCTGTCTATTATTAATCTGGGGGTCTAAGTATTGTTGTTGTTGTTCCCCTCCTTGGACTTCTAGTTGGAAGTAAGGAAAATGGGGACCAGGCCCTCTAGGCCTTGGATGCATCATGTTGGGTTCATAATATGGTTGCTGCATGGCATGATTTTGTATTTTCTGAGGCCTTACTTGATTAATTGGCCTATTTCTTTGTTCTGCCATAACCTGATAACCTGCTACAGGCCCATCAAATGTATGAGTACCATACATTTTTTGCCTTGATTGCCCCCCAGGTCTCATTCCCATATTATTTAAGTTGTGATTAAACATTGAGTTTGTGGGATATTCCCTATCAAACATAGGATTTATGGTCATTCCCTCCTCATATCTTTCTTGGAGTGTGGGTGGTCTATAAAATGACACAGGTCGCTACTGAAGGGTCACAAGAGGTATGAACTGTACTTTATTTACTTGAGTCTCATCCCCAACCCTTTTTGATTGGCTGGGTTTGATGTTAGCCTTCTCAAACAAAGCCAGCAAGTCATCTATCATCACTTGATTCTCATATGCAGACATAGAACCAATTGTTTGCTGAGTATGTAGTAGAAGAGCCCTTCTTGGATCAACAGGAGGACAACTAGATTGGCCAGTTTTAGCCACATTTTGGCCATTTCCTTGGCCTATTTCCTGCTTGGCCCCTAAATGGCCATCACCTAGGTTGCTTCTTCAAGTCCACCATCCAACTATTCTCCATCTTTAACCCTTTTCTCAGGGTCATCAAAGACTTCATGTTGTTTCTTCCTAGCCATCACTCCAAATTAGACAGGTCCCACAGGGCGTGCCAAAATATGTTAGCAAAAATCTGGTTTGGATCAAATCGACAAAGGTGATTCAACAGAACAACCAAAGTTTCACAAACAACAACAGATCAAGCAACTGTGGTTTGAATATCCTATGCCTTAACAGTTTCAAGGACTTCTTTGGAGGTTGTAATGAGAAGAAACAAGTGTGAATAAACTGAAATTCGATTGAAGAATAAGTAAACTTGCCACTTAATTACAATAATTAAATTTCAAGTTCAATGTGTATAACAATCGACAGAAGAAAACTTAGCCATAGAGGCTAAATTACAAACAGAAATACTCCTAAGTACAAAGGCTATTACTAATTATGTTATGCTATTCCTAATTTCACATGGGTTGTGAATATTGTTGAAAAGATCCTTTTTTACTTCGAATTTCCAACCTTTATGCTGCTGGCCTTGTTACTTCTTTGCTGCTATGTGTCCCACCATGGAACAAGTTAACTTCACTTCTTGTATAACTACCCATGATCTCTATAACCGTTGGTAAATGCTTTTCTACTGCAGCTTTCTCTTTCTCTTGCAAACAAGACACGTATCCTGTATCATTTGCATGCCTAACTTCATGGCTTGACACCTGGGCCACATTTGGCCAAATCTTACTGATGAATCGACAAGGAAAACTGCATCTGTCACATCTCCTTCTTTAACTGTTTCACTCCTGTCACTTGTTTTGCATTCTGGGACCCACATCCCATTATAAGCTCGTGATCTTTACACCTAGCATCCGTTGGATCAACTCTCTGTACTTTGTTATGCTTATTCGACAGAGAAAAATAAATTTTAGTGCTAACAGAATAGTTGTTAAATGTGGAGTTGTTTGGATTGAGAGTTGATAAATACATGACTAATATAATGTACTAGCACTGAAGAAAAATATCAATAATAGGTCTTCATTTCTATATCTCACTTTGCTTCTGTAAATTGTATGATGATGAATTCATGAATTTCAATACTCCACTCACTCTCTCTCTCTCTCTCTCTTTCTCTCTCTCAGGCTTGATTTTTTTTTGCTTTGAGTTAAAATGTAAGATATTGTTTTGCTTGCTTTGATTTTATTTGCTATGAATGGTGCTACTAAAGGCTGGTAGCTGTTGGCAAAGGGTTTGGTCATAGCGGTAGTAAGTACGGAAACCAGCAGTAAGGTTGGGTAATTGTTGGAAGTGTAATAGTGGTTGATGGCTGTTGCATCAACTGAGTTAATCAATTGAGTTAACTCCAAAGTGTACATCAGACTTCAGTGCTTTGTTTGGAGAATGTAAGTGAATTGTCCATTTTGCCCTTTACTAATGATCATGTGACTTGCACATGATCATTTTCCATCCACAATTCTAATTTCTGTATCAATTGTCCTTAATTGAAGTAAATTGTAAAATTTAGGATCAAATGTATTACAATTGAAATGACATAAACCAAACTGTGTGTTAAACTTAAGAGACTATTGATGTAATTTTCCCTTTATAATAATAATAATAATATTATCACATCATTCGTATTAAATTTTTTAAATAAATTTTATGTATGTATGTATAGAGTTTTTCATAAACTTATAATTGAAAAAAAAAAAAGTCCTTTCATTAAAAGTTAGCCTACTATGAAAAACAAGAAGAAAGAGGAGTGGAATAACCCAGTACCATCATATTTACGTGCATTATTAACCACTCGCGAAGTAATAGAAAGAAAAACAACTACTAGAGTGGGAGAGTCAGAGTTGAAAAGAGGATTCCTCACATCTTTCGCTTATTCAAAACCGTGCATTAGTATCACTATGATATTGATTTTTTTTTTTTTTTCTAGGTGGGTTCGTGGCAATCCCCGGAGGCTGCTCTGTAGTAGACTCGTGGGCGTCATCTGCAGGTTTGTGGCAGCTTGGGTGCTAATTGGGTGGAGAAAATCAAGTACGATGATCCATTAGAGGCGGCACAACTTTACTGAGGCCATGTTTGTTTGGGTGGATTGGATTAGGTTGAATTAGCATTCTCATGACTAATAGTCCTAGGACTACGAATCCCTTTGGATTATGTATTCTATCTTATGTTTGGATTGAGTAGGATTATAAGGAGGGACTAATAATCCAAACTTTGGCTTAATCCTCCAATATATATCCCACCCCCCTCTATGGGATTGAATAACCTATCATATGTGGGATACTATATCCGGATGGATTGTTAGTCGGTACTTCAATTGTTTAACTAAATATCGGATTAATAATTTTATTGGATAATTAGTCCAATCCAAAGCTCTTGTCCACCCAAACAAATATGGCCTGAGGGTGCGGTATATGGGGGATTATCTTCACTGGATTGTTTGCAAAGCAGCAGTATGTGAATGAGGTGTATGCGAGGAGGCCCTACGGACTGTTGATGGGCAGTGGTGGGAAGCTTCTTGCCACACATTTTGTCCAGATTTTGGCCATAGTTGTGTGGGTGAGCGTCACCATGGGACCGTTGTTCTTTGTTATGCATAAGTTACAGCTTTTGAGGGTTTCTCCTGAGGAATAGATGGCAGGAATGGATTTAACCAGTCATGGTGGATATGCTTATGAATATGATGGAGATGGAGATGGTGATCAAAAGCATAGAGCTCTAATGACATCAACACATTTTTGAATTTGATTTGATTCGATCTCATTGCATTTAATTAGATTAATTTGCATATTTGCTTCTGTCTCAGTATTTCTCTAGTGTTCACAAAAGTTATCCTGGATCAGTGGAGTGTGATTGTCAGTGGGCCAGGCAGCACTTTTCTGCGCCAGTTCCAGCACATATCTGCTCCTATGGTTATCTTGGAAAGGGTTCTTTGTTGGTCTAGGTTGCTTCATGGTGATATTCCAGTTTCAGAGCTTTGGGACAGTCGTGCCTCTTGTTGGTATTGAAGAAGGATGCTTGTCTTGCTGTCTTGGCTGGAAGTTGCGCTAGTTCGAGTAGATGCTCTCCTATGGACAGTTTTATGTGTTACTTTGTACTTATAGCTTTCTCTGGTTTCTTCTTTACTCTTGGATACTATATGTCCTCCTTTAGATTTGTATTTATTAGTTAGCCTGCTTTGGATGTGTTGTGGGCCTCTGCTTTGGATGTATTTTTCTGCGGGTTGTGCAGTTCTCTTATTTAGTGTCTTGTTAGACCCTTTGTCTAGTTTCAATGCTGCTATTTTGCACCTTGAGGAGGTGAATGGAGATTTTGTTTTGTTCTATTATGGGCCTGTTCTTGGCCCTATCTATCTTTGATGGGGTTTTGAACAGGGCAATTAGATTTATATTGTAGCCTCTGTTTTCTCTTAAGATTTTTGTGTATTTGTCTAGTTAGCTAGCCGCTCGTGTGCTTCTGTGGCTTTATTTAGTTTGGTAGGTCTTGGGGTATGCCCCTTGTATTCTTGTATTTGCCCATTTGCTGTTTTATTTTATGACTTATTCACCCAAAAAAAATCTTGGATCAGTGAATTTGTGATTCTGTTCGTAAATATTTGAAAATATTATCTAATATATGAAAAATGGAAAAAATAATTACAAAACTAATGGAATGGAAATGAGGAAATGAGAATTTTGTAGTTTTTTTTTCTCATTACGTGAAAATTGTCGCACAATTTTCATTTTCACAATTTTATTCCATTAATTTTGTAATTATTTTCTCAGTTATTTATTAAAAATAATACTATTACCCTTAATTATTGTTTGCTTTCTTATATATATTTTTATTTTTTTAATACTGAGTGATTTCATAAGTTGATGTGACTATTTTTTTAATTTTAAATTTGAATAGTAACTTTTTTGACAGTGTAGAATTACTCATGTCAATTATAAGCCTAGTTTATGGGTTGAAATGCCGTCTAAAAATTGAGTGTAATGATTGGTGAAGTGGTATTATTAACAAATAATAAACTCCATAGGAGAGGGATGTATCTCTACTTTTTAAGTAAAAATACATTGTCACATATGCATATAAGAAGTAAATGTTAAGATATTATTAAATGATAATATTAATGACGTGATATTATCATTATATTAAAAATTTTACCTTCTAAAGAAGGCATTTGTTACAATACATAAGATCATTTTTTTTTGGAGATAGAGAATCCATGCCCTAACTTAAGTTGGTGTCTACTTGTGATTTCAGCAAATATTGATTGACTGCTAATTGAACTATTAGGACATCATCGAGCACAATATTTATACTAATCTCAGATTAATATGGAACATTACAATCTACAAATGTTTAAAACAAAATCGTTTCACTTCCTAAATTCTTAGTACAATGTGTTTGATTTGCCAATAAGAGGGATAACTTATCTTGGTAGAAGTTAAGCGGTGTTTAATAACCTAATTCAATACTTAAAATTAAATGTAATAGGTGATAAATTATAATTAATTAATTATGTTTGATAACGATATTATTTAAAAAAAACTAAGATAGTGTTTGGTAACATTTACGTTTTTTTTGTTTATGTTTACAAAAATTTTATAAATTGATTTTTGTTTATTTTTTGAAAAACATAAACTACAAACGCGTTTGGTTTGAACAAAATGTTTGAAAAAATTTTAAAATATAAACTAAAAAATATGTTTGTTCATGCCTAAAATATTTATATTTATTTTTTATTATTTATGACAATGGGATATACATTATAATTGAAAAAAAAATAATTAAAAAATTTAATTGAAAAAAATTTAATTGAAAAAAATTATTTGAAAAAAAAATTATTTGAAAAAAAATTAATCGAAAAAATTAATTGAAAAAAAAATAATTGAAAAAAAAATTAATTAAAAAAATTGTTAGTCAAATTTTTAAATTTCTGTTTAAAAACCAACATAAACTCATTTTTTGAGTTTACGTTTTTTCCTCAAATTTATAAACTAAGACAACCATTTATAAACTAAAAAAATTATCAAACAAGTTTTTATGACAGTTTTTAAAATTTTTATAAATATAAATTGAAAACGAAATGGTTACCAAACAGGCCCTAAGTAACTCTTAAATTTAGGTTAAAAGTTAAAAAATTTCAGTAATATGAAACTTAATTAATTCTAATTAAATTTATAAATATTAAATATAAGTATCGACATACATTTTTATAAATTTACTACCACCGCCACTAATATTACCATAACCACCATCGCTATTGTTGACGCTGCCACCACTAGCACTACTACTATTACTACCACTTTCATCACCATTTGTTACCATAAGTACTACCATTATTTCACTAATTTCATCATACTACCACAACAGTCGCCACTTCCACCACCGCCACCACCTTTACAACCATTGTCATTGTTGTTACATCTACTACCATCATTCCACCATTGCTTACCCCTCTTTTTATTTCCACAATATCACCCTTCCACCATCAACACAATTACTATCCCTTAATCTCTACCACTATTGTCATTGGTACCATAACTAAGTCTGCCAATGCCTGCTCTACCACTAACAACATATCATCACAATATAAAAATTATAATATATACAATTTGAAAAAAAAAATTAAATTTGATCTTATACATATCAAATAATTTGTTTTAGTTCAACACTTAATTATTTATTGAATAACTTTCCAACTTAAAAAATTTAGCATATAATTTTCAATACTTAATTTTTATTTTTTATTTTTCTCAAAAACCACCTTAGGACGATTCTATTTACAATATGATTTTCTCTCATTACACTTATCATTCTTACTTTTTTTATTCTTAACCAAATCACTGGATAAAAATCTTAAAAACAAAATAAAAATTGTCTCCTTACCCGCCATATCTCCTTCCAGCCGCGACCACCATTGCCAACTACCACCGACCATCGAATGTCACCATTGTCACCCCTTTCCCACCTCATTGATCACCGTTGCCTTCTCTCTCAACTACCTCGACCAATGCGCTACCAAATCTCTTTTTAAATTCAGCGATATGTAAAAGAGATAATTGGTTGATTATTATAGAAGATATGAAAAATAGAGTTTCATGTCACATTATTAAATTTGAAAATTGAGTCTTAACTCTTGGATTAAAGTAACACTACTCACGGAGAAAAAAAAAAAATTATGGATAAATTACAGTAAACCCTCTTAAACTATGACTCATTTACATTTTGTTCCCTTAGAATTTCAAAACTCAACAGGTTACCCCTCAAAACTATTATCTTATTACAGTTAAATTTGGATTCTGTTAAGAATTTCTAAAAAATCAAATTATGTGTAAAGCACATGATACATTTATTAAATTGTCAGGGCAATAATGTCATTATCTAATGATCACGTTTACATTTTGTCACTAAGATAAGAGAGACAAAGTGAAAATAAAATCACTAGATAAAAGTATTATTATCCTAAAATAATCAATAATTAGTATTATTGCCATAAAAATTTAATAAATGTGTCATGTGCTTTATACATGATCTGATTTTTTTGTAAATTTTGTAACAAAATTAAAAAAAGAGATTAGCTATAATAATATAATATTTATTTTGGATAAACTACCAATAGGTCCTAATAGTTGGACTTAATTCCCATCAAGTCCTATTGAAAATAAGTCTTGATAAAATTGTCGCTAAAAATATTTTTTTTGTGACAATTTTTTATTCATATAGTTAAAAATTGACAATTAGTGACTTTTTTTGTCATGATTTTTATAAATTGTCGCTAAAACTTATAATTAGTAATGTTTTTGTATGAAATTTTTTTTCTATAGGACCTGTTAGATAATAAATCTACTTATTAGGACTTACACGTTAACGTATCCCTAATATTTTAAGCGGATTAACTATTAAATTTTAAAGTTTAAAGTTCAGGAAAGCAAAGTACTTTTAATTTAGTCACGTGCCTAATTTTAATGACATTAATGGAACGACCAAATTAAGATATATTTAAAAGTATAAAGTTAAAATTGTTATAACTGAAACATAATAAAGAACAAAAGTTTAAAGAAATTTGGTTTGATTTTCAATATTATGAAGGAAAAGTCCCACTTCAATCTAACAAGTTTGTTGGTCTACGATTCTCAGCTACGAAATCTCCGAGAATCTTGATCTTTCCGAAGCCCTTCTAAATCTCTCCATATATATGAAAAAATACTCTATGAGTCAAGAATATCACGTAATTATGTGTTCATCCAATGAGATTATCTCATTTTTTTTATTATTTTTTTATTTTTAATTTCATATATTTCTTAGAACCTTACTATTGATTAGGCACACGGCTAACATGAAATTACCAGCACACCATATATTCTTCATTCACTCACTATCTATAAGCACACGCGTGTATATATATTATCAGTAGTAGTACCATTCAAAACCAAAACTGCATACAATATTCTTCTCCATCCATCCCTTCATTCATTCATTCTCTCTCTCTCTCTCCCCAGATTTATCTCATGGCGGCTCTCTCCTGCTCTGCTGCCAATCTAACCCAACTCTTGGGTGGCGCCACCAATGCCACCGCAGCTGCCGAGTTCATTTGCAGCCAATTCGACACCATTTCGAACAAGTTCATCGACACAGCCTTCGCAGTCGACACCACGTACCTCCTCTTCTCAGCGTACCTGGTATTCTCAATGCAACTCGGCTTTGCCATGCTATGCGCAGGCTCGGTCCGCGCCAAAAACACGATGAACATCATGCTCACCAACGTCCTCGACGCAGCCACTGGTGGCCTCTTCTACTACCTTTTCGGCTTCGCCTTAGCCTTTGGTGCCCCTTCCAACGGCTTCATCGGCAAACATTTGTTTGGCCTCAACAATTTTCCTACTCCTTCCTTCGACTACAGTTACTTCCTCTATCAATGGTGTTTTGCCATTGCTGCTGCAGGAATCACCAGCGGCTCGATCGCCGAGCGAACCCAGTTTGTGGCATACTTGATATACTCATCTTTCTTGACAGGTTTTGTATATCCAGTTGTATCTCATTGGTTCTGGTCCAGTGATGGTTGGGCTAGCCCTGCACGACCTAATACCCTCCTATTTGGATCTGGGGTTATCGATTTTGCTGGGTCTGGTGTCGTTCACATGGTCGGAGGCATTGCTGGGTTGTGGGGTGCACTCATTGAAGGCCCTCGTATAGGCCGGTTCGATCATTCTGGCAAGCCAGTCCCTCTGCGTGGGCATAGTGGGACATTGGTTGTTTTAGGCACCTTCTTGTTATGGTTTGGCTGGTATGGATTCAACGCAGGTTCATTTCTCAACATATTGAAGTCATATGGAGGAGAGAGTGGTTCGTATTACGGTCAGTGGAGCGCAGTCGGAAGAACCGCCGTCACCACAACGCTCTCTGGATGCATGGCTGCACTCACTACTCTCTTTGGAAAACGGTTGCTGGTCGGCCATTGGAACCTGATTGATGTCTGCAATGGTTTGCTAGGTGGGTTTGCTGCCATCACTGCCGGTTGCGCGGTTGTGGACCCGTGGGCAGCCATCATTTGTGGATTTGTGGCCGCTTGGGTACTCATTGGATGTAACAAGCTTGCTGAGAAACTACAGTACGATGATCCATTGGAAGCGGCACAGCTTCACGCAGGGTGTGGAGCGTGGGGGATAATTTTCACTGCATTGTTTGCCAAGGAGGAGTATGTGAACGAGATTTACTCCGGCAGACCGGGAAGGCCTTACGGGCTGCTTATGGGTGGTGGTGGGAAGCTTCTAGCGGCACATGTGGTTCAGATTGTAGTGATTGCAGGGTGGGTGAGTGTTACCATGGGGACATTATTCTTGGTGCTACACAAGTTGAAGCTGTTGAGGATATCAAATGACGATGAGATGGCGGGGATGGATCTGACCAGCCATGGTGGATATGCATATCACGGTGATAATGATGACGATAACCTGAAAAAGGGGTTCATGATGTCAACAATGGAGCGCACCGGCGCAGGCACAACTCCATGTTATCAAATGGCAGTTTAATTTGATCAACCTAGATGAACTCTGTATATAGACTAGGAAACTGAAAATAATAATAATGATAAGAAACCACTCACCTGCTGCTGTGACGACAAAGGGTATCACTGAAACTTGAAAAATGGTGCCTAAGTTCAGCTGCTTTCTTTAGCTGCTGCGGTTTCTCAACTTCTTATTTTCAGCTAGCTTTCTTTCTTTTGCATTTTCTGAATTGCCTATAACTGAGTACCCAACGATTGTCGTTTACATTGAGTTTTTACTTCAAAGATTGCTGCAACTCCTCCCTGAAATATGAATTTTTGTTTTAAAAAAAATAAAATAAAACTGACCAAAATGCATGGAAAAACTCACTTTGATGTGAGGACTACCTCTGAATCAGGTAACCAAATACAACCGTCCATAGATCTGCAAAAAGATTCGCAGCTGCTCTGTTGAGTTGCAGTTAGCAGTTAGCACGGTTGATCCACACACTTTTGTATCATCACAACCGATTTACAATTCGTTGGATCTATTCAACTTTTTGGAAACTACACTATCTTTCCTGCAACATCATGCACAGAATGCAAATAGACAGCAGTGTCATATAGTGTAAGATAGCACAAAATCCTTTCGAAGGATGTAGAGACAGAACACACAAACCATCCCTAACTAGGTTTCTAGATAGCTTGCCCTCGATTTTTCTCAGCCACCACAACCCAAAAAAAAAAAACAGACAAAAGGCTCTCTATCAAGTACTATAAGACAGGCGATAGGACCAGACTGATCATTTCACGCCTGGTAAGTGTAATTAACAGAGGTCATAGGACTGGATTGATCATCTCATGCTTTCATGTTCATCATGCAGCGGAGACAAGCCCCTTCATGCATCAAGTCAAATGCTTTGTTGATCTCTGCAAGAGTCAAATTGTGGGTGATGTATTCGTTAACCTTGATTTCCTGTTAAACAAAAAGATTTTAGTAATGACAAACTCCACCAAGGAATAATGGAACTTGTACATAAATGGTATGCATTTAGTTTACCTTCTTCATGTACTTGTTGACAAGCCAAGGCACCTGTGAATGGCTCTCGAAACCACCAAATGATGTTCCTTTCCAAACACAGCCGGTCACCGGCATGAAAGGACGAGTGGAAATCTCTGCACCAGCACCAGCAACACCCACAATAACAGAGGTACCCCATCCCAGATTTTTTATTTTTAAGTCAGAAAAAACATATCAACTACAGCAATATATAAGCATGACTTGAGTAACCAAATCAGGACAACTTATTTTGTGACAGCACTCCAAAGCAGCTCTCATTACAGAGACATTTCCAATGCACTCAAAACTGTAGTCAACACCACCATCGGTAAGATCAACAATAGCCTGTTGTATTGGTTTGTCATGGTCTTCTGGATTCACAAATTCTGTGACTCCAAAATTCTTTGCTGCAAATTAAAATTTCCGTGAAAAGAAAAATTATTAGTAAGATAAGCTTGTGTTTGACCATTACCCTGCAAATAACTGACACAAAAAATCAGTCCTTGATATGATTGCTTGCTACTCAATTGAGACTCGAATATCAATTATTTGGTTAATGGTCTAAAAGGTCCAATTTGTACCCCTAAGGTGATGAACACATATTAATACGACTGGATACATAGACTAATCTCTTGACAAAGGCAAGGGTGGATTTACCAAGTATTTATACTCATGAATCATGATAAGTCTGAAACACTGGAGGTGGTCTGACAAGAAGGTTCACATAACAATACCTGAGCCCTTTGTATGGTTACTAACAGTAAAAAAATTGCAAATTGAACGATTTCAGAATCTAGAGTATAGGTACTAATCCATGTTTTTTTTTTGATTATTTATTATTATTTATATAATGGTAATACCCCCTTCAAAAATAAAAAACACAAACGATCATACAGTTTGGACAAAGGCTCTCAAGAGCAAACATTTGTAAGCACCAGGATTCCAGTTATATGGAATACACTTAATAAAGAATTAGAATACAAGTGCTTCTTGAGCTAAAGCTATTCAAACTGTCTCTGTGTCAGCTGATAGTTTTCCAGGATTGGATGGTTTTTCAGGTTCATTCTATCACTCCATTGAAAAATCTACGGACAGGGTTCAGTGAACTATTATGGGGGTCGTCAAATAAAAAATGCAGAAGTATCGTGGGGGAGCTTCAGAGTTACGTATCGAACAAAAGCTTATCATCATTCAGGTTGATAGAGAATCCAGAGGTAGTTTAGTGGAGATCATTGAGAGGAATCGACTCAGAAGTTATTCCATCAAGATCGATTTGGGGGAATTTTTTGGGCAATGCATGGTTTGCGACAGGTTTGGAGATGGTGCAAGGATCGACCATTTTTCAGCAAGTATAGCAGCAGTTCAGCAGTATTCTGTATTCAGAAATACAGCAACAAGGGTGGTGTCTTTGTTGAGTTGTCTAAATGGGTGGCTGGGGTACGAAGAAGTAACATTATTCTTCCGGCAGGGGTTGATGGTCAAAGGGTGGATGGCACTGGCCAACATGTTTGAAAGAATATGTTTGGGAACCTAGAAGAGAAAAGAAAAGAAATGATTACTTAAGTAATAAGAGAAAAGAAAAGAAAAGAAATGATTGTGATTTCTCTCATTCTTGTTTGGTTAGATTTCATTAAGAGAAAAGAAAAGAAATTATTTTATATTATATTACCAAAATAACCTTTTTATATTTTCAATCATTTTATTTTTTTTATTTTTATAGGGACAAAATTGGTATTATGAAAATAGTGATTTCTTTTCTCTCCCAATCTCTCCACTTTTGGAAAGATTGAAAATGAGGCTTATAAGAGAAATGAGTTTCTCTCCATTTCTCTCTATTTCTTCCCATTTCTCTCTACTTAAGTTATCCAAACAAATAAGAGAAATACATATCACTCCATTTCTTTTCTTTTCTCTCCAAATCACTCAATCCAAACATAAGCTTATTCATGGAGATTCCAGGGTAAAGGACGATGGGGAAAGGAAGTATCCAAGTGATCATGATTCATCAAGGACTCACACAGGCATCACAAGAGTGAACAGGTCTGATCAGCAGAAAACAGGGGCATACAAAGGTGCTTTGTATGCAGCTGTGCTCAGCTCTAAAATAGATCCCTTGGGAGGCAGTAGCTCTGTTATGGAGATGCGCAAGGTGGTGGTCTGCACCAGAACTGATTTCTTCGATGAATGGGCACAGATTGAGAAGGAGCTATGTCGATCTTTTAAATCTAATATTTCTCAGAGGCCTTTTCAATTAAACAGCGCTCTGTTTGTTGCAAAAAGCATTGAGGAGGCTGATTACTATAGTGGCCAGGGAATGTGTTTCTTTCATAGGACCATTGCGGTGAGTTTGGAGAGCTGGTCAAATGAAAAGCACAGTAGGGCCAATGTCATTGCTTCAAATGGAGGATGGGTCTCTGTTTGTGATTTACCTTTTAGTTTCTGGACTAACACGGTTTTTCAATGGATTGTCAATGGATTGGGACGAAGTGTGGAGGTCTGTTAGAGGTGGACAATAGAACCAGGTCTTTCGGAAGTCTCTTTGAGGCAAGATTGAAAGTCAAAGGTCTTGTTTATGGGTTCTTACCGGCAACCATTGACGTTCAAGTAGAAGGAGTTTCTGCCGTGGTATGATTGAAGGCATTAACAAAGCCCAGTGGAAGACGCGAGGTTCACCGGCAATGGAGTTTTCAACTAGTTTCAGACGATTCCAGTACCGGAGAAAGGGGAGGGAAGGGGTCTCAAGCGACAGCCAAGACACGTGGCAGAATGGAGGTGAGAAGTCAAGCTGGTGGACTGCGCGAGGTGGATGACGGCAATGGAAGAAGCATAGGAGACGAAAGGGGCCATCAGTTAGAGTGTTTGATTAACTTTGGGTCTGGCCAACCAGTGGGCTCAGCCCACGATTTGGTTATTTCAAATAAATAACTTAATTTTGGAGTACAAGATCAGGCTAGCCCAAATGATTTTCAAAGGTTTAAGGAACGCGGCCCATAAATTAATGAGGGCCCTAATGTTTTTTCTTGTTTTAAGGAAAGGGGCCTAGGTATTGTGGACGCATTAAGGGATTTTGGTTCCAACCCGAAGGAGGTTTCGGAGTTGGGTTTGGGTAGGAAGGATAGCCCAATTATTTTGGCCTCACGGGTTAAAGCTTCTGAGTCAGTCGATGTCGATGGGCCTCAAGGACTTTCAGCAACTGAGGACAAGAGTAGACCCTCCTATTTTGAAGCATCAGAACCAGTCGATTGCGATCGTCCTAGGTAGTCGATCACTCACGAAGACCTTAGCATAGAGGAAGCACAACTAGGGCTGAAAGATATTGTGGATAGATCATGTAGGGATTTTCAGAGATTAAATGCGATGGCTAAGGACTTGCTGGAGATTAATTTGGCTTCGGAAAAAATGGTTCAAGACTTAGAAGAGGGTCGTTTTGACACGCATGAGGTATTGCAAGCTCTGGAAGAGTATGGATCATCTGAGAGTTCAGATTCACAAACTGAAGGGGACAGTATGGAGGATGAGCACAAGATTGGACTCTCCATGATCTTTTCAATGCTGATTGTACTACTGATGGTGAAGATATCGAGCAGGTTTCTGACTCTCTGAATCAGGTCAATCCTTCATTTAACCAAGTTTTAACATTGTCATCTTCGCTCAAGGGGGTACAAGCTATTCAAGTTTCTTCTATTTCTATTTATGGGGAAGGGGCTAGGGTTGGGGATTCTTCGGTTCATTCTTCTAAGTTGAGTTGTCCTGTTCTTTAGATCTCATCAGGGGATATTCATGAACAAGGGGTTAACACAGATACCTTAAGGGCCATTGTGAATGAGTCTACTGTTGTGTCTGAGTCTTTACAAGCTAATAGTACTCAAGGCCATGTGTATGACAATCAGGGAGGGATCTCAGGTAATCATGTTAACAAGGGGGGCTAGGTTTTTAGCAACGGGGTTGAAGAAACGGAGAGTTGGTTGAAGGAATTAAGTAAGTATGAGACTTGCCCAATTGAGAAGGAGGAGGTGCCTTCTTTTACGCAGTTACTTCAAGTTATGGGGCTTGTCATTAGTTAAAATCAAGGGGACTTCTGGATCATTTAGTAAGAACATTAGGTTTACAAGGGAGAAAGATGGTAAAAACGTAAGAGAGAGCACCAAAAAAGGGATAAGGGAACTTAGGAATTTAGCAAGTTCGGTTAATTATGAGAGGCGCCGGGAGGTAACTACAGGTGAACATGTTTCCTAATGAAGATTATTAGTTGGAATGTGAGGGGGTTGGGTTCTCAGAGAAAGAGGGGTGTTATTAAAGATTTAGCAAGTTCATGAAGAGTCTTTGGGGTGTTAGGCATAGGAGTTGGGCTTGTTTGCCTTCAGTGGGTAGATCAGGAGGCATTTTGGTGATGTGAGATGAGAGAGTTGTTTCTTAATGTGAAACTATAGTGGGGGAGTTTTCACTGTCAGTTAGGTTTAGAAATCTTATCAATACAAAGTGATGGTTGACAGGGGTTTATGGTCCTAATAGATTGTCTAGGAGAAAGGATTTGTGGGATGAGCTATATGAGTTATCTGGGCTGTGTTTCCCTAATTGGTGTTTAGAGGGAGATTTTAATGTGGTTAGGAAAAGCTCAGAAAAACTCAATGGAATTCGAACCACTAGGGGCATGAGGGACTTTGATTTGTTTATCAAAGATTGTGAGTTGGTGGACCTTCCTTTGTGCAATACTAGATTTACATGGTCTAATTTGCAAGAGAATTTGGTGTGTTGTAGATTGGATAGATTTTTGTTCTCCTTGGGGTGGGAAGGTTTTTTCCCCAATTTAAGGCAGGAATCATTACCGAGATTAACTTCAAATCATTGTCCTATTATGATTGAAAGTTGTCTAGTAAAGTGGGGCCTAACACCTTTTAGATTCGAAAACATGTAGTTGGAGCATCTATCTTTTAAAAGAAAGTTTGAGGAGTGGTGGGCCAATGCTAGTTTTTATGGATGGAGGGTTTTAAGTTTATGAAAAAGTTGAAGATGGTCAAGGAGAATGTGAAGTGTTGGAATAGGGAGGTTTTTGGGAATTTGGAGTTATCAAAGAAGGAGGTGTCATGCAGAATCAAAGAGTTAGATGTATTGGAAGTGCAGGGGGGTTTGGGTAAGTCCTTTAGGAGGGAGAGATCTCAGTTGAGATTGAAATTGGAAGAGTTAGTTTTTAGAGAGCAAATTTCTTGGTCTCAAAAAGCAAAGGTTAAATGGTTGAAGGAAGGGGATGTGAATTCAAAAAAATTTCAAAGGGTGGCAGATGGGAAAAGAAAGAAGTTCATCAAGAGATTAGAAGTAAACCCAGGGGTAGTGGTGGAACGGGAGAATTAGATTGTCAATGGAATTTATGACTTTTATTCCAAGCTTTACTCAAAGGAGGAGATGACTAGACCGAGGATTGAAGGTCTTGAATGGGGACCTATTGATCAAACAGTTGCAGCATGGCTTGAAAGACCATTTGATGAAACGGAAATTCGGGAGGCAGTTTTTGATTGTGAGAGAGACAAAGCTCCAGGTCTGAACGGTTTTTCCATGGCTGTCTTTCAGGACTGTTGGGAGGTGGTAAAATAGGATTTGTTGGGAGTTTTTTCGGAATTTCGTGAGTCAGGGGTTGTTAATTTGAGCTCAAATACCACATTCATTTGTTTAATTCCCAAGAAAGCGAATGCGGTAAGAATTGGAGATTTCAGGCCCATTAGTTTGGTCACATCCCTTTATAAGATTTTGGGGAAGGTTTTATCAAAGAGACTAAGAATTTCATTGGGGGAGACTGTGTCGATGGCGCAGGGGGCTTTTGTGAAAGGAAGACAAATCTTAAATGTAGTTCTAGTGGCGAATGAAATAGTAGAGGAATATAGAAGTTCAAGAAATTAGAGAATTCTTTTTAAGGTGGATTTCAAGAAGGCATATGATCACATGGATTGGCAATTTTTGGATTTTGTACTGAGCAAGAAGGGTTATGGTGGACGGTGGAGATCTTGGATTAGGAGATGTTTGTCGACGTACAATATGTTTGTTTTAGTTAATGGTAAACCAGGTGAATATTTCAAGGCTTCGCGAGGATTACGACAAGGGGACCCACTATGTCCTTTCCTTTTTATTTTAGTGGCAGATGTACTGGGCAAGATGGTTGATAGAGCTAGAGAAGTAGGTCTTTTTGCGGGATTAGAGGTGGGGGGGATAGAGTTAGTGTCACACATTTACAGTATGCGGATGATATTATTTTTTTCTCAAAAGGGGCTGAAAGTCAGATAGTTAATCTTTATTCGATTTTGAGACTTTTCAGGATAATATCGGGGCTTAAGGTTAATTTGGAGAAAAGTAGTATGGTGGGCATTAATATGCTGCAAGACCTGCTTCGGAATAGGGCGACTCTTGTAGGATGTGGTATAGAGGCACTTTCGTTTAAGTATTTAGGTCTTCCATTGGGGGGTAATCTTAGAAGTGAAGCTTTTTGGAATCCAGTTGTGGAGAAGATTGGTAAGAGGTTGGAAGGATGGAGTAAGGCTTTATTGTCATGCGAAGGTAGATACACTTTGGTTAAGTCAGTTTTGAACGGTATTCCTATTTATATTTTATCTTTGTTCAAGATACCGGCTAAGGTGGCAAAGGCATTAGAAAAGTTGATGAGAGATTTTCTTTGGAGGGAAAGAGGGATCACCTAGTGAGTTGGGATTTAGTTTCGTTGCCTAAGGAAAAAAGGGGTTTGGCTATTGGTAACATTTTGGCTAGGAACATAGCCCTTCTTAGTAAATTGTTATAGAGATTTCCACTTGAGAGTGATTCACTGTGGCATTTGGTTATTAGAAGTAAGTATGGGACTCAAAACAATAGTAGGGACTCGCGGGTGGTTCTGAGGGGTAACTGTCGTGCTCTTTGGAAACCAATTTCACATATCTACACCTGTTGGTCTCGTCATCTTTCTGTAAGGGTGGGTAATGAGGCACTTACCGTTTTAGGGAGGATGTTTGGATGGGTCAATCTTCTTTTACTTCTGATTTTCCACATCTCTAAAGAGTGGCTCGATCTCATAACTCTTCTATTGCTTCCATGGCTTGTTCACTTTTGGCTCCAATTTCCTGGAATTTTGATTTTTCTAGAAATCTTAATGATAGGGAGGCTGTACAGTTGGTGTCTTTGTTGTCCAGAATTGATAATTTCTCTTTGGCTCCTCTTCTAGAAGACAAGAGGGTTTGGGCTCTCCATTCATCTAGAATATTTTCTTGTTAGTCCTTTTTTGATAAACTCATCGATAGTCCTCATGTTTCTCAATTTCTTTTTTGCAAAAGAATTTGGAAGGCTTGTGCTCCTCTTAAGGTGAAGGTGTTTATGTAGGCTTTGGTTCATGGAGGCATTTTGACAAATGATATATTGCAGAAACGGAGACCTAATCGATTTCTAAATCTTCAGTAGTACATTATGTGTTGTAAGAATGGGGAATTCGTGGATCATTTATTTTTGCATTGCCCAATTGCTTTGACTCTATGGCACAAATTGTTTTTGTTGGGGGATGTTATGTGGGTAGCCCCGTAAAGGAGTGCGCATATGCTCCAAGTTGACTTTCACGCTTTTGAAGGATCGCAGAGAGCCAAAATGTTATGGTCTAGTGCGGTCTTTGTAACTTTTTGGGTTCTATGGCTCGAAAGAAATGCAAAGGTGTTTGAAGATAAGTCCCAAGAGATAGATTGTTTATGGGATAGTGTGTGCCATTTAACTTCTTTTTGGGTTTTGGGGAATCCTCTTTTTGAGGGGGTTCCATTTTTTTGTTATCTAGAGATTGGTTGACAGTGTGTGATATGTAAAATTTTGCTTTGAGAGTTTCTTGTTAGGCTTTAGTTTTGTGATTTTCCCTTTTCCTTTGTAAGATGATGCCTTATCCTCACTTACTTTTTTTGATTTGTCAATAAAGTGCTTTGTTGTTGATCCAAAAAAAAAAAAAAAATTGGGGGTCATCAAATGATACTAAATTGTGATCAAATGATACTAAAATTTTGACAAGCAATGACATCCTCTCCACTTTCTTAGATTAGATGGGCACCAAAAGGCTTCTACCCCCAAGTGAATTGAATGATGTTTTAAAATGAAAGAAAGGAGCAAGTAATTTATCATAAAACGTGTAGTTGGGATAGGGCTTTGCTAAAGCAAGCTACCGTAGAGGAGAGGATCATCAAATAAACATGCTCTTTCTTACAAGTTGTGCTTGTTTAATTTTAATAAACAAGCTCATCCCTTGGAAGGTGAAGTTTACTGCCTAAACCAGGAGCCTATATTTAAGGGGGAAATAAAATTTAAAATACAAACTTCAGATACCTTAACATTACATAAAATTATTTAAATAAGGGCTGATATTCTTAAAAGTACTGTGTGATCTATTAACAAAGATTTATGCAGAGGTAACAAGAATAATTGATCACTAAAAATTGATTCAGATATCAGATATATCTATTTAGTGAGTTTGATTTCTATTTGTATGACCCTGATAAAAACAAAAACATTGAAAATAACATAAAAACTTATTGCTAAAATAGGTTAGATTGTTTACGGAATAGTTCCTAATACCAAGTTGAACAATATGTACAATACTAGGCTATTAGCACAATAAATCCTCAACAAAGCAAAACTAACATTTTGATTGATTGGCTTTTCCTTTTCTTTGTTCCCTTGATAGGCATTAATTGCCTGAAATTTTGTACGAGGACATCAACTGAGTCATGATTTCAGCAATCTTAGTTGACATTATTCACATGGGGCCATGCATTGCCAATGCTTTTAGAACTAGAGTCCCTTAAATCGAAACACTTAGTATAGGTTCAGTGAAGTGCACTAAAGAAGATATTTAGTGACAACATAAAGATAATGTGATGGCCAATGGATCACTGTAGAATTTTAATTGTCTGCCATCAGAGACCATGTGGAGATTGCAGGTAAATACCTATATCAAACTTTTTGCTGTTAATATCAATACCGATAATACGTGAAGCACAAGCTGCTTTTGCACCCTCCGCCACCTATCAAGTAAAAATATTTCTCTCATATCAGTATAATAGTTGCCCCAATAACATGACTAAATGGTCCAGTATAAAACTCACTGCAAAACCAACAGTCCTAAGGCCAAAAACAGCAACAATGGAACCTGGTTCTACTTTAGTTCCAGACTGCTCGAAGGCCTAAGAGACAACAAATACATAGTATAGTCAACTAAATAAATGAATATTAGATTAGAAATGAATAGTGCAATTTAAATTACGAAGCCAAAACATAAAAACTAGAAAGTAATTAGGAACCTGAAAAGCATTTGAAATGGAAAATCATAGATTAAACAAAACAAACAAAATTTGTCTGCATAATAACGAACCATGTGAAGCAATCATGAATCATCAGATTTACTCCCAACAAAAATCCAGAGCTAAAATTAAATTGATATCAACGGCAAAGACAATATCAACAAATAGAGAAAGTACTAGGTGTAACGGGGTGCACCCCTCCCTCTCACAAACAGGTGGGTCCCGCAGTGTGTGGGCCCCACTTGTTTGTGAGAGGAAGGAGCGCACCCTTTACACTTAGGCCAAGTTTGGGAAGACTAAATAAGTGCACTTTTTGTCTTTTTGGACAAAAAAATTGAGGTTGAAAATATGGATATTTGGGTTAACTTTTTGACTTTTTATGGAAAAATGTGTAATAAAAAATTGTGAAAATTGGTTTTTAGAGGAAAATTTGAATTGGGAGTTGTGCAGCCGTAATTGTTGACTTTTGGTGAATAGTGTTAACTTTTTAACTTTTTGAGTAACTTTTTGGCTTTTTGGATTATTTGGGAGTACCCAAACTTGGCCTTAATATCTTCTCTGACAAAAGAGATTACATCATCAAACACACTATCACATTGACCAAGATCAATACTTTACACACTACAGAAAATAATTAACTGAATTTGATCTAGCAAGATTGTGTCATTGTATACCAGAAAGGAAAGTATTTATAAACTAGAATTCCACAGGAAGTACGACTTAAGACTCAACAAAACCTAGTCCAAACTACTTAGGGAAGCCACCATACTTTTTTCTAGGACTTTAATTTCATTTAACACATGCTATCAAGACAAAGTAGAGAGAAAATTATTTGATTTCTTTTCATAACCAATACATACCAATGTAAATGATAATAGGAACTCAATTATGAGCAATGTCTACAAAAAGCCAAGTCACAAGGAAAAAAACACATAAAAGTCAACAAAGACTTGCCACAATTTCCCAACCCAGAATGATATTGGAAAATATTCAAAAACTAGTTCGGTGAAAAAAATTTAAATATAAAAAAGCTAATTATTTTCATATAAAAAATCGAAAAACTCATTTTTTTTTTATTTTTTTATAATCTAGGGCCAACTTGCGTGCACCTCAACTAATCTTGAGGTCTAGTGGCCCAATAGGGTGACTTGAACTCGAGACTTTGGATTTTATCCTCAAGTCTTTACCGCTTGACCAACCCATTGGGGTTTCATTATTCTCTTTTGTGGAGCATAAATAATTTTGAAAATTCAAAAATATCTTTCTTGGTATTTATTTTTTGTCAAACTAGTTTCTAATTTTTCAAAAAAAAATTCAGAAAATCAGTTCTGAAAACTCAACCAAGCAGAGGAATTTTTCAATTTCAAGCTTTGTACTTCACTCCTTTAAAATATATATTTTTTTTTATTTTTTGATTGGCAAAGATGCTTTTTAGCTCCTTTGAAATATAATTATACAACAGATATTGTAGAGTCGAGAAATTTACATGCAAAGGCCACAAATACTAAGCAATTGCAATGCAAGTTGATCTAAATTTATTTCATCCTTTACATTTAATATTGACCTGATAAAACCAATAACCTAGTTTCTCACTGACAACAAACAAACTATGTAGTATATATATATATGATATTATGACTATATAGGCCTTCATCTTTTATCTTATGCTCAACACCAGTATGGTCTGGTTCCAAAAGAATAACAACAACAACGCCCAAATAGTACACATTAATGTGTTTTTGGGAGGGGAAAGATTGGGTACACACCTAACCTTTGGCATAGTGTACAAAGTGGTTGCCCCGAGACTTGAATCAATAATCTCAAGGTTATTAGGCCAAGGTTTTACCATTGAACCAATGGTCACCCCTGCCTATTTCCAAAAGAATATTTTTAAAAATTGGGGTACCAAATATTGGAAAACATGGGAAGTTTTCTCTCTGTTTCATCTACAACTTTGCTTTTCCCCGGGCTGGCAAGTCCTTTATGGAGCGGCATGGGCAACGGATTGGTGCCGCAGGCACCTCAGCTCCACGCGGGCCAGCTGTGCCCGCGTTCTGAACAAGGAGGATCCTGAAAAAGACCATCTCCGCCAGCTCATTTGGAAAGCTTTTGTGCTCACAAAGGCTTCCTTAAAGAAACATGACATCATTTCTACAACAAATCAGCAAAAGACAGACCAACACACAAATGTAGTAGTCTTATAAGAAATGCATGCTATATAAATTTATCTATTACCTTACCACTGCAAGAGCCAACAGTATATATCTTAGAATCCTTCATAAAACCAGATTTTTGCTATTCTTCCATGCACCCCAGCATTGCTCTAAACACCTTGCAAACAAGTAAAATATTGCAAGGATAAAATCCCATATATTTCTTCATGGTCAGTGTATCAGTTATCAGAGATGTTCTTTAGAAGCCTAGTATACTAAAAACTAGAATATACACACCTAATTTATTTGAATTGACTTGTACTAATTTCTACATGTTGGGAATCAGTTTTCAATTTCCCATCAAAGGCACAATCAAAGGGAAGTTTACTCATGAGTCCATCGACTTAACACACAAGATAAACCGTCATCATGTCATTAATGGTAAACTGCAGACATGTGATACTTTAAAGGACACCATCACAAAAATTATCCTACATTTTCAAAGGAGTGCAAATACTGGATATCTTGGCAAAGATTCCCAGGTTTTCATTCTGAAAAAGTACATAGTATAATGAGCTCTGAGCAATTTGAAGTTACAAAGTTTAACAATGGAATAATATACTCCTTTTCAATTTTCCATTTGGTTTCCAAAAGAGAAAAACCTTAAATTGAACAGAAAAAGGGGTAAAGTACAGAAATATTAAGTCAAAAATGCATTATATCATTTTCCAAATCTCAGCAAGCAGGTAACATTCAAACCAAAGGCATATAGGATTTGTGAATAAATCAAACATATTATGAATACATTTGATCAACTAGTCAGATAAACCACTAGAGTGTAAAACCATTTATATTCAGAAGCAAAAGAGCTTTTTACCGGTTAGGACACCACAACCTAGAAGGCACCCTTTCTCCAAGGGGGGCTTTTGGATCGATCTTTGCAACACTAACATCATGGACAACAGTGTACTGACTAAATGTTGAAGTTCCCATGTAATGATAAATGGAAGTTCCATTGGTGGAGAAACGACTCTTGCGATCATTCATCATGACCCCAACTCCGATGGCAGCCCTAACTTGGCCACATAGGTTCGTCTTTTCGGATTTGCAGAACTTACACTCCCTGCATTCTGCCCGGAAACAAGGTATGACATGGTCTCCAGGCTGAACTTCAGTTACACCTTCACCAATACTCTCAACAATCCTGTAATCAGAAGATTTCAATCATCCTCTCACCTTCCAGCATCAATTTTAAAAATCTGATGTGAGATACGTAGAGTACATACCCGGCAGCTTCATGACCAAGAATGGAAAAGACCCTCCGGCAATTTTTATTTAACAAATCAGATCGCAAGCCAGGACTTATAAGCAATTGCCAAAGAAAAAAATATTATAGAAACCTGAACCAGATTAGAAGAGACACTAAATATCAAGGATGTAGGTAAATGCACAAATGAGGCTGCCTGAAACTTCCAAGATACCATTCATGAAACCAAAGAAGTACTAGAATGTAAGTGATGAAAGAAAATCCAGGTGTAAGGCTAGAAATATACACAATCACTTCTTTGACTCCCTCCTTCCCTTCTTACTCTCTCATTGCCTCATTCAAAATCCAAGAAGATTCAACTACAAACATGTTGGATCAGAAACTTTGGGATTTTGTCATCGGCTATGAACTTCTAGTAAAAACTGGCTTGATGGAAACAATTTTGATTCATGTTACAATGTTTTTTTTTCCTAAAGGCAGTATTTGTCCCCATCAAAGATTAGAACAAATCCGACTTTAGGAAACAACAAACTTGATCTAAAGATATTTTGTCTCCATTTGCACAAACTAAGACAAATTCCTTCGTAAAACAAATTCAAATTTGGATTGCAAGCCTTTTATATAGGCCTCCAAGCACTTGATGGGATGGGTCATGTCCGTTGATTGCATCCGATCAGCTAAGTGTCCAATTTGGCCTGGGATCATATACCTACGGTGCCCGACCGCTCCTTACACCAAACAAGTATATTAACTGGACACATCTTATCATCATTGAGTGCCATTTGATCCGTCCAATTGATCTAAACTAGGATTAGTATAGTTGGGAAAGCGTAGAATACAGGGTGTAAGTATAGAAGCAATGGGTGGGTGTAAATATAGTTAATGTTGTGCTTGGTTGGGAATTTGAGAAGAGATTTGAAAAGGAAAAAAGAAAAAGTAGGTAAAATATGAATATCTATATTTCAATTAATTTTATATATTTTTTTCTTTTTTCTTTCCAAATCTCTCAACCACACACATAGTATATATGAATGGATCCCTTCCCAAATCTCTCAACCAAATACAACATAAATGAATTTGGCTTTCCGTTGAATGGAACAGACAGTTGAGATTTCATACCGATAAAATTGAGATTTATTATTAATAAGAGTTATTTACGTGGTGTTTGGTCAGGAAATTTGAGAAAAGATTTAAAAAATAAAAGAAAAAGTATGTGTCAAACTAAGCCTAATATAAGTAAATTTTATTCATATTTCACCTATTTCTACTTTTTCTTTTTCTTTTTTCTTTTCCTTTCCAAATTCCAGTCAAATACTCCAACCAAATACATCTTGAACGAAGTTTCTTATCGGTCTATAAAATAGACCAGTTAAATATTTTCTTAACATTCTTATCGAGTCTTTCGTTTAGTAATTTTTATCGATATCCATTTGAAATTTTAACCAATTCCTAAATAAATTCCTTGTCATTTTTATCGATATCCATTTGAAATTTTAACCAATTCCTAAATAAATATCTTGTCACTCACACTGTGTCTGGTTGGGGGATTTAGGGAGGGATTTGGAAAAGGAAAAGGGAAAAAGTGTATAAAACTAAATGAAATGTAGGTATATTTTATTCATATTTCACATATCTTTTTCATTTTATTTTCCAAATTTCTTCTCAAATTCCCCAGCCAAACACAACATCAAATATAAGCATGGATGTGGCAGAGAGAAGTGAACAGTATCTGGATTCGGACTTCGCCGGCTTGAGACGGACACACCTGTTCCTCTTCAATCACCAACGCCTTTTTCGGTTCCCAAGCAACCAGAGCTTTTACCCAAACAACATCAAAATCAATCCCATTTACCCAATTTACATGTAGAGAGAGAGAGAGAGAGAGGGAGAGATTACATATCTTTTTATTACAATATTATTTTTAAATAAAATTATTATTACAGACATCGATACACTCTTGAAGCTTTTTCGATACGTATCTTTAAACAAGTAAAAATCTTACTTCTATATTCTACTCTCTTTTTTTTTTCACTCACTCGATTATCACATCTTTTTTTGCACAAATATATATATATGTATGAAAATTCATGAAAATTGTAAACTAATTTTCTGAATTTATTTTTTGCACATTTGAAGACTTGTGTTACCAAACACAACCGTTACTGAATAATTTGTCTAAATTTAAACTTGTGTTCCTGAATAGTCTAGTTTAGTTAGATCTTGTCGAATTGTTACCTTTAATTAAATCATGAGTTGTCAATTTTTTGACATATATTTGAGAGTTCAATACCAAAAAAAAGATCAAATCGATATTGTTATTATTATTATTTTTGTGTTTAAAAACACTCATTATTATAAGATTAACTTTTTTTGAATTACGAACCTCATCAAAGCTATAAATTTCATCTGAACTGACATTATGATACTCTATTCATCTCACTGTATTGGGGTTGTCAAAAGAAAGTTTAATTCATGGGGATTGTTATAGCCAAAGAAGTCTTTTAGTCATGCCAAGAAGGCCCGCTGCTTGACTCATGCAAGGAGTTGCCGAATTTGCAGCACCTGACAACGAAGGTTTTGAATTCCTGGGTTTGATGAAGGTGAATGCTCTCAATTCATATTATGTTAAGATTTTCAAAAATGTTTAAGGCCCTCTTTCCCTCCACCCCTTTGACCCCCCGACCCCCTCTCTTTTTTGATTGGCTAATTTTTCTTTTGCTTTTTTTTTTTTTTCCTTCTCCTCCAATCACCACCCGCCACGTATGTGTGAAAATAGTGGAGGTGGTGATTGGAGTGGATCTCTATCAATACTCTAAGATTTTATGGGTGGGTTTAATTCTAATTGGAATGGGTATCTCATTAGAAGACTTACTTTTTAGTAATTTCATTTGAAATTATTATAATAAATAAAATAAAAAACTAATAGGTTAAGGGTCCTAAGTAATAAAGTAGACTATTAGCACCACTCTATCCAAATATAAGTAATAAAGTAAACTATTAGCACCACTCAAATGTATGAAAAGGAGCATTTGGCAGAAAAAACAAGTAACAAAATGCATCCATCAAATCAGAGTAGATTTCTTTCAATATGCAGGGGTCTGCCAACAACTCCATTTCTTTTTCCAAGATAAAGAGCATAAACACTTGAAATTTTTGTACCATTGCCTTAGAGAACAATCCGATAAAACATACTCAAATGTATGAATTTTGCTTCCCAACCATACTCCAACAAAGGTTTACCATACCATGTCTAAACATCTAAGTATGAGATTGAAAGATGCAAGAGGAAAAAAGCATGGGCAAGAAATGAAGATTTACAAGGGGCGGATACGTGCCAAAATTTGGAAAGACGAAACAAATTGAACCCACATATTTACAAATGCACCAACCAATAAAATTAGAATGAAAGAAAAGCTATATATATACACATATTTAGCACATCTCAATTCCCTGTTTTCTCAAGCTGTCTTCTTATTCTTAGAACGGCTTGGTCCCCATACACGAATTGTTTGATCATCACTTGCTGATGCTAACATCTGAGGCCTCTTAGGGTTCCAGCTCACACAATTCACAGTCATTGAATGGCCAGAGAGGACCTCAACTGGATTAGAACTTCGCCGGTTCCAGATGTAGACCTGGTAAGAGACAACAATTTGAGCTTGGTTTGCTTTGTGAGAAATTAAATATTGTAAATTTTGTGCAAACACATCAAGTTCTTCATATGTAGGTGTACCAAGGTTTTCAATTGTTAAAACAAGTTATTAAAATAAAAAATTAAAATTAAAATTAAAAAAATAAAGAGAAAAGAGAAAAGAAGCAGCCGCTCACTAGGGGACTTGGTGAAAAAGTGTACCTGTGAATCCTCACTGCCGCTGGCAATAAATGTGCTATTCAACCCACCAAAGCAGGACCGTATCACATACTTGTGTTGCTTGTGACCCTCGTACTTCAAGGGTTTCACCCATATCCCAGCAACATCCCACATATGGATCTCCTGGCTGTTAAGGTTGACTATAAGGTATTTACTATCCCCTGATATGGAAAGGGATGTGATCGGGTGCTCCTCTGAGATAACTCGCTCAGCATTTGTTGTCACATTTAATATCCGAATTTCTTTGTCAGAAAATACGCTGATAAGATTTTGTCCATCTGGTGTCACAGCAAGATCCAAAATCTTAGGCATCCTAGTCCCTTTCCATGCCTTAATCTCATTACCTTCACAGTCCCACATGTAGATGCCCTTTTCTGCTTCGGAGCTGCCACAGACAAGTCGCTTTGAATCAGGGAACCAAGCACATGAGCTAACCGTGAAGCCAGGATTCCCAAATGTGTGCTTGCAAGCACCTGTTTCCACATCCCATAGTTTGAGGACTTCCCCATTTCCACACGTGAGCAACATTGTGTCATTAGGGCTCCATGATACAAAGGACACTGGGTTTTGGTGGCTTCGTAGTGTGTGTTTCAATGTTATCTTACCATCTTGCAGCACCTTGAATAAATAAATCAGAATAGAAATTGAGGTACTATAACATCAAAAAAAAAAATATTAGAAAGTTGTACTTCAAGAAATGGAAAAGTAGAAATGTCACACAAAGCATAAAATCCGACACTAGATTGACTCAACATGGAATTTAACACATCACAAGAAAGTTGATGCAGTCGGCACAAAATTTCCAATATCCAATGAACCTAATGGTTAGACCACAAAATCATTTGAATTTATACCAACTAACAAGTGTTTTAGTCAACAACAAAATTCAGCAACTCAACCAAGTCCAGGAATTTATGGTTTTATTGACAAGTATTAAAGTGTCCTAAGGCCCAGATTCATTGGATTTAACCATGTTTCTGAATAAGGAGTGTATACTTCAGAAGGATCTCATACTTCAAATTCTCACACTTAGTGTAAACAACTAAACAATCATTGTTTCTTGAGGTCATAAAAAGCATATTAAAAAATTTTAATGTAACACAATAAAAACAAATGTATTCATCACTATTTCCAGGTTCGATATTCGTCCGAGTTATCAAACTAAACATTCATGCCTCACCTGAATTGGCAGTTGGAGTCACTCAAGCCACTAAAAGATTTAAGTGTCCAACTTTCCAGAGGTGCTTGGTTAAGAAGTTTTAACTTCCTGAACAAGCGAAACGGAAAAGTGAAAAAAATAGAGTAATAGTCAAGTCTCCTAAATCAGTGGAGTATGATAGAAGATGAAATGAAAGAATATCAGAAAAATTCCATCAGTTCCACATTTTCTGCAGCTGCCATTTGGGTGTTCAATCGTTGCACAAAAAGATCTCTTGATTATCTGGGAAAACATTTCAAGCATCATATCTATGTAATTCAACATTTCAGCTAAGGTGTAAAAAACACTGACGGTTATCAGATTAGTAATCACACAAAACTGTCTGTATTGCAAACAATTCTCAAGCTATAAGTGAAATTATTCTAGATAAGTCCAAAAGCTGTGTTCCTTTCTTCTACATGTCCCCTTTTAATTACAAAACAAATAAAAACTGATTTGAAGGGGAATAATGCCAAGAAAATATAACATGGTAGAGATATTTACCAAGAAGGGAGAAACAAGGAAAACATCCATATCCAGCATAACTGACCCAATAGTAACACTAGAGACCCAGTTCTCCCTAACAAAGGGCAAAAAAAATTAAAATAAAATAAAATAAAGAGCAAAAATATTGATTCCTGTAACATATGCAGAAGTCCAAACATTTTATAATTTCTCTCCTTCACAAACCCATATGGACGCTTCCATAATAACTTCCATCCAAGACAAAACACCTTCATATGTCATCCTTCCTGCTATTTGATCCTCAAAAGATAATATTCATCCATGTTAGACCATTAGAGTTCAAACCAGGCTTAGTGAAATCATACTGAAATTTAAAGATGACATATGGCTCTTTCGGAACGCCTTTCATTCTAAGCTGAAAATCAAACACAACCTGAAATATTTAAGCATTATTTTTGCTCCATTAAATCTATTAAAAAAAATCCCAATCTGCCTGAATCAGTTCATCACTAACAATCAACGTTGCCATGTAATAGAGAAAGGAGAGTTGATAGGCATAACTCAAATTAGAACTATATTAAGGGGTTGTTTGGGGTGTCCTAAATAAGTGTACTTTTTGTCTTTTTGGACTAAAAAATTGAGGTTGAAAATATGGATGTTTGGGTTAACTTTTTGACTTTTTATGAAAAAATGTGTAATAAAAAATTGTAAAAATTGATTTGCAGGAAAAAATTTGAATTGGGAGTTATGCAGCCGTAATTGTTGACTTTTGGTGAATAGTGTTAACTTTTTAACTTTTTAAGTAACTTTTTGACTTTTTTACAAGTTTCCAAACTTGGCCTAACTAATGAGTGAAAATGGTCATCGATTTTTGTCTTTTTCAAATTTCAGTGATGGCCTCTTGCTGTAGCTATTGAATTTTATGTGGATGAAAATGAAAGGTTATCATAAGCAAGTGGTCCATAAAATTCTGGCTAGAGCTTTAAATCATTTAACAACTCAGACTCTTGTCAGGTGTTCAAGTCCTCATGATTTTGGGTTATGAAAAGCAACTACAAAACCAAATCATCCTTCATCAAGGGAACTGGCTTTCTGACAAGCAACAGAATAAGGGATGAATTCTAGAGAGATGTTTTATTCAATGTTGTTATCTTACTATGATTGTTGATGATCTTTATATCAACTTCAAAGAGTTGTGACATTGTTGAGAACAGAGAGTGTTTCTAGAGATATCTACAACCTAGGAAGTGAATACCCTTAAAATCCAGTCTCACTTGTACAACATCATTATGGTGGATACTTCTATAATGAGGTAAGATGGGCTCAAACAATTGAAAGCAAATCATTCTTCACATCTTTGGATTCTGAAATTGTAAGTTTAAATTGTCATTTGATATAATTGAACTACTAAATTATTTAATTCAACTGAGCATATAGCTCTTGATAGAGCTGAATGATCAAAAAAATACTCATGTAGCCGACTCCACTTGATTGGGACACAAGGCTAAGTTTGGTCTGGTTTATATAATTTAATTAAACATACGAAAAAATAAACGGGTAGGATCAACTTCCACCTAGTGAATGACTCTTTTTTTACACTCCTCTTTAACTTTTTGTTAGAGCCATATTTCACAAAACAACCCATGGGATTCATGATTCTTTCATGTTTGCAAATTTGCAGAGACCAGATAGAAGCAAGGCTGCAGAGAACTGTCACAATTCTCAAACTTATAGTTACAAAAATAAGATGAAATGTGAGTGCATGGATGAAACAGCTCTTTGATCTCTAATTGGCCTGAAATTTTGCATGCATGATGGGCTTGGGGCATGGGAGTAGTATGTAATCCAAAGGTTATTTTTTGAAATGTCAATTTGACATATGGTTAGTTATGAAGAGGTAAAAATATAAATTTTATAAATTTTTACACCGGATAAGTTGATCCTACCTCATATCTTCAACACACTTCATAATATATATATATATATATATATATGACTTTACACTTCAGTGAAAGAAGGCATGAAGTGGGTACCACCTGTATACATTATAAGAAAACTAAACAAAACACCTACATATATGGGGTGTTTGGCAAAGGCTATTTTTTGGCTTTTTGGGCTAAAATCCACAAAAAGACAAAATAGGCTAAAATAGCCAATAAGACAAAATGTCATATCAAACTCATAATCATTTCACTTTTTCTCTCACAAACATCACATCCAACTACAAAAAAATCCAACTTTCTTCCCAAACACAAAAATTTTAGCCTACTAAAATAACCAAAAACTAAAATAACCTACTAAAATAGCAACTTTCCAAACACCCACATAATATACATACACTCTTTACTCAAAAATCTTTATAAAGTCAAAACACTAGTTCTAGAATGGTTAACTAAACCTGAGAACCAATAAAAAGTAATGCAACCAAAATGCAAATCAGCATCAATTTGAGAGAGAGAAGACAAATCCCCAATTAGGGGTAAACCCCCAAGGGTTAGAGAGAAAAACCAAAGCTCTTAGGATCGAACAAATTCTATTTTCTTTAATTAAAAACTAGGTACAAATGAGATTAGATCACCCTCTTTATAGGGTACAGGACACTTGATTTACTAAGTGAACATTTACATACAACTCATTTTTAACACTTTTTTTTTTGATAAATAAAAGGAAAGCATAACTCATTTTTAACACTGAGCCTATTTATTCTACTATATCAGCACTCCTCCTATTGGAAGAAAGTTGTCCTCAAGTTTAAGCAGCAGCTAAGTGAACTCAATCACACCACACAGCTAAGAAACTTGTCCTCAAGTTTATGCATAAATTGTGTTATGAAGAATGTGGAACATTGTTATTATGAAGGGATTCATCACATAAGACGTGTTCAAATGGTTCAAGAAATGTTGTCCGCAAAGTGTCAATAAAGTGTCCGATATTATTAATTTAATTTTTTAATTAGGACACATTGAATAAGTGTCGGACACATTTCTAGAGGTGTCGGACATAAAATGCTTCCTTTGCAGAAGTGTTTGTCCTATACCTTAAATGGTGCATCATCTTACCAAAATTATGTATGACATGTAAAGTCCATGTGAATTGGGGAAAAAGGACAAAGGCTAATACACCAAAGGCATCACACAAAAAATGTATACAAAGAAACAAAAGAATAGAACAGATTTTGAACAAATATAAAGCAATAATAGTGATCCAAAACAGAAGAAATTATTGGGGATATTATATATTTTATAAAGTAAATAAAGAAGACTACCAATGTAGGCCGAAAGGTACCACATTAAGGCCGCTTAAGTTACATTTATGGTCCTTGAAGTATGGTTATTTGGCAGAGATGATGCATTTTGTGTACTTGTGCAAGTTTGGTGAACAACACCCAATTTCAGGCGAAAAGTGGCACATAAGCAAGTCCTCCACTCGAATAATGGAAAATCGCCACCTGTCAGTCCACCACACGTGCCCATCACCGCTCAAGAGGCCTACCTTAGGAAGCGTGTGCGAAATTTCTAGTGCGTTTTTCTGAGAATAAAAGGAAGAAAAATAGACTGGACTAGGGTTCGGAATTTTTGGGGGCTGCACTAGAGAGCCTATGAAGCTAAGACAAGCAACTTGTGATCATCCATGGAGGCTACCATTACTACCATCATCTTCTCCCCCTCTCCATGAGCAGCTGAACATCTCTCTTAGGGTTCCCTAGCCAAGCAACCAGAATTGTAGTATTTGATTTTGTAATGTTTTGAGTGAGATATTCGTAAAATTTTTGAGTTTTAATTCAATGTTATTCTACCTTTACTCTTCATTCAATTTCTGTGTACAATACTTCAGAATGAAAAAAGGAAACCCTATATCCAACAATAAATTCAAAATGAAGCCAAAAAAATTTCATCATCCACATAGGTTTATAAGATATCCTTCAAAAAGGAAACCAAAACCAAACTTCCAATGGTTTGAAGTTTAAAACCAATTCATTTTCATTGTGTCATTCATCAGCTCAGAGAAGGATAATTGAGTTCTAGTGATGGAAACCCATGCTGTATTTAATATCTTCAGGGGAATAGCTTATTTTCTTCCTTCTAATATTATTCAATTTTTATACAAGGGCCTTGACTTTCTGAGATTCAAATGACCATATATGTGATGTACTGCCTGAAGAATGAGTTTCGGCCCAAAATAGACAAACCATTAACAATAGGATGAATTAGACCAAAACAACTGAATATTCATCAGGATGGAACAAAGGGTGTATTACTCAATTTTCTAAGCTGAAACTAGAAAATTCACTGTGAAATTCAAAAGGATTTTGTAAATATTGTTCCAAGCACTGCAGATTTATAAAACATTTAGAAAAAATTAGTCATCCCAGCAACATAGATCTCCCTCCCAGGATTTTCTAAAAAAACCAAATTCCATATTCCATATAGGAATTTCTCAACAGAGACCGGGGATTGTTTGGGAAGTGCTAGATTAGTATACTTTTTGACTTTTTACGAAAAAATGTGAAATGTGGGTTGGGGTTGAAGTGATGTGTTATAGAGGTCATATGACCCAAAGAAGATAATTGTGATCCAAATAAGATGATGTGCTAAAATAGCAACACCCAACATTCAAACTCTTATTTGATGTTTCTACTGCATACTTTAGTATAAAAAAAAATTCCTGGCAATTTGCATAAGATGAGATCCATATCACATAACCTATAATAAATAATCAAACATGCTAAGTAGGTGTTTGGGATAAACCAAAAAAGTGCACTTTTTTTTACCTACATACACTTATTTGGGTCACATCAATCAACATCTATCAACATCTCCTCTTTACTTTTCTAACCACTCTCTCTACTTTTCTACACAATTTTTTATAAACAGTCAAAAAGTGCACTTATTTAGAACATCTCAAACCAAACATACAAGTAATCAAACATATGATATTTACTAAGAATGACATAAACTTGCTTTTATAATTCAAACACACGTAGCTTAAAGGAATGATTTAATAGTACCTTCCATATAATGGCCGAGCAGTCACATGATGATGAGGCCAAGTGTTCCCCATTGTTGGAAAACTGGACGAACCAAACTTCATGCTTATGGTCATGCAAAATCTGCAACAATGTAAAATTGTAATTCAGTAATACATATATTTAACAATAGAATATCAGAACAAATAAAACTTCCTAATTGGTCCAACCCACATTTTCAAGAATTTACAAAAATAACATGCATCACTTTTCAAAAAAAAAAAAAAAAATCAATAAAATAACCTAGTAATCCCATGGTTATATTTCATATCTTCAACAAGTTCTACCAAAGCAACATGGAATGAATAACTATATTTGGGAATTTTACATCACTGGTCAGGTCATAACAGCTATGCATATCATATATCATACAAAAATATCCAAAAATACATCTACCTGTACTCAGATACACTGTCACAGTAAACTTACAAAAGCTGTTATATCTAAACATGGATTCTAACCAATAATGCATCCCCTAAGCAAAACAACTATACAAATAAGAATTTCACAATTCCATGAAAGGACTGAAATTTCTAGATCACACTCACAAGCACACATGCTCTGAGACTGTCCATGCCACCCACAACCTTGTACTATTGATTTATGTAACTTGGGAACAAACACTACCTAATACTATTGACTAATATAACTCAAGAACTAGAAACAATGGAAATGAAATGGAAGAATAAGAAGGCTTAATGAAAGAAGTGGTAACAAATATATACAAAAATTACAATATTGTAGAATCCAACTCAACGAGCAAGTAAAGGATCGTATGTAGTAAGAATGGGCTTGTCAGAATGGGCTAGACCAAAATGAACGCCTAGCCGAACAAGATCGATGGTCGGAAAAGGTGCACCAACTAGACTTATCAAGACGAGAAGCACAAAAACCCTGATCAAAGGATATCGAGGATGAGAAAAGATAAGCAGAGATTGACAATAGAATAAATCATTTCACCGATCAGAACTAATTGACATTTGGATTGAGAGTGGCGTCGCATGGGGATCTGCAAGAACTGGAATTCACAGCCGGACCTTTCCAATAAAATATTCCATGGGAAACAACACTCAACAATGACACACAATTGTATAAAAAGGGAATGGGAAGAAGAATGGAGGTATGAACAATTGAAAACATTACTACCACTTTCCATTTCTATTTTCCTAAAAACTAAGTGCATATCACTTACTTGACTATTGGACCTTCCTCCTGCCGGAAAACCCTTGTTAACTCTCACTGGTTGTGCATTTTTGTAGGAACCCAGAGGCCATGCAGGATCATCTTGCTCTCAACAGCGGAATGAATTTTCCCCCACACAATTGGTGTTGTCTATGGGAAAAAGAGTCCCAAAAGATGAGCAGGTGAACCTCAATGGAAAGAAATCAAGAAGATAATCTCTTAAAAGGAAATTATGGAGATCCATCCCAAAACAATGAGAGAAACTCAGGGAAGAAGAAGCACTTCGTGAAAAAAGCGAGGTCCACAAATTGAAAGCACGAGTTGATCAAAGAGAAAGGAAGATAGATAAGCTCGTAGATCAAGTCTATTGCTCAAGTCCGAACTAAGAAACATGCAAGGAGAACCTGAAGATGAGACCTGAGGAAGACAGAATGTCCAAACCCCATTTGGACTAAAACCTGCGCAACACAGGGATCTGCGTGCGTCGGAATAATGATAGGACCTTTCCAATGAAATATTCCATGGGAAATGACACTCAATAATGGCACACAACTGCATAAAAAGGGAGTGAGAAAAAGAAAGGAGGTATGAACAATCACCAACACTATTTTCCATTCCCATTTTTCTAAACATTAAACGCATATCACTGACCTGACCGTTGAAGCTTCCTCTAGCCACAAAACCTTCAGTTGGGCAACTCTCAATAGTTGTACTTTATGTAGGAACCTGGTGGCTCGTGCAGAATCACCTTGCTCTCAACTGTGTGTGGAATTTCCCTCTCACACGTAAGATAGTGATTTTGCAATTATGGTAACCAGTTTTAGGTACATCAATAAGGCTTATAAAATCTGGTTCTTACAATGACAAGCATAATCAAGTCTCCCATCACTTTGCTTGTAGTTAGTTCATTAACGAAAAACAACACTCTATTGAAGAGAGAAAATAAAATGTGAATGATAAAGAAGGAGATCTCATCATAAAATACAACAAGGAGATATTGTCATATAAATAATGAGATATAAAAAGGAAAGTCAAATCATAGTATTAGTAGTACACAAACTACTACAATAATAGATTGCATTTATCCAAAAATTACTCTAAGCATAACAATGTCTCCAGAGAGAAACAAGTTGACAATTGAACCAGCTCACTCAAAACAAGAAGTGTTCCAATAAAACAGGATTCAATTTAGGAATGGCAATTTCTCTCGCCCCACCCCAAAATTAAGAAAATAAGGCGCGGAAGAGTTTTACGTCCCCCGCCCCTGCCATGATTATATTTATTAAATCTCTTTGCATGTATATCATATATATATATAATTCAGTTTTCTTAAATACAGCAAGACTAAAACACCAAAATAATACACTTAACACTCATTTTCACTTCTTTATCTCTCATCTTACATCTTTTAACTTTCATCAATTATCAATCATTATCTGTCAATCAATTAGCTCCCAAATTTGACCATTACAGAGAACAAACACAGCACAACCAGAGTGTTCTCCACATAAAAGTGAACAGCCAAGTAAATCAATAAGTTGGGGCTCTTATGAAATAACAGCATGACAAGCTATACCAGCCTTCCAATCAAGTTGAGTGTTAGAAGAGTATTCTGAGTAATAATCGTCTTTAAATTTTAGTACAAACAGCTTATAAGGAAACCAACCATAGATCTAATCATAACAACCCTGTGCTGGATGGCTAACTATCAGAAAGGATTGGCAGAAATTCTTATATATCAGATAGTTTAACTTACAAAGTGAAGCATTCTAAGTTTTGAAGCATGCATAAATTTAACATTGGCAGTTGACACACCTGAATGGTTTCTGTAGGAATCTGATCTCGACCACATAGATGGTCCTCGTAGAGTGATACTGAATCAAACGAGTTGTGGTACATACATGAATCTATTTGGCCATTAACAGCCATTTCAACCAGATGATCCAATCTCCTATCCGGAAGTGTTATGGGAGGTGGAAGCAATTTTTCCATTTCAGTCAACAATTTTTTCCGTGATTCAATGACAACATCATCATCATCAACCTTACCCAAGCCCATCTCCTTGAGCGAAAGAACTCCAAAAGCAAGGTTGTGAACCTTCTCTCTACCCACATGTAATGCAGAAATCTGTTTGCGTAGAACTGACAAAGCCGAAGAATCATCCCCGCGAATCAAATACTCCAAAAAGCTTTGTCTGCACACGAGAAACAATGCCAAAGCTCTCGTTTCATCCGTCAACTCCTTAAGCCCATGAAGTGTGTCAATGCAAGTATCCCAATTTGCATTCAGAATTTGAGATTCAAGCAATCCTAATTCCACAGATTTGTATGAAATACCAGACTCCGATTCCAACGAAGCCGCTGACTTTTTAAAACCCAAAGAATAAAGACATTGAATAATAATCCTTACAAACTCATGTTTCTTGATTAGGCCTTTAGGGCCAATCATTGTTGGCCTATTCTCCATTGATGCAGGACCTTTGGCTGCAAATATGGCCAGGAGGAGGACTCCTGCCTAATATTATTCCAAAAATTCAAAAGAGTCCCTAACTTTGCGAGTAAGAAATGAATCAATAGTAACTTTTACACCCAAAAGATTCCCACAAGCACAGAACTATAGAAATTATAACAGATTAGATAACAAAAATTGAAACCAATTACCCAAAAAACAACATGAAAAGGTTTTGGAAGAAAAAGCCCGCATCTCAAGTACCCAAAATTGACAAATGCCCTCCGCCCCAGACCCCCTCAAAATGATAACTGCAAAAAAGAGCAGAACAAGATAGGAAAAATTAACCCAAATACAACAAAACTCAAAATGACAACTGGAAAAAATAACCAAAATACCTTAATTTAAGGTGAAAATTTTGGCATAAAAAAAATATCTCGAGGACCCAAAAGTGTCTATTCCATTGAAAGGCCAAAAAACCAAAGATTGGGAGAAAAAAAATATATTTGTGGAATTATTAAGGAGAAATGAAAGAACCCTAAATTGCAGTAACAAAGAATACCCAAAAACAGTTATCTGAACTCGTAGCCGAGCTACCCAGAAGAAGTGGAAACAAACTAACATACAAGTACGGAGGAGGAGGAGGAGGAATTCGAAACTGGAAACTGGAGGAAACTGCAGAGAGCAGAGCAGAGAAGAGAAGAGTCGAAAGTGCGGTTACAGATCGAGAGACAGAGACGGGGAAGACCGGTCGACGCCACCTGTAGCCAACGAGGAATTTTTGGGTGCCAGTAGGTAGATTTGGATTTGATAGTAAAATATATTACACTTATGAAAAATACTTGAGTATCCCCAATCCAATAATATGAAAAATACTTGAGTATCCCCAATCCAATAAAAAAAACTATTCAATACGTCACCTGTTCATATTTCATGATTAATCGCTAGAGTAAGGATATGAGAAATGTATTTTTATTTTTTTTTTGGAGGGGGGGTTGTTTTATGATCTCAATTTAATCTTGGACCTTAATGTATGTATGGGGTACTCATGTATGTATAAACCTCACATCATGAGTTGTTAGGATAATAGTGAAAATTGTGGGGGTCATGTATGTGTGGAGGTCTCTATCATAATTAGGATGATATATCTCCTCTAATTGGAATAATACTTACAGACTCTAAAAATTCAATTAAATGTCTCATGAGTATGAGGCCCACACAATATAAGTCTCATACGGTCACATACTCATGTGAGACATTTGGTAAAATTTTTGGAGTTTAGCATTTTTTGATTAGGAATGGCAATTTAAACTCGGCCTGACGGGAACCCGACCCAATTAGAACAGGTTTTTCCCGAAAATTACTCGCCATAGGCCGGAGATGGTGTTGAAAATTGAATCTTGGACGGTTTTCGGGCCGGCCGGGGATAGGTTCCTTGGCTCTGCCCCTGCCCCTGCCCCTGCCCCTGCCCCGAATAATCCTCGAACATCCCCGTATATATATATATATGTTTAGGGTTATTCTAAATCTCATTTTCAGCCTCTCCCACTCATACTCACTTCTCTTCTCTCTCTCTCCCATCTCTCTCTCTATTGCAGATATTTATGGCGTCGGCGGTGGCTCCTCATTTTTTTCTCACTGGCGTCATTTCTCCCTCACAGCGTCATGGCAGTGGCTCCTCCTCCTCTCTCTCTCTCTCTCTCTCTCTCTCTCTCTCTTTCACGATATGTCCTCCTCATTAGTTACTCTCTCTCTCTCTTGGTTTTTTGCCTTTGTTCTTTAGATCTGGATGTTCTGGTCATCGGTGCCAAGTTCTTGACCACTCCCATGGCTAGACTACAGCGCCGAAAAACACCACCATGGCTCAATCTCTTCCTATCAACATTCAAAATTGAAATCCCCGCATCTGGAAACTCAAAATACAACAAAACTCAAAATGACAACTGGAAAAAATAACCAAAATACCTTAATTTAAGGTGAAAATTTTGGCATAAAAAAAAATATCTCAAGGACCCAAAAGTGTCTATTCCATTGAAAGGCCAAAAAACCAAAGATTGGGAGAAAAAATATATATTTGTGGAATTATTAAGGAGAAATGAAAGAACCCTAAATTGCAGTAACAAAGAATACCCAAAAACAGTTATCTGAACTCGTAGCCGAGCTACCCAGAAGAAGTGGAAACAAACTAACATACAAGTACGGAGGAGGAGGAGGACAAATTCGAAACTGGAAACTGGAAGAAACTGCAGAGAGCAGAGCAGAGAAGAGAAGAGTCGAAAGTGCGGTTACAGATCAAGAGACAGAGACGGGGAAGACCGGTCGACGCCACCTGTAGCCAACGAGGAATTTTTGGGTGCCAATAGGTGGATTTGGATTTGATAGTAAAATATATTACACTTCTGAAAAATACTTTAGTATCCCCAATCCAATAAAAAAACTATTCAATATGTCACCTGTTCATATTTCATGATTAATCATTAGAGTAAGGGCTGGTTTGGCATGAATTATATAATTCATATTTTTATCTTTTTTTCATCACATCACCTCTCTACTTTTCTGCACATCTTTTCGTAAAAAGATAAAAAGTGCACTTTTTTAGGACACCCCAAACCAACCCTAAGGACATGAGAAATGTTTGAAGGCCTTTTCTTTCTTTTTTTTCTTTTTTTTCTTTTTTTGTTAAGGGGGTTTCAAGATCCCAATTTAATCTTGGACCTTGATGTATGTATGGGGTACTCATGTATGTATAAACCTTACATTATGAGTTGTTAAGATGATAGTGGGAGTTGTGGAGATCATATATGTGTGGAGGTCTTTATCACAATTGGGATGATATATCTCATCTAATTGGAATAATACTTACAGACTCTAAAAATTCAATTAAATGTCTCACATAAGTGTGAGGCCCATACAATGTAAGTCTCATATGGGCCACACACTCATGTGAGACATTTGGTAAAATTTTTACGGTTTAGCATTTTTTAATTAGGGATGGCAATTTAAACCCGGCCTAACGGGAACCCGACCCAATTAGAACGGGTTTTTCCCGAAAATTACTCGCCATAGGGCTGGAGATAGTGTTGAAAATTGAATCTCGGATGGTTTTCGGGCCGGCCGGGGATAGATTCCTTGGTTCTGCCCCTGCCCCTACCCCTGCCCCGAATAATCCCCGAACATCCCCGTATATATATATGGGAAATGCTAGGTTTAAGGAAAACTACCATGAAAACTATCTGCACCGTTAGATCAGATATGATCTCATGATCCAACGGTGCAGATGAATTTTCATGATGATTTTCATGAAAGTTTTCATGAAACCTAGCATGACCCTATATATATATGTTTAGGGTTATTCTAAATCTCATTTTCAGTCTCTCCCACGCATACTCACCTCTCTTCTCTCTCTCTCCCCTTCTCACTCTACTACAGATATTTACGGCGTTGGCGGTGGCTCCTCATTTTTTTCTTACTGGCGTCACTTCTCCCTTACGGCATCATGGCAGTGGCTCCTCCTCTTCTCTCTCTCTCTCTCTCTCTCTCTCTCTCTCTTTGTTTTTTGCCTTTGTTCTTCAGATCTGGAAGTTCTTGACCACTCCCATGGCTAGACTACAGTGTTGGCAAACACCACCATGGCTCAATCTCTTCCTATCAACATTCAAAATTGAAATCTCTATATACTGCGTCAGAATATGCTATATAATACATGTGCCTGTTTGTGCGTTATATATATATACATACATATATAAATATATGTGCATGTGCAGCAAAACTTGTTAGTTGCCTCATATTTTTGATTTTTTTAGTTTCTGTACTCATTGATGTTGTCGTTGATGATGATGATGATGAACAAATATGATTTGGTGATGATGTTGTTGTTGTTGATGAATTCTTGTATTCTTGTAAAATTTTGTGATTGTGTTGCTAGATCTGCAATTGGAAATCAAGAAACAGTTTGCTTGGATCTAATCAGATCTAGAGCTGATTTATTTATTTATTTGGGCGAGGAATTTTCGGGGTCAGGGAAACCTGATCCCCGTTAGGGGGTGGGGGCGGTGATAGGCTCCTTGTTGGGGATCGGGGCCAGAGACACAAGAATTTCCACCATCAGGGATCGGGAGTGTGATCTCCGGCCTCGCATCGACCTATTGCCATCCCTATTTTTGATACGGCAGAGAAGAAAAAAAAAAATCAAAACATCACATTAGTAAGTGGGGTCCATCCCCAAGAACTCTAATTGAGTTCTAATGATATGACCAAAAAAATAAAATAAAGCATCACATTAATGGGTAGAGCCCACCATCCCCTAAGCTCATTTAGAGCTATTATTTTAGAGCTTTCAAACATTTTTGTAATCATTATATATCATAAATACTCGTTAAATAGTTTTTATTATTGGGAGTAATTATTAAGGACTCGTTTGAAAATAAGTTATTTTAATAATTTTTGAGCTTTTTATAAAAAATATATGCAAAAAAATAAAGAGAGTGATACTGTGATATGACAATTTATAATATGTTTGATTTTTTAGCTAAAATATATAATTGACAAACGAGACTTAAGTGCCCTTAGAGTATGGTTAGGTGGTGTTTTAAGGTTGTGTGATTGGTGGAAAATGTAAAATTTATGATTTTGCATTGGATAATTTAAGAGTATGAGAGGATATGATATATGATGATTAGTCTTGGAACATGAACATGTGCTGAAGTGGTTATAGAGCACAATTACTCTCAGAACACACCATACACAAATTAAATATGCTGATTTTATTTCAATACAAACCACCAATTTTCATATAATACCATATTACCCTCATCTTCTCTAACAAACCCTAACCCTTGGCTACCAGTAGCCGGTAGCCACTCTTTTCCCCTCATTATTTCAACACCCATATCCTCTCATAATGCTCCATACCAGCCCCTCTGATAACCACCACTTACCTTCACTACCTCACTACCATCATAACTCCTATTACCGCTGCTCCACAACCATCTCGGCCTCTTACTGCCGCTACGTACAACTACCGCAGCCTCTACCTATTACAATTTCGTTGTTGCAGTGCCACAAATATTTATCTCTCTTTTCAAACACAAATCTCTCTATAGACTGCGTGTGATCAATCACTGACCGGAGGTGAGTTGCGATGGTGGTGGGTCATTAGGGTTTGGAAGCACGATAGTGGTAGGTCGACGAGAATGGTAGTAGTTGTAGGGTGGTGAAGGTAGGGATGAAGTTGGAAAGACAGCAACGGTAGTGACTGGACTGAATAAAAGAGAACAAGCGACTAATGTTGATGGTGCCGATGGATGGTGTTGATGATGGTAATGTTTGGTGTGGTATTAAGGGAATTTAGGGTTTTGTCCTAAAAGGTAATTTCATTTAGGGATATAATGATAATAAAAAATATATATAAGATAATGATGTGAACTAAGAGTAACTATGGTGTGTAAATAGAATTATCTCACTTCAAATCTCTCATATCTCTTTATCTTTCTATTCTCTCTCTTTCACATCATTAGGAATCAAAATGAAGGTGCTATATTAGTGGGATCAACAATGATTCATCCCACTAATTTGGGAGCACTAATTGACCACTAATGAGGTGGAAATTCAAAAAAAAAAGGGAAAAAAAATGAAAACACAAGAGCAAAACATCCCATCATGTGGGACCCATACCTCTTTAGAGTTATTAGTGCTCCTCTTTTTAGTGATTTCACTCATTTTTCTAGTGGGATATACCATAGTTGTTACATTTATGTTTGATGTTTGAAAAAAAAACATAGGACCACTTGCATTTATGATTAGTAGAAAGTACTATCACATCGAACTATTCCAATATGCAAAATTTTCTCATACCCAATGTATTTGAAATTGGAGAAATTACTTATCAGTAAAAAAAATATTTTCAAATTAATGATATTCTTTACAAACATTAATATGTAAAATTATAAATTTTCCATCATTTTGTAATTAAGTCTTGAAGACAACCTCACTGATAATTTTCCCTTAGAATTTTGGGTAAAGTACAAGGGAAAATCTATGGTACATCATGCATTTTGAGGAGTGTGTATCATATATACTTTATAATTAAATAAGAAAATAACATAATTTCATATTTTTTAACTGAAAAAAATATAACCAAACATCACATGAGCTATAATAAAAAATCTCATGAGTCATAATTAAAATATTATCATAACTAAAAAAGAAAATTAGTCACAATTAAAGAAGAAAATGACATAACAAGGGGTGCCTATGATACACCACTTCCAAGAGTGTGTATAATAAAATTTCCCAAAATATAAATGCACTTAAAATTTGTTTAAGATACCGATTGTCTGTGTAATATGAAAAACTACATCTCATCTCTTTAAGTGTTTAATCGCATAACAAATAATTTTTTTTATTAATAAATTATCAAATCAATTAATAATTTTTAATGATGTCATAAATATATTTCAATTAATAATTATGATAATTTTATTATTGTATAAAAAAATAAATAAAAATTATTTTTATCGATTAATTCTATTAAATAAAAAAAATATTATTCTCGTAAATAAAATTATTATACTTAATTTCATTAAAAATAATCATACTACAACCAAAATGACCTAATTTTATTACAGTTTTTACACAGGGAGCCGAATGTTCGTGAACAAGTGGAAACTTATCATGTTTTTAAACAATGAGAGAAGCAGACTGGCCATGGGGGTGAGGAAAAGTGTTGTTATGTTGGCTTTACTGCCATGGCCACAATGTGTTTGATGTTTTGCCTATTAGAGACCGACCACAATGATCAAACACTGCTCTGCTCTGCTCTGCTCTGCTCTGAGTTGCTTCTCGGTTGTCAAAATAAAACACACACACACACACACAAATAAACGGCTGATTTACATTCCAGAGATTAACTGGACTTTAATAATTATATACCATGTTTGGCTGTTAAAGTCTTTTGGGTTTAATTGGGTGAGAAATGATAAAAAAAAATATATATATATATATATAGAAAAAAAAGGAAAATGTTGAAGTCTTTATAATCTCCCAACACACACACACACATATATATGGATAAAACTGCAAACGAACCGAGCCAAGCCAAGCCGAGTTTTGTTGAGTTCGAGTTCGGCTCAATAAGAAACTGGGCTCGAGGTTGGCTCGGCTCCTTAATATTAATAAAACTAGAGCTTGACTTGGCTCGGCTCGATAATTTTTTTAAAATATTATTTATATTATTTAAATAAAAATATTATTTATATTATTCAATAATGTATTTATACTATTATTTATTTAATATATAAATAATATATTTATATATTATTTAAATAAAGACAAATGAGCTGACCTTATATGAGTTCGAGCTTGGCTCGTTTACTAAACAAACAAACGAGGCAAGCCGAACCCTTAATGAGCCGAGGCGAGCTTGTTCATGAACAGCTCGGTTCATTTGTAGCCCTATATATGGTGGCCAATTTTGGGTCTCTATGTAATTTTGCAGAAAGCCAATAAACTGAGGCTTGGGTGGTGGGTAGTCAAAGAAAGATGAAGTGATTATGACATTTTATCACATACTTATATTTCATATTGCTGCTTCTAATTGCAATTCTTTTGATTGCGCAAGTTAATTTTCAACACTACCAGTCTATCTACCAAAACCCATGTGGTTCAAGGGGATGCATTCAAATTTAAGTATCTTGGTTGTTAAGATCAATAACTCAAACCCCCCATGTTTGGGACTGGCAGTAAACTTGCATGATTGATGGTCTCTCTTGAAAGTTCTGTTTCACAATCAAACACAATCGTTGGATTCGCTTAATAGAGACGTAAGTGTCAAGTACATGTGACTCTTATAATATTTGTGCGTACCAGATTCCGCACTAGATGAAAATGGATCGGGACTCCGCACTTAGTTGGACTATCCAGGGACTGAGACTCCTGCCACAGGAAGCACCGTTAGAGCTGCCCGGCCGGGGTTGGCCGGATAACCCCTCCGGCGTGGGAATTAGTGATCGGAAAAGAGATGTAGAGGGAATTGAGTTGGTATGTAAGTGTGATTTTGCTTGGAATAGTTCAGTTCCATTCAGTTACCTTCAATGTGAAGCTCATGTAGTATATATAGTGTTCCTTGCTTGCTTCTCAAGATGGTTTCATGGAGCTTGGGTGCTGCCAAATGTCCTTTTAACATTGCTCCAGGTAGGGGACCACCTGGTAGTTGTCATTGAATGCATATACTCATTATAGTCATGCTAATAACAAACCATATTCTTTTGGTTCAACAACTTCCGTGATTCTAGGTGTAGGGGACTAGCTGAGGTGGCAACTTGCACATGTTCATGCTCACAACTTCCACGTTTCTCTGTGAGGTTCCCTCTGCTCGGTATCTTAGTACTCCAGTTCGGCCCTAGACCAGACTTCTGTTGGGACGGGCTGGTCCATTCAGACATCTTCGTGTGGGCTCGGCCCACTTTTAGTTCGGCACATAGGTTCGGTATTGCAGCTCAGCCTAGCTCGGCATTGTGGCTGGGCTGGCCTTTCCTCTGTGGGTTGGGCCCAAGTGCTTGAGGACTTGGGTTGGCAGTTTGGTCTCGAAGTTGGGCTTCATTGGCTTGCCCATATGTTCATCTAACCCATTTGGATTTGGGCTTTAGTGGATTGGGCCGGCCCAAGGCTTGGATCCGACCCATTTCATATTCAGCCCCTTCAATATTAATGAACTATCTCCTGGAAATTTAGGAAACAAAATTACTGCTTTAGTCATTTTGTGAAATTATATTGTACTTAATTAAGATAACAGAGGCTGTCATTTAAGGTTACAAATAAAAACCATTTCATCCTTTATTGTCATTGCAGTAACAGTACCATTTCGGTATTCATCAAACACGTATTTTGGTAATCCTGACCTTCAAACCATCTTTCATATGCAGTATGACATAGCTACTTGGGGAAATAGCATGACCATCTACCACTTAAATGTTATGATTATATATAATTGCAATTGCAATTATTTTCATTTGGATGAAAGTCATGTCCTTCCCTAAACAGGACCTTGGTTCTGAATTAAATGTTACGAACTTGTAAGATGGTTCATGTTTGATCCCTCCTTGCTCTATAATCCATCTCTCTGGTTTGAACTCCAAGCAATCTTTTTCCCAAATTGTCTCCATCCTTTCCATGGAGTATAAACCTAGTAACATTCTTGTATTTGCACCTATGTTGTTGCTACTTGGAAGAATGTCTGGTTGAAGCGAGGCTTTGTGCTGTATAGGTACTGGTGGGAATAGCCATAAGGATTCACACAAAGCTCCATGGAGATGGACCAGTTTCTTCATCTCTTGATCATTTACGTTAGAAAAACATAGATGTAATCTATTATCTTCTTTTGGATGCAATTTCGTTATGATCTCTTCTCGAATCTTGTTCTCTACAGAAGGGTTTGTTGCAACAAGCCAAAAGAACCATGTGAGAGCTGCACTAGTGGTGTCTCTCCCTGCAAAAACAAAATTCAACATGTTGTCTCTTAGAAACTTATATGCAAAATCACCAGGTGCATCATTTTTCATCATTTAAGCAAAAGAATATAAACAAGCAAAAGGTGTTTCAGAATTTCTTTTTTTATTTTTTATTATACATCATCACTGACAAGAATTTGGTTCTTTTTACAAACTTGTGTTATATATGGTAATCCTTATTATACCCGAATTAGATCCAAAACTTCCTATTTGTGAAAAAAAAACTTAACAAGTCATGATCAAAAGCCTCCTCTCAGTCTTCCACCATTTGGGTTGTGCTTCTTAATTCCTTACGTTTTAATGAGATACACTGGGCTATAAACAGATCAATTGTCTCCCAAGCTTTAGTGTAATTCTTTTCTTTGCCAACTTGAAGCCACCTTTGCAGCTTCCAAAAGCTTTCTGGCAATATATGTTTGTATAAAATAGCCTTGTTAGCATCAGTGAATGCCTTCTCACACGCAACATCTGGTAAGCCAATGGAGTGGGAAACTGGGCCATGACCCAAAACCAATATGCATGTACTATTGAACATGAAGCGTTGAATTTACTCTTGCAAATCCATCTCTGTTCCAAGCTCTGAGGCGTGCTAAAAAACTGGGATTAGCCCATTTTCCACTTTGTTCCAGCTAGTTTTCGCCACAAATTTTTAGAACCAGTGATGATTGAACAGTGACATTGTAGTTTTCCTTTGGGCTTTCCAGAATTCTGAATCCGCATTGATAATTCCATTTTCCAAAATGTCGAAGGTCCTATTAAATTCAGGGCCTTTTGGATAGTTTGAGAAGTTCTTGCTAAAGATGTGTTGGATGTTGGCAGTATCGCTCATTAGCAGCATGTCCATGTTAGCAAACCAAGGGCCTTTAAACATGAATGTGCCCCCACTTTCCTTCACGACCTCTATCACAAACTCCTGCAAGCGATGAGTGTTTTGTAGCTGTCCTGATAGCATACCAATGACCGGCCACTTTGTTGTAGACAGTTTTTGTACCATCTTCGATTCCACCTTTGATAGATCAGGGAAAGAAAACAGACAACAACTAACAATATCTCAGGATACCTAATGAAAACCATTGGAGTTTTGTAACTTGTAAGTTATTTCTTGTTATTGTCTTCCACAGGCTAGGCTTTTATAATGTTCATATCCTATCATGCAACTACTAGCCAGAAGAATGGTAAGTCCCTTCAAATAAGGATAAATTGGAAATTATATTCTTACAAGAACAAGAGTAATACAAAAAATCCCACGAGAATTATGTGTGGCAATTTGTTGTGATTGGAAGTCCGTGTGTGATTCTTAGGTTTTTTATTTTTTGCTTTTAAGGGGTTCTTGTCCTCTTTTGTACATCTTTTTTTCCCCTGCTCTCCATTTTAATAAAAGTTTTCTTTTGTTGTTGATCAAAAAAAAAAATTATGGGTGCCAATTTGTAGTCTTAATTGCTCGACTTTAGTTATGCCAATATCAAGTATGTCTATAATTTTTAATTTTCTTTTATTTCTTATGTGATGCAATATAAATTGTTTGTTCAAATTATGAATTTACTTTTCGTAAATGAAAAAAGTTTCATGAATTTAATAATTGTGCTTGATTTTTAGGTAAAATATCTAATTGCATCACAAAGTTAATAAAAATTTAATTTATTTGTTTTATTTGATATTTAAGTTATCACTGGCCTTAGGTAGGGATGTAAGAAAAATCGAAAAAATCGATCAAACCGATTGAATCAGAGTAAACCGGCTATATTTGGTCTGTTTTTTAACAATAATCGGTCTGTGCGGTTTTTAAATTTGATTTTTTTCGGTTTTCGGTTCAGTATCGATTTAAGCACCTTGTGCATCGATCTAAACCGAAACCGACTGCTTTAATATATATTGTATTTATAATATATATATCTATAATCTAATAATATAATAATATTAATAAGTATAATAAATTATTAACATTAATTAATTAACCTTATCATCTTATAACCTAAGTTTGTAAACTCTTATTATATGTTAATCTTAACTCTAACGTATTATTTTTGAAACCTTAGTATTTTTAAACTTTTTTTTTTTTTGTTAATTTAGGAATTGAAAATTATGTATTAAATGGATGGATTGGATATGTTTGAAATGGTAGACAAATAACTAATTTAATGTTTATATATATATATTAATGGTTGTTGAGACTTGAGAGAGTGTGTCATTTTTGTATGACTATTTTAGGCATGAGTAATATTATAGAAACTAATGTTGTGTTTTGTTGGCAGATTTGAGTAGGAATTTGGAAAAAGGAAATAAAAAAAGTAAGTCAAATATAAATAAAATATACCTAAATTTCATCTAGTTTCACATATATTTTCCATTTTTCTTTCCAAATCCCTTAATCAAACATAGTATAAAAAAATTCTTAGTTATAAACTATGTACGTGATTATATTCTTAAATATACTCCTAAATAGTGTTTGCTTTAATGGAATTTAATTGAATGAAATGACTTAAAAATCACTTTCTAAACTTATTTTAAGAGGACAATGGATTTCCAAAATATAGTACTGTTTTTTTAGTTACAATTATAGACTAACATGGTCAAGTTAATTAGCATAATAATGATGTAACAAAAGGGTAAGGCTTCTCTTCAAATTTTTTATTTTTATTTTTTTCTTTAAACTGAACAGTGCTGTCAAAGGTTGAAATTGCAGCACTTCACTATTTTATCCAATCCACGGTTCAAATAGCCTACATGTACTATAAACAAATACGTCGCCGTTTTTTCTCAAGGAAGTAGACAGATGTTCTTGATGCTGTCACTAGTGCTGTTCTAAACTGCATCTCTTTTTCTCTTGTTACATATATGCACATGCATATATGTGCATATATGTTTTGACAGGTGCTCTTTTGTTTTTGTTTTGTTTTTTTTTTTTTTTTTAACTTATTTTTGTTTTTACTGAACTTTCTTTAAAAAAATTTAAAAAGTTTTAAATTTAACTCGACAAGACAAACTGTAAAATTAAATTTTTTGAAAAACTTTCGAAAAAATTTAGAAAAAATAAAAATAAGCTAAAATAAATAATTTTTTGATTTATTTTAATCTTTAGTGATTTTTATTTTGAATTTTTTAAAAAAATATATGTTTTTTAGATCCGTTTCAATAAGATGGATTGAAAAAAATTATTAAAGACAAAAAAAAATCGAAAAAAATTTGACTTCTTTTTTGTTGTCAAAATAATATCTTCCCCTCCTTTCTAATTGCATCTCCTTATTGTTCTTGTTAGGTAGTGGCAGCAAATGTAGAAAGTTATCATCACTTCCACCTTTTCAAAGCCATCAATTTCTTCCTCAATTGCAAATCAACAATAGCAGCATGAAAACCACGGACCATAAACAAGCTCTGAAAATATCTATTTTTAACGAATGGGCACCGTTTGGGAAGTGCTAAACTAGGCTTTTTTGGTTATTTTAGCTACAAAAGGCGAAATAGGTTATTTTAGTTATAAAAAATAAAATATCACATTCAACCTATAATCATTACACTCTTCTCTAAAAAAAAAAGTCAAAAAAGCCAAAAAAATCTTTCCCAAACCAAGCTTTTTAGCCCAGACTAAAATAGCCAAAAAAGTCAAAAAAGCCAAAAAGCCAACCCACTTCCCAAACTAACCCTATGGCTTGGTTTGGGGTGTATCAAAAAAGTTAAAAAATTAAAAAGTTATAAAAAAAACAAAAAAATTATCACTATTCACAAATTTAAAATATTAAAAAATTAATATACATAATATTTTAATCAAACAAAATTTACACAATTTTCGGGGCTGAATTGACGCTGTACTACCGTGAGAGGGGAAAAAAAAGAATTACATATATAAAATCACTAAGTTTGACAGAAATATTGGGCCCCTAGGACCCACCACGGGTCCCGTTTTGATAATCCTAACCGTTCAATATATAGAACTCGTCCAGAATTATATGTCTGTAAAAAATCACATTGATCGGAAATCGGTAACTACATGATCAAATCAGTTTTGTATAAAAAATGGATGGTGTCATAGTTAATAGTTGACATGAAAAACTAACACGATCAGATAGCTATTGATATCCAATCAACGTGATTTTTTACAAGCATATAGTACTTGACGAGTTCTACACATTGACGGTTCCAATTAGTAAAACGGGACCTGTGGTGGCCCCCCATGGGCCGAACAGCACCGTCCAATTTATATCCGAAAAGGAGAGAATCAATCTCCTACACTATACCCTCTGCCGCGCTAGCCCATGCCTGAACTACCGTACGGGCTATTCCATCTATAACTTCCCCTATACACTTATTATACAATTTTTTAATATATATTTTTTCATAAAAAGTCAAAAAATTAACTCAAACATCCATTATTTTCCCTCAACTTTTTAGTCCAAAAAACAAAATAATGCACTTATTTATGACACCCCAAACAACCCCATGTACAGAAGAAACCCAATGGCAAACAAAAACAATCCAGAAAACAAACCCGAAATTTTGATAAGAAACTATTAATCGGACAAGCTTACTCGATTGAGATCAGATGGCATGGATTGACTGAAGACCCAGTTTTGTGTGTGTACGCGCGCGTTTAAGAGAGAGAACCCAGGTGAAACAGAGTACAAAAATTGATGGATGAAATTTTAGCTGAGAGAAAGAGAGAGATTAGACGAACGGATAATTTTTCTGCTGGTTATGAAAGGGAATGAAAGCACAAAGAATTGTCCATGGAAGCAATCTTACAGAGCACGGAAATTCAGAGAGACCAAATAAAAAGGGTTAGAGGTTGGTTTTTTTGATTTTTTCTTTTTTTAAAATGTGAAAAAAAAATGTAAAGTTCACGTAATTTAAAAATAGTAATAATTAAAAAATTGACTTTTAACAATTTTTGTTAAAATAAGCCAAAAATAATTGAAATATGAAGAAATGTATGGTCGTGGATTTTAGAGTCCGTCTGTTTTAGATTATAGGGGATGTGATTGGAATATGATAGATATGAAATCTGCTAATATTCAACCATGATTCATAGCTCGAAAAGTTGGGGCTCAAGTGTGGCTCGAGGGGTCAAAACGTGTTTTTTTTTTTTTCTTCTTTCTTCTTTTCTTTTTCTTATTTGCAGAAAAAGAACGAAGACAGGAAGAAGGAAGAAAGGAGGAGGAGGAGGAGGAGGGAGGAGAGGAGAGAGGAGGAGGAGGAGGAGGAGGAGTGGAAGGGGCATAATATTCGGGGGAGGAGGAGGCGGAGGCTGGGCGACAGTGGTCGGAGGCTGCGGCGGGGCTGGGCTGGGCGACGATCGGCGGATCGGCGGCTGGGCGAGGCGACGATTGTCTTCTCTCTCTCTCTCTCTTCCCCTCTGCTTCTCTCTTTCTCTCCCTCTCCCTCTCTTCCTCTTTTCTCCTTCTCTCTCTCTTTTCATTTTAGAGCCAAATTCGGGCCAATTTTTTCGAGCTACCGCTCATTTTTCGCTAATATTATGTTAGTTTACAAAATGGAAAAAGAAATTCATAATACCTTGAGATTATAATAGGCCTCTTTAGATGGGATTAATAGTCCCCATGAGAGATAGTATTAAAAAATATTCTACTGGGATTAGAGGGGATTTACTATTTTACACTATATTATCTTACCTAATTTACTTTTATTCTACTTGATTAGTATGGTCTTTTTTCTATCATTTTTTTAATTATTTCACCATTTTTTACTCCACCATTTATATCAAAATAATTTAGTATATAAATAATTTTTAATATAAAAATATAATATTATTTATACCAAAAAAATTTATATTAAAAAAATAAAATAGTACCGAAATATATATATTTATGAAATATAAATATTAATATTAAAATATAATTTTCATATTTATAAAATATATTTTTAATATTAAAATATGTAATGTATTTATTAGTTAATATAAACCCAATTTTAATAGTAATACAATAAGGGTATTTATGAAATTTTACATGATTAATTCCACTCCTATCTCTCAAAACAAAAAGGGAATTATTGCTAGTCTATTGATTCTCAAACAAAGATAATTTTTTTTAGTCTCTTCACTAATAATCATTTCACTACTAATCTCAGAAAATAAACAGATCCTAAAACATTTTTGACACAATTTCATTAACGGAGTTAGTCATAAAAGTTAACTTAGACGGTGTCAATTAAGGTCCTTAATGACTAGGAGTGTAAAAATGGCCTGCGGTTTGAGTGGGCCCGACCCAGTTAAGCCCCGACCTGATCTCATCCCGGGACTCTGATCCTGGGCCATTAGTTTGAAGTTGGGCTTGGCTCATCAGCCTACTCAAGGCCTACTCAAAATCAGCCAACCTGATGACCAGCATCATTTTTTGTGGAAAAAAATAAAATTTTGGTGAATTTTTAAAAAAAAAAATGTTCGAGCCCGAGCCCAGGCCCACTGGCCCCGCTCGAGGCCCAACTTGCCGACCCACTCAAGGCCTGAATGCCCCTAAGTCTAGGTCTGGGCCTAATTTTTTGGCTTGTGGGCCGGCATGAATTTTAGTGGGAGCCCGCTAGGCCTGACATGGGCCGATCTGAGCCAGAGCCCGAGCCTGGACCCATGTAAGCCGAGCCAAATTTACACCCCTCTTAATGACCTATGAAAGTGTGGTAAAATCAGAGTCATCCTTTGCATGAGTGAATGAGGTGGCACAATCCTAAGGTGTGTTTGGTATGGTTTTAGGAGATAAATTTTTTAAAAAATAAAATAGGAAAAGAGTTGAGAAATTTTTTTGGTTTGTTTTGTTGTATATTTTGAAAATAGTTTTAGAGTGTGGGATGATTTGATATTTTGTTATAGTTGAGTAGATGTGTGTGAGAGAAAAAAGTGATTGAGAATGAGAGAGAAAAAGTGATTGATTGATGTGTAGGAGATAAAAAATGAATTAAATTTTTTTTTTTCACAAAGATACTAAATCAAACAAAATTTTAAAAAAATTTCTCCAAAATTTGTTTCTTAAAAACAAACCAAGCAAGGCCCTATTGTTTTGACCGTCTGGTCTAGTTTAAGCCTCTTCCTAACCGAATACATCAATACAAAAATAACTTTTGAAATGTATAGATTACAAACGCAAGGCTACTTAAATTAATTATAGTCACAAAATGCAGTAACCTTGATTATTATAAGGTCTATTGATATTGATCAACAAAAAATATAACCTGCCTCACTCATCACGACAAAAGTCTTTTGCCACACTGGAAATATGAGTAATTATTTAGTAATTTTGGAGTATAAACGGGTAGTATTATGATTGGTAAAAAAAGCAATTCTGATATGTAGCCCAAAATTTTCAAGTTCGAATTTGCCCCGAATCCAAAACGACGCCATTTTGGAATTTTTTAAAATTTTTTCTTCTTTCTTTTTCGTTTTTTTGAAGATAAAGATGAAAAAGAAATAGAATTAGAAGCCGAAGAGAAGAAGAAAAAAAGAGAAGAGAGAGCAACCAACAACATTCATCAACACATCATCATCATCAACAACAACATCTTCATCAACACATCATCAACAACCAACAATTTTTTTTTTCTTTTCCCCCTTCATCTTCAAATCAGATTCACTAGAAAAAATAAAATAAAATAAAATTAATCAACATCTTCATCATCATCAACATCATCATCATCATCATCAACACATCATCATCAGCCAAAAAAAAGAAAAAAGAAAAAGATTCAGATTCGATTCAAATTCAGATCCGATCACCGCCATCACCGTCTTCTTCTCTTCCTCCTCCTTCTCTCTATCTTTTCTCCTTCTTCTCTCTTCCTCTTCTCTTCTATTCTCTCATTTATTTATCCCGCCTCTGTTTGTGTTCAAAAGCAATAAAAGAAAGAAAAAGAAAAGAAAAAAGAAAAGGAAAAAAAGAAAAAAAAGAAAGCCAAAGCGACGTCATTTTGGGTTTCGAGCCAATTCGAGCCAACTATTTTCGGGCTACCAAGTATTATTTGTAAAAAAAGTTGGTAGGTGAAGTATTGTGTTGAGTGGTTGAAAAACATTAGGAGACAATAAATTATAATTAATTAAAAATACGAACACATGATATTTCAAAAATAAAATATAATTTTCCCTCAAAATATAAGAATGAGCAAATAACAACAACAATCTCACCATACCTATGCAAGATATGATGTGCAAACTTTACCCCATTATGTTTTTAGTTATGCTTAATTTAATTATGAAGTTTCAACCACCATTGCACCACTCTACCACCACTATTATTATCACTGCCACTGCACCACTATCATTACTGCTACTGCGACCACGACAACACAATCAATATCTCTATTGCCACCAATAACATTGTCATATTTAAAAGAAAAAAATTAATTGGATTCATTTACCCAATCCATATTCATTTTAACCTAACTCATTTAAATTTATTTATTAAATAGATAAATTTAGATTAAATTATTTTAAAATGCATACTAACTTACTTTGATATGCCCGAAACTTGTACGAGCCCGCCAAGTTTCAACCTCCAGTGATTTTATAGATTGGATAATGTTTGAGAGCTCGAAATTCTTTCCCCCGAATCCACCTAATGGCCAAAACGACGTCGTTTTGGCCTTTTTTTTTTTTTTTTTTTTCCTTCTTCCATTTTCGACCTGCAACACAGAAGAGGAAGAGGGAGAGAAAGAGAGAAGAAGAGGGGAAGAGAGAAAGAGAGAAGAAGAGGGGAAGAGATCGTCGCCCAACCCGTCGCCGCCGATTGCCCAGCCCGTCACCGCCGTCGCCCAGGTCCGATCGTCGCAGCAGCAGCTCCGCTGTCGCCTCCGCCTCCTCCCACTGTTATGGCCCCCTCCAGTCCACTCCTCCTCATCCTCCTTCCTCCTTCCTCCTCCTCTTCCTTCCTTCTCTTCTCCTTCTCTGCTTCTGAAAAAAAAAATAGAAATTAGGGGGATTCGGGGGAGCTTGTTTTCGAGCTCCCTAACACGGTCCTTATAGATTTTAGTATAAATATTTTTGGGTAAATTACACTAACATCCCTTGAGGTTTATATTTATTACAATTCTCCCCTCACGTTTTGAAAATTACATATCCCTCATTGAAGTTTAAAGTTTCATTACAGATTTCTCTCAACAATTTAATTTTTTTAAATACCAATTTTGCCCTCACTAGGTAAATTACATTGACACCCCTCACATTTTAGAAATTACAATCCCCTCCTTAAAGTTTAAAGCAGCGTTACTAATTGCCCCCTCGGTTAGTATTAGTTGGGAAAAAAATTCAATGGAAAAAAAAATTAATTGGAAAAAGAATTATTCGGAAAAAAAAATTAATTGAAAAAAAAATTTGTTAGTAAAATTTTTAAATTCTAATTAAAAATCAACGTAAACTCATTTTTTGAATTTACGTTTTTTCCTCAAATTTACAAACTGAGACAACCATTTATAAATAAAAAAAATTATCAAACAAGTTTTTATGACAGTTTTTAAAATTTTTGTAAATATAAATTGAAAACTAAAAATAAAATGGTTACCAAATAGGTTTTAGATGGTAAAAATGTCGTAAAATTAACAAATAATTAAATAAGTTACCAACGTAAGAAATGACTTATCAAAAAATTCTTAGGCTATGTATGGTTTGATTTTTAGAATTTTTTTTTTAAAAATTAAAAATTAATTTGGTTAAGATAAAAATTATATAAAAATGATAATTATTTTTTATTTTTTATTTCTTAACCAAATTAATTATTAATTTTTTTTAAAAATTCTAAAAATCAAACCATACAAAACCTAAGAATCTTTTGATAAGTCATTTCTTATGTTGGTAACTTATTTAATTATTTGTTAATTTTACGATATTTTTACCATCTGAAGTCTGTTTGGTAACCATTTTTTTTTTCATTTTTCAATTTATATTTACAAAAATTTTAAAAACTGTCATAAAAACTTATTTGATAATTTTTTTTGTTTATAAATGGTTGTCTCAATTTGTAAATTTGAGAAAAAAACATAAATTCAAAAAATGAGTTTACATTGGTTTTTAAACAGAAATTTAAAAATTTTACTAACAATTTTTTTTTTCAATTAATTTTTTTTTAAAATAATTTTTTTTAAATAATTTTTTTTCCAACTAATACTAACCAAGGGGGCAATTGGTAATGCTACTTTAAATCTTAGGAGGGGATTATAATTTCTAAAATGTGAGGGGTGTCAATGTAATTTACCCAGTAAGAGCAAAATTAGTATTTAAAAAAATTAAATTATTAAGAAAAATCTATAATAAAACTTTAAACATCAAGGAAGAGATGTAATTTATAAAATGTGAGGAGGAAAGTATAATAAATATAAACATCAAGGATGTCAGTGTAATTTACCCATATTTTTTCTTCCTTCTCATTTTTTAACTAAAATTTCACCCTCTCTCTCTCTCTCTCTCTCTCTGTCCCTTTCCTGTTCCATTATTTTTTTCTTTCTTCTTCTCGCTCTTATGTCGTGTATGGATATGGCTGATATTTTATTTCAGAAATCTCAGTGCGAAAATGTCGTCTCCGTCGTCTCAGGATTCCCCACCGCTTCCTACCCTCCCTCAAAATTGGATCCTCGTGCGTTCCCTCTCCCCACCCTTTCAATCTCTATCTCTCTCTCTCTCTCTCTCTCTCTATATATATATATATGTATATATATATGTTGCGTATATAGACACAAACATGTAAAAACAGCATGCGTTTGTCTTTATATTGTTAATTAGTAAGTATGTATGTGATATGTTGAAGACGAAGATGTTGTTCTGATTGAGTGGAATACGTAATTTAGCAGCTAGGATGCGGTGCTGTGACAGAGGACTTCTTGGCAGCTGTGGCCGCTTTTCCCAATCCAGATGACAAGATTAGAAGCACAAGCTTTCAGGTAACAACTCTCTTTGCTTCATTTTTGGGGAATTCTCTCTGTTCTATATTATTGTTCGCTTCTCTTCTCAATTTACCACCATCAAGATTGCTTTCTTTTGTTAGGGCTATAAGGAATTTGGTGTATCATTTTTTCTTTTTAATTTCAGCTGGTTCGCATCCCTAATTAAAGGGTAAATTACCCTTTATTCCGTAGTTTCAATTTCAACAATTTGAACTCTACAATTTCATTTTTTTGTTACGTAGTTAGTATTTTGAATGATAAAAGACCATGTGAGAAACTAGAGGACCAAAAGTGTAATTCAAAACAAATTATAGAGACCACCTGTGTAATAAATAAATTACACCAGTGATCTCTATAGTTTTATTTATTTATTTATAAATTTTACTTTGGTCTCTTTAGTTTTGCACATGATTTTTTTAATATTCAAAATGTTAATGATACATGACGGAGGAGCCACATTGTAACAAAATTGAAAGTGCAGGCGTTTAAATTGAAACTACGAGGCCAAAGTAAAACTTCGCTCAAACTAGAGGGACCAATGGTGTAATTTACCCCTAAATAAATACTTGGCACCTCATTGTTATTTTCTTCAATATAGTTGTACTTCTAAAGAAAAAAAAGTCATAACCTGCATTTTGGTTAAGAGGTATACTCTGTACGACCAGATTGCCAATTGAGGACGCCCAGTTTAGTGTGCTTAATGGTGTCCATACGGTTATTATTATTATTAAATTTATATTTGATAACATGCCTCGTGTGTTTGGTACATATTCTGTTCACAGAGTCACAGTTTATGTGTAAAAAATGAATTAAGTAAGCTACAATACTTTTATAGCTAATGCTTTGAGAGTAATGCAACAAACAGAGCCTAAATATTTTTCTCCTTTTATATGGAAAGTTAGTGTCAGTTTTGATTCAGTTGACTTATTCATTTATGAAGACAGTTGATCATTTACTGGTTTGAAGGGGAATTAATTATCTTAATGAACTACCTACCTAATCTTGGTGCTAGTACTATTTACAGACTATGGTTGTGATAAAATGATACGATTGATTTATAGCTTTAAAAGGGACTGCAGTTATATTCTGACATTTTTTGCTTCACAGATTCAAGGAGGTGGAAACACTGGGAATGCTTTAACATGTGCAGCTCGTCTGGGTTTAAAACCAAGGCTGATTTCGAAGGTCTGTCAATCAACCTGCAAATATATCTAGTTATGATGTCATCTATTCCAGTTCTCAATCTATTGTGCTTCTGGCATGATCATTGTTTATTAAACTCCTTCTAGTTTACATTCAAAATGATGCAATTTGACTGCAATAATATTCTCAACTCACTTGAGGCGAGATAATTTTGTCCCTGTAATATTATAAATTAGTCTTTAAATTACATAAATTATTGTAAAATATTAAATAAAGTCTTACATTTTTGCTATAAATACATGACTTCAGTTGAACGAGGAACGTATTGCTGCTCAAATAATGTTGTAAACTTGTAATCCTTACTAGCAAGTTTGATAACAATTTTATAACAAGAAGAAGACATAAAAGGTTGTCATTATACTTATTGGTCATGACCCATGCACAACTGATGGCATTTGCTTGGAAAATATGTGCTCCAAGTTGACACGGCATGAAGTTTCCAAAACATAAAAAAAAGTTGACATGGTGTAACAGATTTTCTGCTTTGTAGTTTGGCATCTTCTGTTTTAAAATAAGTAATATTCATGGAAAAGCATCAAAAAAAGGGGCGAACCATGGACCTGCTAAGCATATTGCTTACAAGACCAACAAAGATCAAGAAGAAAAAGGCGTATCACATAAACAAAGGGAAACAGACTCCGTTAACCCCCCCCCCCCCCCAAAAAAAAAAAAAAAAAAAAAAAATCTCAATACACTACCTTTAACTCATTTTGGAGAACAAATGCATCAACAGGCTGCTTGCTCATCTCATTCAATAAATGTATAACATCCAAACAGGCTCCCTTCCAATTCCAAGGCACATTCTTGCTGACATAGTGCTGTATAAGCCAGGTCATTGAATTGGTGGCAAATGCTCTCCTCAACCTCTCTACATGTACATTGTTGATTGGCGATTTTTGAGTCATAAACCACGCTGAAATGGAATCTAGTTGGTTAAAAGGTCACACTTAGTCAGCTAATCACATAAGAATCAAGCTTCGCTTTGTTAGAGCGTCTCCAATGGTTATTGTTATAATACCATTGCTATTGCTATAATTTGGCAATGAATAGTGTTATTTTGCCAAATTATAGCAATGATGCTCCAATGGTCACTTGCTATTTTGGCAATTCTCAACCAACTTTCCCTCCAAATTTGTAGGTGTTGTTTGGATATAGGTTTTTCTTTTGTGACCTTTTTTTAACTATTTGAAAAAAAAATTATATATTTATATTATTCCCGACATGACAAATATACAAAATAAAAAAAATTAAAAAGTAGGAAAAAAAAAATTCAAATATAATTCACCCCACCAAAAAATTTAAATATAATTTGAGGCAAACAGAGCGCAACGGCTCTTTTCAATTCCAACACAGATCCCCACCGTCCACCTACCCTCAACCAACGGTTGAAATTATATCTCTAGAATCATCTTTTCAATTCCAAGACATACAACGGCTGTCTTCACTGGTTCTCTCTCACACTTTGACTCTCACTCTCCCCTTCCCATACTCTCCTCCATAGACGAAGCTTCTCTCTCTCTCTCTCTCTCTCTCTCTCTCTCTCTCTCCGTATCTCTCTTTTCCCTCTTCCCTTTTCCTCCTCCCTCATGGAACCGTCTCTGTTTCTTTGTGTCTCTGTATTTGAGCTCAAGAGTAGTCAGCACTATCGATCTGTCTCCGATCTGTCTACAGTCACCAATCTGTCTCTTTCTCTCTGTTCTCAAACCTCTCTGGCTTGTTTCTCTCTCTCTCTGTCCTCAAACCAGTACACTTGCCGATCTGTGTCTCTCTCTCTCTCTGTCCTTAAACCTCTCCGATCTGTCTCTCTCTCTGTCCTCAAACCAGTATATACTCTTCGATCTGTCTCTCTCTCTCTGTCCTGAAACCGATCATTGATCTACGATCTCCACAACTAGTCCAGTCGGCTGATGAAGATGCTCAATTCCAGTCAAATCCTCAAACCCATTCCAAGTATTTATCGGTTAAATTCGTTTATGAAATTTATATCAATTTGTAAAATTGATTCTCAAATTTGCTCTGTGTGATTCTGTAATTGATTCCCAAATTGAAATTTGTGTGATTCTGAAATTCTGAGATTTATTCTGAGATTTATTCATATTTATTCTAAAATCTTGAAATTTATTTTGAAATTGATTATGAAATTGTGAGATTTATTGTGAAATTTGTGAATTTGGTTGTATATTTCAAATTTCGGTTTGATTCTGGAAATTAGGAATTGATTCTGAAAATTACTTGGTTTTCTACTGTTTCAATTCTGTTTTTTCAACTGAATTTGGAGCCACAAATCTGTTCATATTTGCTGATGTGACATGTTTGGTAGTTGCTATTCTACTTGCCAAATTTGAGAACAGAAATGGCATATGCTATCTTTGGCAAGTAGAATAGCATGCCATTGGAGACCTACTTTTTGTCATTCTTGTCAAATTATAGTTTTGGCAAGTAATTTGACAGCTCCATTGGAGATGCTTAAGGTATATCCATGCATACATGTTTAAATCAATTAGAAAAAGGCTTTTAAATTGAAGTTTTGTATTGAACCTCAAAAAACAATTTTTGGAAAAATAATATCGCTAGGGGTCTCTTTTGCTAAAGCAATCGATCCTTGTTCATGCCTATTGACACCATTTTCCAGAGACCAGCGATCACTAAGTGATCAACCAGCAATCCATCGCAGATTCAAGCATTTTGGTGAAGTTTTTCCAGAAAGAAGTGATCAACATTCGATAGCCAACACAAAAACTCCCAAAACTTTTCCTAATTGGTTTGGAACCCTAAAGTTCTATAATCACCTTATAATCTGTTTTAAGGGTATCCCAGCCATTGTTTTAAACAAACATTTTCTCTCTAAGCTCATGGAAAATAATGGAATCAAAATTTGATTTATGTGAAAATTTTCTAATTTACTATTTCTTAAAACTATTAAATCATTGCATATCATTGCATTGTTTTATCACCCAAGGTCGATTGGGAAATTGGAACTGTTTGAGAGCGGAGATCAAGGTGTGGAGTTTCGTGGTGTCTAGTGGATCAAGAAGACTGTCTGGCTCAAGCTATGCTTGTGGAGCTTGTTCAAGATATCGGAGATAGGTGAACCTAGGTGATTGGTTGTAAGTCCTTCGTTTGTGTCTTGTGCTCTTGATTCAAATAGTGGATATTTATTGGGTGTTGGGACCGTGGTTTTTTCCTTCTTGGAGATCTTTCCAATTGAGTTTTCCACGTAAATTGTTGTGTCATTGCATTAATTATTTGTGTTAGTTCACAACAAATTAAAAGTGGGAATCAGGTTAAATAGTCATAATTTTGTGAAATTGGCCTCTTTCAGCTCCCTCTAGGCACAATATAATCGGACTCCAATATTTCATATTCAAAGTGTTTTTAAGAATTGCTGCTGAAAGAAGGTTAACTTCACAGGAGCCTTTGTGTGCCAAATGCCCTTCAATTGGAGACTCGAACCTTATACTAGAAACCCTTTTTGTTGAGTACTCCAACATATAAAATGATTTGCCTTTTTTTTTTTTCTAATGGTTGCATTATGCATAGGGCTGCAAATGAACCGAGCTGTTTATAAACAAGTTCGGCTTGGCTCATTAAGGGCTCGGCTCGGCTCGGCTCGTTTAGTAACTGAGCCGAGCTCGAGCTCGACTACTAGGCTCGTTTAGTAAACAAGCCGAGCTCGAACTCGCATAAGTTCGGCTCGTTTATCTTTATTTAAATTATATAATAAATATATTAAATAATATATAAATATATATAAATAATAATATAAATACATTATTTTTATATTAAATAATATAAATAATATTAAAAAAAATTTATCGAGCTCGAGCCCAGTTTCTTATCGAGCCAAGCTCGAGCTCAATGAATGAGCTCGATAAATAAATGAGCTGAGCTCGAGCTCAGCAAAGCTCGGTTCGGCTCAGTTCGTGTAGGAAATTAATGTATTGATAATATTGATTGATTTATATCAATATACACATTTATGAAGACCATATTACACTCCTTATATAGGAGAGAACAAGAGCTACTATTTGTGCCACTAAGAGCCACTATTACCACTAAGAGCCACTATCACCACTAAGAGCCACTATCTATATCCTTACATATTATAGACATCCACTACATCCACTATCTAGATCACTAACTACATCCACTATCTAGATCACTAACAATACATTACATATAATATACTAACAGCCCCCCTCAAACTCAAGGAGGATAGAGACTAGCCAACTTGAGTTTGGAGAGAGTAACAAAACAGGAAAAAATAATCTGACAAATAAAATAAAAGTGGATAGGAGACACTGTATGGTCGTGTCAGACCGATGTAGAAGACAGTTTATGGGGTCATGTCGGACCGTTGTAGAAAACAGTTTACTGGGTCATGTCGGACCGTTGTAGAAAACAGTTTACTGGGTCATGTCGGACCGTTGTAGAAGACACTATATGGCTGTGTCGAACCGTTGTAGCTGAGAACCGAAATCAATGTCGGAACAGTTTACCGAGTCTTGTCGGACCCATATAGGAGCTAACCGGAATCAAAGTCGGGACAGTTTACAGAGTCTTGTCGGACCCATATAAGAGCTAACCGGAATCAATGTCGGGACAGTTTACAGAGTCTTGTCGGACTCATATAGAAGCTAACCGGAATCAATGTCGGGACAGTTTACAGAGTCTTGTCGGACCCATATAGAAGCTAACCGGAATCAATGTCGGGACAGTTTACCGAGTCTTGTCGGACCCTCAAAAGGCGTGCCACCAAAAAGCGTGCCATCAAAAGATGTGCCCGACAGCCATCAAAAGGCGAGCCATCAAAAAGGCGCGCCGATTTGTCGTCTGGCGTTGAGAGGCGCGTAAGGCGCGTGTCTGCCTTGCCTATTTAAACCAAGGCGAGGCTGCCGCTGATGCATAACAAACCAGCTGAAAAACTTCTGAAAAAATCTGAGAGCTGTTATCTCTGAAACACTCTACAACCAACCCTGAATATGGCCTCTTCTTCCCGTTCAGCTACCCAGAACATAGCCTCTTCGTCCCGTGGTCTCACTCTCTTTCCCGACCTCAACGAGGCTACTAGAGAGATAGCCGGGGCAGTTGCCCTTGAACCTCAACCAAGTGCCCCTGGACCAAGCGCCCCTGGTTTTACGCCGTTGAACTTCCCAATGTTGTCAGTTGAGCAGATAATGGCTGCTTAATCTGATATTGAGGCCAATTATTATACTCTGAAGTCATGTGTTGAGACAATGACGGCGGTCAACAACCTGTCGCACCGGCTTCAGAGTAGAACAAATGAGGTGCAGCAGGTAAAAGCCCAACTGGCTCTGCTCCAGAGCATGTATACGGATGCCCGAGCAAAGATATGTGTGCTGAAGGCAGAAAATAAGGAACTGAAGCGGAAGGCCACCGTGATGCTCAGATTTGGAGGTCCTCCATATGTGACAGTTGAGGAGCAACGGGAAGTGAATGTGCTCGGCGGCGTGGGAAACACGGAGGCAGCACCGGCAAGGGCCACCCAAGACAAAGGCAAGAAGAAGAGAACAGCTGAAGAGGCGAAGAAGTGAGGCCGGTTGTTTGTGGTGGTTATGGGTTGTGGTTTTTTTTTTTTTTTTTTTTTTTTTTGTGTAAAATGGTGATCGGGTTTGATCCCCGGCATGAATAAAATAAGGTTGGTGACATTACTGCAATTGCTTTCTCTTTTTGGATGACCCAGATTTCTTTTTCTGAGTATTCCAATTCTTGGAGAAGAAATAAAAGCCAAATGTGTTCGAGCATAATCTAGGGAATAAACAAAAAGAAGAGATGAAGCACCAGCAGCACCATAGTAAAAGTAGTTGCCCCAATCACCATTATTCCCAATTTGAGCATCATAGCAATTGGATTGCTCAGTGAAAGTGCCAACATCTTTAGGAGCTCTTAGATTGTTGGAACCATCTACAATCAGGATGTTTCTGAAGTAACTAGCTTTGCCAAACCCTTCTTCAGGGAAATGGCCACTGCCCATTTGGGTGGTGGTGTGTTGCCCATCTGATGCTGAGTTCACCACCTCTCCTCCCCACTCAATCATTGATGCACTATCAGCAAGGTACGAAAACAAGAAGGCTGGCCAATAACCCAATACATACTCATTCCCAAATTGCATCCACCAGTTACCCTCTTTTTGGTCCTTCCAGACAAGTAAGCTGATATCATATTGGGAAGAACCATAAGCAGAAGTAGGGAAGATGCTGGCCCCCATTGCTATTTCATTGTTGATTTGAACAAAGCCTGAACACAGGAGGTTGTAACACCCTGTGGTTTGATATGCATCACTAGTCCAGTAGGTGAAAAGTCTGGTGTTGTTGTCTCCATATAAGTCTGGGCTGACCTGCCAACCAGCTTCAATGCTGTTAAGATCTGAAGCAAAAGAACCTCCCAAGATCCAGAGTTGAGACAAGCTGAATTCATTAGGCTGCTGGATTCTGGGTTCCCAAACATTCATAGTTCCCTTTGCTCCATAGAACTTGTCTCCGTCAACATAAGCTATTGCATGCTGGTGACCACCTTGATTGATGAGGTCAGGCTGAGCATTCCTTGGTGGTTCAGGGATGGTTCTATGTTGCTTCTTTCCAAAACTCTTGATAGAGCTAGCTCTAAGTACATCCTCCTTTTTTGTTCTTCTGATTGGAATAGTTCCTTCAGGGCACTTTCCATTCAAGTGCCATAACTGAGTAAGTGGCTTTGAAATTCCTTCATTAGACTTTGGAATGGACACCTTGTTCACATCAAATAACCCTTCTGTTATATACCGAGATTTAAATTTGTAAATCTTGATGTAGAGTCCGATAGAGATGACTTGGATACGTCAGTCCTGGATGCTAGCACAAACCAAAAAAGACGCAGCTGGTAGCTCTTGGCGATGCAGGGTGGTATTGCAGCTGAGCAATCCTCTGGGCTGCTGACTACGAGCTCCCTAAAAGCGCACCAGCGTTGCTTTGCTGAGGCAGAGAAGGAGCAGAGGCAGAGAAGGAGCAGAGTAAGCACGCAATTGCCGCTGTTGCTGCGGTGGCGGCAGCTCAGGCCGCCGTGGCGGTAGTGAGGCTTACTAGCCAAGGCAGAGGAGCTCTGTTTTGTGGTGGGAGAGAGAAGTGGGCTGCTTGTTCGAAAACGAGCAACTGTGGCCCATGCACCATAGATGATGATGATGGAGTTGTAACGCTGCTGCTGCTGTTTGCTTTGCGATCTACAGAGGCTGAAATGAGGGGTAAGAGCTCAGCTATGGAAGAAGGTATGTGTAGAAACACAAGCGGAATAGGTTGAGGTCCGGCGGGCGGCCAAGGAAAGGTTGCCGCCCGCCAGAAGGCGAAGAACACTAGGAGCTTAACCTATAGCTCTGATACCATGTAGGAAATTAATGTATTGATAATATTGATTGATTTATATCAATATACACATTTATGAAGACCATATTACACTCCTTATATAGGAGAGAACAAGAGCTACTATTTGTGCCACTAAGAGCCACTATTACCACTAAGAGCCACTATCTATATCCTTACATATTATAGACATCCACTACATCCACTATCTAGATCACTAACTACATCCACTATCTAGATCACTAACAATACATTACATATAATATACTAACAGTTCGTTTGCAGCCCTATGCAGCATCTCCATAAAAGTGTCCATAGAATCTAATTCCCAATCCTTGAAATGTCTCAAGAACAAAGGGAACCATACAACATAACCAGTACATAAGTATCTGATATTACTTTGTAAATTCATGATGTCTTCGCTGGGAAATTATGTTGACAAATTCATAATATTTTTTTTTCTTCCCCTTTAACTCAGCAAGTCTTGCTTTTCATAGTTACTTAATGTAACTTATTTTTCGATAATTGATATTTTGAAATAGATATCAGGCTTCTTAAAGGCTTTAATATGCAAATGGATTAATCACTAGGTCGCGGATGATGCTCGGGGGAGAGGAATACTGGAGGAACTAGAAGCTGATGGTATAGATACTTCGTTTCTTGTGGTAAGCTGGAAATCATATATGCTCTTTGTAAATTTTATGAAGCATTTATCCATGTAATTGTCTTATTTCAGTTTGTTGTAAAAAAACATTAAGCCATGTTTATCTATATTGTAGTGAGGAATTGTCATTCCGTATCTGCTGCAAGATGGTTTATGTGTTGGGAATAATTTAAAATTTTATTTTGATTCCTTCCCACAATCATGTTTGTTACTTACACAACATAAATACAACCAATCATAGGTTGTACTTTGATGATTTCCTTAAACAAAAATTCCAATTCTGCCCTTGATCTTTTTGAATTCACTCCAATCCAAGCAAGCAAGTGGTTCAAGTGTTCCTTTAAAAGTATCTACACGGAGCAATTCCCAAACACAAAGGCACTCTTACACACTCACTAATATAGTGAGACTAAGAGGAGAAAAGATTTGCTGGAGTGCTAACTCTTTTGAGAGCCCCCTATTTATTGACCAAGACTACCTTGCCATTATGAAGCACCGACACTTCAAAACAAGTGCTGTATTTGTGTCAGACGCATGGACACTTCGGGGACATGTATGGGACACACCACATGGCGTGTCCCCTTATTTAATTAATTTATTTTCAGGGGACACGCCAGGGATACACTAGGGACATGCCAAGTTGTTTTTTCTCCCATTATATTTAGTATTTTTGATGAATGTTGAATGTTTATTATTATTATTTTTTAGATTTAAATACTTAATAGATTATCCATACAAAAAGATATAAACTAAGTATTAATTTAAAAGTGCTTTTTAAATTTAAAAAAAGAAAAGAAAAAAAGAATTACAGTTACTTTTTGTTAAAATTGATTGTTTGTGAATGTAATATTAATTTAGATAGCAAAAATATATATATATATATATATATATATATATGAAAACGTATTTTATTGCCGTGTCCCCGCTGTGTCCATGTCCCAATTTTTTTGAAATCGCCATGTCCTCTATCCGCATCTGTGTCCTGTGTTTGTGCTTCTTATCCTTGCCCCATAAGGTTTGGTCTACTTTGTCTTACAAAGAATAGATTTCATCACAATTAACTCTTAATTGCAATAATCCTCTTGATTAACTTTTGCAATACCTTCTCACCAAAGTATAGAATGTTTTGAATGAGAATATCATATCAAATCTCTCGTGCCTAGTGTGTTCTATTATTTCCTCATGGTGATGCGCTTTAATTTTTATTTTGTAACTTCATTTTATGGCTTAGCACTACCATGTGATCTTGCATTATTTTCGTCTTTGTGACTCTTCTGGCTCAATTTATCTTGGTTCCAGGTCTCTAAGGAGGGCAATTCACCATTTACCTATGTCATTGTTGACAAGCAGACGTGAGTCCCTTTCCCCTTATTTTTGTTAATAGCAATTGGACATCAATATAATAGAATAAATATTTTTGTTCATTATTAAAGTCGTGGTCTTGTGCAAATTTTATGATTTACACAGCGCATTTTCTTTTGATTATCCATTCTGTATACTTACTGTTTTTGCAGTGCAGTGGTCTGTATGATCTTATTTGCAATGATGTGCAATGTATGTAATAATCTAAACTACTTATGTTTGCGGTTTTCATTCAAAGTGCGACTTTTTTCTTTTGGAAAATTTGAAAACAGTGCTTGACAGTATAGTCTCTGTTTGTCCAGTAGAAAACCACATAATTTTAAAAACTTAGACTGGACCTTTCTGAGTAATTGTTTTTGATTCAGACTTGTCGGAGAAGTTATTTCGTGCTCGTGGGGGCAATGCCTGGAAAGCCCCAACAGCATACAATAATTTTTCGACTTATTGAGATCCATTAAGGAAATTCGATGTGCAAAAATCAACCTAATTGCACTAATGTGCTCAGATTTTTTTGGTTTGCACTTGTGATGTCTCTGTTAATGACTCTAAGTGTAGACACAAATTTTGAAGCCTGAAATGTTTCAATACATTTCGAAATTCATGTTACAAACATCCACTGTTTAGTTGTTAGTGTTGTTTATTTGATAGCAGGTTCTTATATTTGATATGGATTCCAGATCGTTAATTACACTCTTTAAACAAATGAAACCTTTGAGTAATGAAGAACATAAAATTTAACAAAGGAGAATTTAAACAGAACAAGTACTTTATTGAGATTTTGGGAGTTTAGAATCCCGGGATACATGAAGTACAATTGTTGGGTTTGAAACCCTTTAACTATAGTTTGCCATTGTATTGTGTGCTAGTTCGTTGAAGGTTGAGCATTGAAGTTTGTTTCTCTTTACAAAAGCTTTTGAGTTATCTCAGACTCTCTTCTTTTTTCTGATTGCTTTTGTTTCTCTCACCTTTTCTTCTTGCTTGTAGTTTTTTCCATCTTTGATTTTCTCACTTTTGTTTTCATCCCCTTTTGTGTGATGGTCCTCATATTTATAGAGGGCCATCTATGTGATAAGAGAATCTCATCTCCATTTTGAATTTCAAATTGTATAATGACGTTGTTTGAATTAAAATATAATGTTTATCATAACAAATTTGGTTGATAGTGTTGATCTCCCAGACTTTATCCCTTGTAGTTTTCTTATTGTAGACTCTACATGTGTCATCCTTTGATCAAGCATATTGTCCTTCGAGTCTTGTAGGCTCCGTGTGTCATTTGAAGATCTTGAGTAACATCGTTTAACTATGACGTTATGGTACCTTATCATGTACTTCAACAAATCATATAGATACTTTTTAGAGTTGGCATCCTACAGCTCCTCCACTGTAGTCTCTGTATGTATTGTCACCTGATTGACCCCGTCAATTTCCATGTCACTTGGCTTATATGGGTTCAAAGACCTCAAATTTTAAAGTTTCACCATCCCATTGAATCTAGAACCTTATCATAAATTTGGTTGAAATTTATTTGCCAGTAGTATGACATTATTTAGCTGCTCTCTTAGCTATGTTTTGGTAGCATGACAATTTCTTTTTTCTTTTTCCTCTGGCACTAAACCAGCAGGTAGTGGGGAAACTGCATGGAAGTTATGGTTTATTGGCTACACCTTTTCAGCATTTTCTTAGTTGTTTTTAACTCTCTACCCTTCAGTATACAACTCTTACAAGTATATGTTTGGTACTAATTCTCAAAATCTAACAAGGCTGGTCTACAAGTTGCATATCTGGGAGAATAAAACCTGAAATGGTACTTTTCAGGAAAACTCGCACTTGTATTCATACTCCGGGATTCCCTCCCATGATACCTGATGACCTTTCCAAGTCAAGTTTGTTATCTGCTTTGGATGGAGTGAGACTCATCTATTTAGATGGAAGATTGCATGAAACAGCTTTAGTTGTTGCACGGGAGGTAATTATCATATATTATTCCTCTTTTGCTAGTTTGGGTAAATGTAAATTTCGTCGTTAATTTGGTTCTGGTTGACATAGTAAACCAAGCTTTCCAATCCATTTTCACTGTGCTGACACATCATAGTTCTTAAAACTAATCAATTGAAAAGCCCAGCCCACATTTCTCTTTAAAACCCAGGGATTAAGGAGAGGGAAACCGAAATCTTATAACTAACACAGATGGGGCAACTCCAGGCGATGTAGGACACATTACAACAAAATCAACATGTTCTATATGGTTGAATTGTTTGCAATGATAAAAGCTAATCTGGGATGCATACTCATTGTGCTTCACAAATTGTTATTTGATGATTCTGATTTAATGCCTTCAGTTTTGTGGAATTTGGATGACACCAAACTCATCAATGTGAGAAATTAATGCCAACATGCAATAACTTTGATTCCTATGACCTACAATCTCATTCTTTAATTTATGTAAACATGATTTTGGCTCCCTACAATTGTTTGCATTTTCACAAAGAATACATTTGTTCGTGAATAATGGTATCATCGTCCTTGGTTTAAATTGTGTTTTCATCCCTGAAGATATTAAGGCTGGAGACAATGGATAAATATTTGGATGGTTTTCAAATTTGTATCAAGACTTTTATCAAAAATTGGCCTAGCGAGAGAGAGTAATGTAGGACGAGTAGGGATTACTTTCCCACAAGTAGTGGGCCTGGGTTAAGTATACTGGCAGGCTGGCAGCAACAACAGTAGACTTATAGGGCTGGATTTGGTTGGATTTTGTGGCTGCAAAAATATTTAAAATATAGGAGTTTAAGGGTTTGTAAAAGGGTAGGGTTTTGAGAATGAAAACATATGTGTTTAGGGGCTGTTGGGTGGCTGTTCTAGGTACTCTGAACAGTTACATGAACAGTAACCTTGCCAGATAGAAGAAAAAGAAGAAGAAGAAGAAAAAGAAAAAAGGAGAGAGAGAGAGAGAGAGAGAGAGAGAGAGTGCTTTACCCTCACAAGGGATAGACCAATCACACAAACACAATCTCAAATTTTCATAATATTAACTCTTCCCTTGAATCATTGAGATTACACATATTTATAGACTAAAGACTCTTCTAATTCTATGAGGACTATAACTCAAATTTAGAAACTAAAAATATTTAGCAACTACTAATATTCTGGACCAGCTATGACTTTCAATTCTACTTCAATCATAGTAGTAAATTTTAATGATTTCTAATTCTACTTCAATATCAAAATAGGAAACTTGTACTTTTGACCACTAAGATTATTTTAAACATAATAAAACCTATATATAATGACCCATTTAATAACTTGACCAAAAATAAAACCCATGGGCGACCCCTACAACCCATGTCCACCAATTATTGGAATTATCATTATACCCTTAATTACTAAAACCTAAAATAATGACATGAAGACTCAAAATTATTTCAAATCTTTAATTCTTGATGCCCTAAATGTGCTTCATGTGAAATTCTAAATTTGCTCATTTTCTTCTTTCCATGATCTTCATCGGAGAGAGGTTGTGAAAATAAATTTGGAAATCTAACTGCTCTGATCTTATATATATAGACATATGTAAATAATTTGTTGAACTTATAATGTCGGCAAACTTTTTAAAAAATTCTATAAATTTTTTTGTAAAAATTAAGTGAACATAGTATAACAATAAAGAAAATGCCATTGAAAACTGGAACTATGTATTAGCTAATATTCTGAGTAAAAAATATTTGCTCAAACTGACATGCTTTTGTTGTGCGAAGATTGCTACGGAGTGATGATTGCTTGGAGTTAAACCCATTGAGGCTGACGAGGATATTAACTTGATCAAAGTGAGAAATGACAGAGAAAGTCATGCCTTGATTACAGTCTAGGGTTGACTTGATTTGAAGGTCACAGTGACTTCTGCGCAGCCAATGATATGTCTTAGAAAGAAAGTCCATTGCAATACTTGGTACTTACACAAAAATACTTATGTTTATGTGCATGCTTTGTGTGCGTATCTACAATTTTTCCTCACTGTGTGTTATATTTTCTTTTCTGATAGTAAACAAGAATTTTTGAGGAAGGGGTGACTAGAAGAAAGGCTAGCTTTTTTTTATTTTATTTTGTAATTTTTATAAGTAAAAGGGGAAGGAGAATGTATCCTTCATGTTCATGGGAATACAAAGAAGAATAAGAAGAAAATAGATAGAGAAACATCTATCTAGCTAGTAATATATTTGGAATACAACAAATTCCCCCAAAAAAGTAGCGTAAGGGAGAAGTTCCCTCTTAACCCCAAGGAGTTGGCCTGGTGGTCAAGGCCTGGGGTCCATGGTCTTAGGTTTGAAACCTCCTAAGTGCAAACAATTTTTTGGGACTAGTCCAAAAAAATTACTGTAGGGTTACACCAAGGATCAACCTTAAGTTATGGATAAGTTGACTAGAAATATTCAGGATGATGTGTCATGGTTTATACTTTTGGCAGATGATATCTTGTTAGTGGATGAGACTAGAGTAGAAGTTAACACTAAGTTGGAAACTTGGAAAGAAGCACTTGAATGTAAAGGATTTAGGATAAGCAGAACTAAGACAGAGTACATGAAATGCAATTTTAGTAACAGTAACAATGAAAGCAGAGGAGAACTGAAGATTGAGTACCAAACACTATCTAAGAGTGAACATTTTCGTTATTTAGGATCGATTATCATAACAACTGAGAAGATTGGAGCGGATGTAGTCCATAAAATTAATGTGGGGTGGCTTAAGTGGAGGAGTGCATTTGAGATACTCTGCGATAAACGAGTACCCGCTAGATTAAAAGGGAATATAGAACGGATATTAGACTAGTGATGTTGTATGGAACGGAATGTTGGGCAACTAAAAAACATGTAGATAAAATGAGTGTTGATGAGATGAGGATACTTAGATGTGTGGCAAGATTAGAAAAGACAGAGTTAGGAATGAGTATATTCGAGAATGGGTAGGAGTAGTACCGATAGAAGATTAAGTTGAGGGAGAATAGATTTAAATGGTTTGGACATATACAACGGAGACCAACAGAGGTAGTGGTGAAGAGATGCGATACAGTGACGGTAGTGAAGAGATGCGATACAGTGACGGTAGATGAAAGTGCTAGGAAAAGGGGCATACCTAGATTGATGTGGACTAATATAGTAAATAGAGATATGAATCTCCTTAATTTGACTAACAATGTGGCCTTGGATAGAGTCGAATGAAGAAGAAGGATTCATGTAGCCGACCCCATTTGATGGGAATTAAGACTTGGTTTTTGGTTAGTCCATACAGGGCTTTGCCCCGGCTTTAATTGGGTCCCTTGCTAGTGTACGGTGGGATTAATCTCCTAGATTAGTTGATCCATTGGGCTGGATACCTTGTCATCAAAAAAAAAAAAAAAAAGGGAGAAGTTCCCTCTAAACTGCTGGTTAATCTTGGTCCCTCTTTCTCTTAGTTTCTCATGCTTGCAGTTTATTCTCATTTGATTTTTGTTCCTTCCTTGTATCATTATGGATAAAACTAGTATTGACAAAAAAAGAAAAAGAGAAAGGAAAAAAAAGGAACTAATCAGCATCTCTTTACTTGTAAGAAAAAAGTGAGCAGCATCTCTTCAGTTCTTCCTGTACAGGCAAATCGCAGGGGTATACCTATCTTAATTGATGCAGAAAGAAAAAGGGAAGGGTTGGATGATCTCTTTAAATTTTCAGATTATGTCGTCTGCTCGGCAAAATTTCCACAGGCAAGCCAACCAATCTTATAAGCTCCTCCTCATAGTTTTGATTTCCTATTACCACATGATTTTGTACAAATATTATATTGCAAGGATCTGCCTTCTTTATTTCAATATTACATTCTATTTTGCAAAGATTAAGCACTTGAATTTTTCTTCACTGACTGTCACAAGAGTTTTATGAAGTATAATTAGAGTAACTTGTATGTTAAAGTATCTTAACTGAAAATTAAGGTCTATACGCTCTTTCTAGAGTTTAGTTTATTGGTACCAGGATGAAAATATGCCAAATTATGGTCCATCTGTTCCACTATCTTTGGCTAATATCTTCAAATAGTGCACTATTAATGTCACCAAAGAAGACGAGCCTTCATGAAATTGTTGGGTTGATCACTATGGTGATAAGTAACATTTCCCAAATCTTTATACCTCATCTTTTCTTTTCTTTTCAACAAAATTCCTGCAATTTGTCACTTTAAATGTTTATATTTGCTGAAATCTTCGTTTGTAAATTTTACAGAACCTGTTACAGGCAAAAGAATATTCCAGGAATTTGACATTATACAAACATTTACTTAAGACATAAATTACTTTTCAAAATAAAATTAAAAAAATCAACTTAAGACATAAATTATATGAATATGTTTGCAGCATATTCACCTTCTTTAAGTATATTAATTTCTGTCAAGAGTTTCGACCTGGTTTAGGTTATCCTTGAAATACTATGTGAAGGTGGCATTAAGTGTCTGTATTTGATTTATTGTGGTAAGGTGACATGAAATAAAATGACAAAAAGGAGTCAATGTGATTGTGGAGGATTCTGAAAAGAAATAACCAAGCATCATAATAAATAGAAAACATTCAGATAAAAGAGTGATGTCATTTCAATCAATGACAGATTGCTAATATCGTAAGGTTGCAACTCGCAGTGAAATGAGATAAGCCTGGAGCTTTTAGTATAATTGTTTATAAATCTTGTTTACAGTCATGTTCAGCCTGATGCAGACAATAAATAAAATTATGCATAATGACGTTTGTTAATTGTTAGTGTACTGAACAGCAGGAAACCCCACGTCTGGAACTACCCTCTTATTATACCAATATGTTATCCATCTGTCAGATTTTATATTGAAGTTGTTCATTTTGATTATTTTATTTAACTCCTAGTATATATATGATTACAACATAATAAATTTACTTGCAGTTTCACGTTCATTTTGATTATTTTCTTGTCAAAACATCTTTTTATTATTATTTATTATTAATGCTGTCTATGAGGTAAAATTGGTCCTTGTAAATCTCTACTCTCCATCATATGTATAGCTATACTTTCTGCATAATTATAACTTTTTATCTAATAAATTTACTTGCAGTTTCATGTTCATTTTGCTTGTTGTTGCCTAGCAGGCATGGACTGAGGCACCATCTGTTCCAAGTGCACTTGTGGCAATGCTCTTGAGGCTGCCAAATGTAAAGTTTGTGATTGTGACCTTAGGCGAAGATGGTTGCATAATGCTTCAGAGAAGCGTAACTGGTTTGTACACAAATTCCGTATCTTTTAATTTCAAAAGTGAAAACCATCTGCATGCACAGAATTTGGAAGCATGGACCTGAACTAGATAAGCTTGGCCCATATAGTTGTTTTTGTATTCACCACTTCTAATATCACTCCACCACTGGCAGAGGGTGATCAGTCTGAAGAAATGGACATAGACAGTTTATTAGAATCACTGAAGCAGAGAAATGATAGTAACACAGTGATCCCAACATGCGTTTCATCGGTAATCCCTTTTCTGCCTAAGAGGTTAACCTGCTCTTTCATTTACATGTATATTTTCATACTATTTGTATTAAGAACACAGACATACATGAATACGTGTCAAAGTACTTTTTGAATTTTAGTACTTTATGGTTGAGTTAGCATACATACTGATAGTGAGTTGCCATTCTAGCATCATTAAGTTCATGAACAATTGGTGTTTGTTTCAATTAATAATTTGGGAGAAGATGCTCTGCTTGATGATACCCTATAGGGATGGGAAATTTACCCGATTGCCTGGATCCCCCCAATCACCCTGACCTTCCTGGGATGGCTTTGGGCAGGGTTTAATTGGAGTAGGGGAGATTTCAGTGGTGGGACATCAAAACCTAGTCAGCGTTGGAGCAGGTTTTGGTTGACCCATTCGCCAGAGGGGAGCACTGTCCCATACCTGACCTGATCAATACATATGCCTACGCATACATTTAGCACAAATCAGTGGAAGGCAAGGAGACTTTTCATCACTTATGCATCTCCAACGCCATTGTTAAGCTTTGATTTGAGCATGAAAGCCGCCGTGGAGTTACTATTAGTGCTGATTGCTGAAGTAATCTGGTCACAGATACAACCTATATGTAAATTGTTATATGCAATTCAGGCTGAATTTTGGGATAGGGGACATTAATGGAGAGCACTACCTTGGAGGAAAATGAATTACATGCCTATGAGGAATTTGATGATTACATGAACCTCAAGCTTTCCTGTGTAATATCCATTTGATGCAGCATGCACAGAAGGAGTCCTTAGTGATGGGAAAAGCTCTTTGTTGTCCAGAACTTTTTTTTGGGTGAATAAAAAAAGAAAGTTCTGGACAGAACTTCAGTTCACCTAATCATGGATTTGTTCCATTGAACCAATTATGGACTTCGAGTTCAAGTTAATTCAGTTAAAAGAGCCAACTTGAAGAGTGCTGGTAAGCAATTTTTTGCCATTTCCAAACCAACCTCGGATAAACAAACATTATTGAATAATTTCGCAACCTGCTTTCTCCCTGTTTTACAAGTGGGAGTGTTTTACATATATAGTAAGGTTACTTTGAAACAAACAGAGAGAAAAATTAAGATGATCTGTGTAATTACCTCAAGCATTTAACTGTGGTTGCCACGGTTTTGTTGGATGATGTTAAAGCAATGTTTGATTAGGATTTGATTATCTGCTTATATTTCTGATTAAATCCCCCAGGTAGTGACGAAATTGAGAGCTCACGGGATAGGGACGGTGAGTGGGAGGTTATTTGTTGGAACAGCTGAGAAGATACCATCATCAGAACTTGTTGATACAACGGGTGCTGGAGATGCTTTTATCGGAGCAGTTCTTTATGGTATGTGAAAAAATTGAATCTATTGTCCATATTTTATTACTAATATCATTTTGTTCTTTGCGAATTTATTATTGAGCTTTTGCTGCTTCCCCTTGTTATTGGTGTGCCGGACCATTGTTGTACGCTGGTGAAGGTAGTCTTATTTTCTATCAGAAATAGTAGAGCACATGATAAACTAGGGGAAAATTTCCTTTTTACCTCCAGTTCTTCTTATGAAACTGTTGGCACCCTTTTCTAAAACGTGTAAAGGCTTCTGACCCAAGGATGTTAGTTCAGTCCAATCTGTTTTGTTCCCAGCCAAAACATGTGTCTCAGTAAAATATTCTTAGAAAATAAGAAACGAATTAACAATTCAGAATCTCAGATGAATAATCAAAGCTCAACCAACCCAAGTTGTTTAGTCTCAATGTTTTCAGAACAATTAACCTCTTCTGGACCCACTACGTCTGTTCACTTGATTCAAACAGCCAATCCAGATTCTCAAAAAAACTCAATGACCCACAGTTGATTTTTCAATAACTTGGCAAGCATGAGGGTATGGTGAAATGCTTTGGTATCACAAATTAAGACTGCTTGGTTTGGCTTTTGTGGAAACTAATGATTGGAATCTCTTGAGAAGCAGAGGATTTTCAGCATGATATTCCAAATACACTGTATCAGGTGGTTCTCTTTTTCCTGTCAGCAAGTATTTTGGTTGGCCTTTGTGCAATGTCTCATGATATTAGATTAGTTTCCACCATTATAGGCATTATTTTAGAAATTACTCACCAAGAATTCAGGTCTGTTTAAACGACTTTTCCAAAAACATTTGGGTTACTTCTTTCGCTATATAGTTAGTACATTTTGGGAGCTAGGGCTGTTGATGATACTAATAGATATATATATATATTTAATTTTCTTTTTTTGTATTTCATCTGTAGCTATTTGTGCCAGCATGCAACCAGAAAAAATGCTGCTATTTGCTGCTCAAGTGGTTAGTAAACTTGTTTATTCAATTTTAGGTATTGATGTTTACTAAAGCTCCTTTTGTTTCGGCATAAAACATTTTCCTTATTTTCAAGAAAATGAGTTGTTTTAGTCAGACATTTTCTGGAGTTACTGGACATACCAATCTTACTAACACCACCACCTTGCCATCACCGCCACCGCCACCACTGCAGCTGCTCCACACCACACCAGCCTACCACCACCACCACCACCATTTTCGAGGAAGCTTATTCACAAGTGTGCGATTTTGATTGCAGGCAGCAGCTGGCTGTAGAGCTTTGGGAGCTCGGGCAGGTCTTCCGTATCTCACTGATCCACGCTTGGCCCCTTTTTTATGATTACTAAACCAACTTTAGCTCTAATTTGGTGACTACTCCCTCCACATTGTTGAGCAACAAACATGGAATCTCTGCTCTTCCATTAGCAATAATGGTTATATACACACCCAAAAAAAATTGTTAATGAATTTAGACCGCTCAAAATGTATTTAGACTGTATATTAATTTTTCTGTACTTATGTCTGTGTTTTTTTTTATATTTTATTTTATTTTATATTTTTAATAATATGCATATAGTAATAGCAGTCCCTGGCTATTGCCACTGGTTGCTGGGGCTGTTTGACAATTACATTATGTACACACGACCAAATTTATTAGGATCTGGCTTCTCCAAGCCTAGTTGGGTCATATCTTGTTGGGTTCATGGGTCCACCAGAAATTTTACTTAAGTGATAGGAGCTGTTTACCTTTAATTTTTGAGGAAATTATAAATAATATATATATATATATATATATATCAGAATTTGAAATAATAAAATAAATTGAGTTTTTAATTTTATCAATTTAAATTTAAATTTAAATTTTTTGATTTGTTTTCAATCTAAATTGTATACCTATTTTTGTCAAGTAAAACAAACAATTAAAAGTATTTTAACCATTAAGCTCAATAGAAAAAATATATTTTAGACATTTTATGTGCACTTATATTGAATTTAATGATTAAAATATTATTGTTTTTTATTGATTTTGGTATGTTTTGAGAAGATGGTTAAAAGTTACTTTTTGACTTTTTTTGACTTTTTTGTGAGAGAGGAAAGTGGGTTAAAAGTTGGGAAATGGCTTTTAACCCACTTCCCAAATTTAACAAAAAATAGGCTAATAGTTTAAATTAAAAACAATTCAAGATAATAGAGTTTAAATCGATAGAATTAAAAATTTAAGGTTTATTTTGTTATAAGGATTAAACTTTGAGGTTTTTTTTTATTATTTAGTTTTTTCCTGCCTAGATTATTCAAGAAAATAAATCATGTTGATTTGATAATTATGGTCATATAACTTCATCATATTTGTCTTAAAAAATAGATGGCTTATTGTAAAACTATACCTATCATTTTTGTTTTAATTTTTTAAAGACAAATTTGATTAAATTGTGGGTATTTATTGAATTGATTTTTTTTTAAAAAAAATTGAAAATGGAAAGAGGCCTTGGATCATTGGAAGAACTTGGGGATCCCATTATTACAAGAAGAAAAATTGCGTTTTTTGTGATTTGACATAGAATACAGGTCTTCATTTGAATCATTATTGCTTCTTTTAATTGGAGTAGCCCACATTCATAATGTCCTTTACGGTGATTTTAAAAATTGATTATTTTAATTAATTTTTTAATTATTTATAAAAAAAGGGATTGCGAAAAAATTTTAAAAAATTATTTAACTTTTTAACTATTTTAAATGATTCTCAAAATAGTCCTTAGTTTTATAATAAATAAATAAATAAATGAGATTCTACCGTATGCTTAGTTAAGAGTAGTATTTTTTTTTTATAATAATTTTTTATAAATATTAATTAAATTATTGAATTAATTGGTGAAATGTCTATTTTTATGAGGTTATAAGTTATTTAGTCTAAAGTCTAATCTTTTTTTGGTGATAAGAACATCGTTGAAAAATTATCAAAAAAGTTGTCAGCAATGGCAATTGGTGGCGGTGAGTTAGACAAATAAGTGATACATGTACAAATATGTTACATTTAAATAAATAGTTAAACAGGTGAGTAACACATGTACAAATAGATTATATTTGCACAAATAAATAAATATTTGAATAGATAATTAAACACATAGATAACACGTGTACAAATAAGTAACATTTGAATAAAAAGACAAATAGATGTCCTTTTGGTCAAAAAGTATTTAAACTTAGGTCTATTAACCCAAAAATTTCAAAAACAAAAAATAAAAAAATTCAAAAGAACACAGTTCAAAAACATATATGCATAAACATTACCCACACAAAGCTACTAAGATAAAAATAAAGATGCATCAATCAAATTTTAAAAATTAGCAACTCAAGGTGCTTACATGATTTCCGTTGTTTTTTCTTTTTTTTTTCTTTTTTTCTTCCCAATTTCAAGCAAGCCACGTGCTTCAGCACTACCTACCAAGACCCTTCAGCACCCACAGTTGGATTCTGAAATGCAGAAAAATTCCAGAAAGTCTTCAACGCGTAGGGCTGAGAAATTGTCACACCCTCTTCCGTGATTTTTGCTATCTGCAATTTCCAGGCATCAGATTATGTTAGATTGCCTCCGTTTGAGAAGTAGGTTAACTTTTTGACTCTTTGATTTTTTTGACTATTTTAACCTGAACTAAAAAACTTGATTTAAAAAGAACATTTTAGCTTTTGTGACTTTTTTTGTAATAAAAGAGTGTAATAATTATGAATTGGATGTAATTTTTATTTGTTATAGTTAAAATATCCTATTTTATCTTTTATAACTATTTTAGCCACAAACCAACTTGTCAAACAAAGCCAGAATGTTCAAAAACTGCCACATCTTATTACTCCTTTTCCCATTTTAACAAGTTGAGCACTACAACACAATTGATATGAAAAAGCCATAATGTTTCGCATTAATAACTAGATTGCCCTCGGGTGAACTACTTCCCAGTACAACCAATTCTGCAAGGAAATAGCCCCTTAGCATAGGCTTAGGAGTCACTATTAGGGGTGGACGCAAGTCGGTTGCGGCCACGGAACCTTCAATCCGTCATTCGTTCGCTAAATTGACAGATTGAAAAAAATCAATCTGCATTTGTCAGCCAATCTGGCAGATGTGGATTGAGCAGATTGACGGTTTGACGGATGAATGTGAATCGGTTTGGCAGTTTAAAATTTATAAATTTTCAACATAATTCAACTTGTGCACTTCCTCAAAAAAAATATATATATATTACAATTAATGACTTTAAAAAATATTACAATCACTGCATGCCTCATCCAAAGCAAGAAAGTTTGAAACTTTAGAATATCACAATTACTGCATGCCTCGTCCACATACTACAATCACAGCATACCTCATCCACATAAAGTATTACAATATGTGGTTCTTAAAATATAAAAACAATTCAAACCATGAAAACTATAAACAGAGCAGTAGTAGAGATTGTATGTCTCTGTATTGTTACATTTATATCTGTTTTTGAAAACAAAAACCAACCAGCATATATCATATTTTCTATTTATTATTTTTAGAAATAGATTTAAAAATCAAAAAATATAGATAAATAATATGTCTATTTTTTTCAATTCAAAAAAGATATTTAAGTTGAAAACTTTTTTTCAACAGAATATTTAAACTCTTTTTTAATTGAAAACGTAAACAGAATATTTAAACAAACTGAAAACACAAAGTCTTATAAATTACTATGGGTGTTCGCGGTTTGACGGTTCGGTTGCGGTTAAAGGAATCTCAAATCCGCCATCCGTCTGCCAGATTGGCGGATTGGAGAAAATCAATCCGCAACTGTCCACTTGTCATCACGCATTTGTCCAAAATGCGGCGGATCGGTTCGGTTCGGTCGGTTTTGGCGGATCGATATATCCGCTGCTCACCCCTAGTGACCATAGTCCGAATTGGTCCGGATTAAGGTAAAATCAAGACTAATCCATTATCTACAATTTCTTAAAAATTAGAACCAATCCAATCCGTTTAAATCGTGGAACTAATTCTAACCAATTCATTTAAACACGGATTGAATCGGTTTGGAACCATAGATTCACATAATTAAATAACAAAAAAAATATAGAACATTTTAATTTCATAAAATCATAAACATAGTAGGGAGACTTATTTATAAGTCCTTTTTCAGAACCTTATACTAGGCTAAGTCCTGTGTAATTTCTTATAGAGTTTCAAGTCCTATTTTCATAAGAATGTATTCCACAAGATCCTAATATTTTTACCCCTCATTTTTTTCCACCAACACAAGCTTCAAAATAGTTTCCCAGAAATTTACGACTCTCTCTCCCTCTCTTCTCAACCATGTTTTGTATTTAAATTCTCTCTCTCTATATATATATATATATATACATACATATATATCACTCTCGACACGTTACGTTTCGCAAAACCAGACTCGGATGACATTGGTCCTAGTGAACTCCATTTGCATCAACCGTTGCAAAAGGTAAAATAAAAAAAAGCAAGTGGACTCCATATGTCATGGACCAATGATGTTAGTTCACGGATTGGCACCACCGTCAAAATCAGTCTCGTCACCACGTGCAACCAGTAATTAATAATTTATTACCCTAAAATGTTATGATAGTTAAATGCTAATTTCGATATCAAGTCTTAGTAAGCATCCTAAAATATTTATTAACATATATGAAATAAATAAATGTTAGGAAAAAGTATAGGTGTCATGTTAAGTTTATATAGGTGTCACATTACGTTACGTTTTTGTAGGTGTAACATTACGTTCATATTGATGTCACGTTACGTTTATATAGGTGTCACGTTACGTTACGTTTACGTAGATATGTCACGTTACGTTTATATAGGTATCACGTTACGTTACGTTTATGTAGATATGTCACGTTACGTTTATGTAGATATGTCACGTTACGTTTATATAGGTGTCACGTTACGTTACGTTTATGTAGATATGTCACGTTACGTTTATGTAGGTGTCACGTTACGTTACGTTTATATCAATTTCCTATATATAGTTTTATTACTTATTTATGATATTAGCAACTAATATTGAGGGTAAATATGTCAAGAAACTTCTCATAGGACTTATGGGAACATAAGTTTTTTTGTGGGACCAAATGTAGCACAAGTCTCCCTAATAGGACTTCTAAATAATTTTCCCAACATAGTATCATATTAGTTCCATAATAGCAACATGTCTTTCCATAATAGCGACATACTGTTCTAGAATTTAAACTACTATCTCTAGATTAGACCACCTTATAATTAATTAGAACATTAGAAACTATAGTCTTGTTTGGGATAAACTAAAAAAGTCAAAAAGTTACTAAGCCTCCGTTTGGGAAGTGGGTTGGCTTTTTGGCTTTTTGACTTTTTGGCTATTTTAGCCTGGGGCTAAAAAGCCTGATTTGGGAAGGACTTTTTGACTTTTTTGTGAGAGAGAAGTGTAATGATTATGGGTTGGATTTGATGTTTTATTTTTTGTGGCTAAAATAGCCTATTTTGTTTTTTGTGGCTATTTTAGCCCCTAACCCACCAAAACCAACTTCCCAAACTATGCCTAAAAAAGTTAAAAAATTTATACTATTCAAGGGTAGCTTGTGGAAGAAAGTCACTAGGACAAAATTATTATTTTGCCCTTTGAATTCAACTACCCCAAAAGCCAAAAAGTTAAAAGTCAAAAATTCAAAAGGCTAAAATTATCTTTTTGATTTTACTACAATATTTTATTACATATCTTTTCGTAAAAAGTCAAAAAATTATTCCAAACATACATTTTTTTCTCTACTTTTTAACTAAAAAGTCAAAAAATACACTTAATATATAGAGCTCAACCCTACAAGGACCCAGCACTACTACATAATAGTAACACAAATCAAATACTTTACACTTGTATGGGCTAACCAGACAATTTAGATTTTTAGCTAATTTCAATGATATCAGACAGTTACAAAAAGAAAAAAAACACACTAATGATCCGTTTTTGGCATACTTCAAATAATTCATCTTTTTATCTTTTTTCCATCACATCACCTCTCTACTTTTTTGCACATCTTTTTGTAAAAAGACAAAAAATACACTTATTTAGGTCATTCCAAACAACCCCTAAAAACAAATGATCCGTTTAATTTCATTGATTCGTGATATTCGCCTGATAAGTTCCTAAACTACAGCATATGCCACTGCAGCTCCCGCTGTCATGCAGCAACATGAAAATTGCCACAAATCAGTTTAAGGGCCTGATAACCCATGCCCATGCCTGAGCTTAGGGCTCAAGGCTGTAGATGCAACTCGTCCCAAGCTAAACTAGACACAGTATTCTCATAGCAGTCTAATTTGAAAGCCAATTGAGAAGACAAAAATCAGAATCAATTTTCTGAATTTTTTTTTGAAAAAAAAGATATTTATTTGACAAAAATAAACACCAAAATAACTCTTTTAATTTTCAAAAATTATATCTTCCCTCAAAAAAAGGGGAAAATTGTATGAAGATGCGTGTTTATGATTCTATAATTTTTCCCCAAATTAGATTTTAAATTTCTTTTTTCTTTTTTTTTTCAGAAAATAGATTTTGAAAACCAAACCAAATAAAAGTGTCCGCAAAATTTCCTCAATGTTTCTTAAATATTTACGGATATCTGGAAGAAAAGTGTATAACTAACTAGAATGCAGAAGTTGATCAAACTTTCACAGGAACTACATGAAAAAAGAACAAATTACACGTTTCTTCAATTCGCAACTCCTTTAGATCTTCATGAATGCAATGAAAATTTGAAGATTTTGACAGAATCAGAATCAATGAAAAATCTTGTTTCCCAAGAAAATGGTACAGGTAGATGACACGACTAACAATTAATCCAAACAAAAATTTCAGAAGTTTGCAATTTGCAAGTGCAATCTGAAAATCTTCCTTATGTGAACATCTAAAAAATCCTTTTAGGAATAACTAGATGAAAACCTGATAGCATGTCAAGCCTTAATCATATAATTGCACAAAACATGACATGTTAAATGGCACCATGGAAGACAAGAAGAAAAAATCATCAAGTACATTTCATAGGAGTAAAAAAAACAAATACCTGAAGCTTGTTGATTGCAGACCTATCACGATAGAGGAGGACACGCATGCATTTATCCAGCAACTTAATACCGTCTTCAAAACTCAAGTTCTCATGCCATTCATCACGGAGAATAGGCCTTGCAAGGTGATTTCCAAATCCAGTAGCCACATGATCATCCTCAAAATGAACACCAATCATATTAACCTGGACCACATCTAAACAAATTATTCATATCCCAGGATGCACAAAGCTTATCCTTAACATTAAGCATCAAGAAAATGAATTGAGGATTACTGTTCCAAGATACTTCTGACCATTTTTCACTCCTCCAAGAACAAGTGAATTCCATAGGGGGTTGAACTTGTTGCGTCGATCGTACATCATCCGAGTCAAATAATTGTGCACTTCTTTAGGCCCAAGTGAGTTCCCATCATCCCACATATTGTCATACAAACTGTACATTTTAACCACTCAGGAAAAAAAAGAGTAAGCAAGAATCTACAACCAACACGGGAGCACAACATCCTCCATATAGTGATAATAAAAATAGAAAACAAACCAAAATTAATAAATACAGAAGAACCAGCAAAATTTTTGCTTCCCGAGTCTTTATATAGGATCAGATGCTTACATAAGCTCATCAAGGTTGTGTAAAATCTCCTGGAAATCACTAATTTCTCCACTTGCACCAAGGAGAGAGTGTTTCCCAACAGGTTTCATTCGCTCCACACTCTTGTAACGCAGGGTAGACCCGTAGGAACCTGTAAATGGAAGCATTAATCACGTTAAATAGGCAGAATTTAGAACTTTATCTCCAGTACAACAGGGATGCATCTGTTGGCCCAGATAGAAGAATGTATCACATGATCAGGAAAAAGAATTATCGATGCTGTCTCCACTACTATGAAAACTCGAAAGTGAACAGTCAAATCCCTGGTGTTCACTTCCAGTAGATTACCCACTGTCTGCATCTAAAAAATCATACTTTCTTTCTTTCCAATAGATGTTGATACAAAAGAATTTGATCAAGAGTGTGTTAAGTAGTATTCCAACATACTTTATGTCTTTGCATGTTATTCCGGTGTTTGTGGCGAGGTAGATTGAGAAGTTACAAAGGGATTTCCTGTGGGGTAGTGGAGGGGATGATTTTTGGTATCATTTGGTGGATTGGAGACGGATTTGTCAACTGAAGGTGGCAGGGGGTTTGGGGGTGTGAAGTTTGGTGACTTTCAATAGAGCATTGTTAGGGAAGTGACTATAGCATTTTGCTTGGGAGCCAGGACGGTTCTGGAGACAGGTGGTAGCTATTAAGTATGGGGTAGGTTAGGGGGAATGGGGGTCAGGGATAGTGAGGGGTTCTCATGGTTGTGGGTTATGGAAAGGGATTTGGTTGGAAAGGAAGGAAGGAGTTTTGGAATAGGGTGGGTTTTTGGGTGGGGGATGGGTTGAGGGTGAGCCTCTGGAAAGATAGCTGGTGTGGTGTGGTGTGGTGTGGTGTGGTTTGGTTTTGCTGGCGGATCGTTTTCCTCTGATTTTTAGCATTGCTGTGGATCAGGAAGCTATGGTGGCATCTTATTTGCAGGGAGGGGAGGGGGTGGTTTGGGATATTCTGTTACGGCAACAGGTTCACAATTGGGAGGTTGATCAGTTGTTGGAGTTATGGAGTTACTTATATGGGTTGGGTGTGGCTGGGCGGGGGAGGATGTTTTGGGGTGGAATGTTGGGGCTAAGGGGTGTCTTTCAATCTCGCCATTCTATTGGAGCATGATGGGAAAGGTGGCACATGATTTTCCTTGGAGGAGTGTTTAGGTGCCACGGGTTCCATCTAAGGTGGTTTTCTTTATGTGGCCAGTGGCTTTGGGTTGGAATCTTACGCTTGATAACTTGATGTGGCGTGGTCATATTCTTGTGAATCGATGTTGTATGTGTTGTAAAGATGCAGAGTCCGTAGATCACTTGTTCTTGCATTGTTCCGTGGCGTTCCATCCATGGGGTTTTGTTTCCTCTCTTTTTGGGATTGTTCGGGTTCAGCCGCGGAGGGTGGTGGATATGTTGAGTAGCTGACGTGGGGCTCAGGTTGGTCATTGACGATAGCGTGTGTGGTATTTGGTCCCACTTTATTTGATGTGGTTAGTGTGGTTGGAACGGAATAGACACACGTTTTAGAAGATTCAGCGTACAATTAGTTGGCTTGAGAGTCGCTTACTTGTTGTTTTGTATAGTTGGTTAGAATTGAAAATTGATCTGAATATATTTGGTTTTTTAGAGTTCTCGGAAGAGGTTATTGGTTAGGGAGTGATTCCCCTTGTTGGGGTTTTATTTTTCTTTGCATCATCTTGATATTTTTTTAATAAAGGTCACTTGCTTATTTATCAAAAAAAATACTAAAGAATTTGATGTCGAACTAAAAATCAACTCAATTTAATCAAGAAATAAATATATGTCATGCAAATTCAAGTAAGACAAAGAGACTACCTCCCATATCAGCGGCCATGAGAATACCATCCTTATACTTGATGCCAATTACTGATGTACCAGTCACATATGGATAACTGTACCAAGAGTCATCAAGTAATGATTTCATATTGAACGCCCCAAGAAATTAGGTAATCCATAACGTACGTCATACTCATGAATGTGAGCAATGTGCTATGCAACATTTATATATGTACATTCAAGTTAATGTGGAAGCCCGGGTTCAATGGTTCCACCCCTGATGCCACAAGGTGTGAACATAACTAGTGACACCCTCCAATAATCTACCATGCAATACATTCTCATATTTCAGTAATCTATAACCATCCCCTTTTGGTTGCACAAATTCAACTATTCCATTTAGAATTTACTAATTCCAAAATCTATGCAATCGTAAGCTAGTTAATTCAAAAACTTGTGTTGCTGTAAAAAAACAAAGGTTAAATCTCCCAATTATAGATTAGTTAATTCTTTAGTACATAACAAATTGATCAATTTTAAATTTTTGTTAAAAAGTAAAACACGGTAGATTTTGGAAATTTACGAGCTATATAGAAGGTTTTTTTTTTTTTTTTTTGCTAAATAAGAGCTATATAGAAGGTTATTATTAGTACTTTACAGACATAAGCAATACTTCGTCTCCAAAATAATGTAGAAGATGCAATTTTAAAAATTGAATGCCTATTGACAGTTCCCAAAAGCAATAAGAAACCAACGAATTGTCTATATATAGTCGGCTTGTTTGTATATATGTATAGATATATAGAGAGAGAAGGAGAAGACATACAGTGTTCTCTCTGATGCTGCTTCAGAGGTCGTTAAGTTGCTGTTTGTAGCTTGATTATAGTCCACCAACTACATGCATACGTACATCAAAAACAATTTTAGTGAGTGATTATCAAATATAATAAAATCAAAAATTAAGACTCAAGTTCATTCAGAGATTTGATTTAATCCACAAAAATTGGGAACTTTTGCAGCAAAAAGCAAAGCAAAAAATTACCATATTTAATAAAATCTTTTTGTTGCTAACCGAATCCACACAATTTGCAATAAAGATAAGGGGATGAGACATTAATAAAGCAGTCCCCACCGCACCGTTTCTCTTCATTTATTTCTTAGTGTGAAATTCTACATGTTTCTATAAAATCATTAAAGCCTTCTACGAATCTCTCATTTACACTAAATCGAAAAACCAATAAAACCAAACCATCGCATTAGGTCTCATTTCAGTTCTCAACCAACAAAACCGAATGGCTTGATTCCACACCAAATTTTCTCCAAACACAACCGAACTGAACCACTAACAACCCTAAACACGGGTTCAGCAGTGAACTTTTGAGGCCCCAAATCATAGGGTTGTGATATATTTTGTGCATTCAGCTTAGGTTTTCGGACCGGACCAAACCAAACAGCTTGGGTTTTCTGAAATTGTGAATTGAACAAGCAAATCATTAAGGTAGGTTCAGATTAATAGGTTTGGGGCTTTAAATCAATAAGCAAAAATACAAAACCCTAAAATAGTGGGAAGCATATTATTATCTCTTAAAAATTACACAAGAACATAATAAGCTGAAAGTATATCTACCAAAAGCATGAAGATCTTCACAGCTTGCTTCTTGGAAAAGCTATACCCACAACTAATTAGGGCTCATCATTTTTCAAATTAGGGGTTTTCAAATAAATTAATTAATAGATTTAAGTATACAAAAAAAATAGGGTTCCGAAATTACCTTAGGGTGACGCATAGACATCGAATGAATGAAGTTAGAGACGTCGACGAAGAAGTGAACTGGAGACGGAGAGAGAGAGAGAGAGAGTGAGACCAACTGAGACAGACCCGCGGGGGGATTGGATTATCAGTCCATCTGAATTAATAGCTTAGTAACCTATCACTCGTGTTAGACCATCTCCAACGCCGTACCAAATCTGATATCAAATTTGAATTTTGATGAAAATGATACTGTTCATAGCTCCAACCGTTCACTAAAGCTGGCACCAAAATGAGATTTCACCAAATCTTTCATCAGATCGACGAGGAAGAAATAAATTCACCAAAACACTGTTACGGACCGTTGGAGGGGGACCCGGGTCGACCAACCGGTTGCCCGGCCGGTTGACCAACCGGTCAACCCGTAAAAGGTTCAAACAGTTCAGCAAAAAGTTCGAAAAATTCAAAAAAAAAAAAAAAAAATTTTTTTTGCCTAACCGGTCAACCGGCCGGTCGACCACCCGGTCGTCCCGAAAAAAGTTCAAAAAGTTCAAAAAAAAAGATTCAAAAAATTCAAAAAAAAATAAATAAATAAATTTTTGGGCGGTCGACCACCCGGTTGTCCCGGGACAAGTTTGAGAATTTGGTGAATCGTTGGAGCATCTGTTATCAAATTTGATGAAATGGATACTTTTTTGCTCAGATTTGGTGAAAAATTTGAGTAAGCGTTGGAGATGCTCTTATGCACGGTTATGTTTCACCACTTTTTCTTTTTTGTTTTTAAGGTTAAGATTGACAATTCAAAAATAATTTATCTTTTTATCTTTTTTTTATTACATTATTTCTTATTTTTTTGTATAACTTTTCAAAAAAAAAATAGAAAGTACACTTATTTAGGTCATCTCAAACAACTCTTAAATGTCTTTTTTTTTATATTATATTAAAGTTTAATATTTTGATAATAATCATGTGCTTGACTTTTCAAGAAATTCATATATGTTAAACTTTTTAAAGAATTTTTTTTATGCTTGTTATTATGAGAGATAATAATTATATATGTTGAACTTTTTAAGGAATTCATATGTACTTCACAATTATTTCCATATATGTGAATTGTAATTTTTAAATGTCTTTTTATTTTATTTTATATTATATTAAAGTTTAATATTTTGATAATAATCATATGTGTTAGACTTTTCAATAAATTCATATGTTTTGGACATTTTAAGAAATTTTTTTTATATTTGTTCTTAATGCATTAAACTATTATTATGAGGGATAATAATCATATGTGTTGGGACTTTTCAAGGAATTCAAATGTGTTGGACTTTTCAAGGAATTTTTTTTATGCTTGTTCTTAATGCATTAAAGTGTTATTATGAGGGTAAGGCTTAAGGGTTAGGAGAAGTTAATAAATGCTATTTTTTTTTTTAATCAAAAAATTAGAAAATTTAGATTGGAATATTGGAGCTCTCACAAGACTTGGGGGTTAGAAATTCATTTTTCCTTAGAAACCCCTTTTTATTTAAGTCAATTGATAATTAAAAAACACAATAATTTATTTTTCAAAAAATATAGTGAGTTAAAAAGATCAATTAAATTTTTTTTTTAGTCAAAATACAATTTAATCATCATCAATAATTAGTACATTATGTGACCCTAATGAGTATAATCTATTTTGTTTTTCAAAAAACACAGTGAGTTAAAAATCAAATCACAAATTAAGTGAATTGATAGTTAAAAAAACACAATCAGTGTGTTTGGTTTGAGTTTTATGGATTAAGTTTTTTGAAAACTGACTTTTTTGGTTTTCGTGTTTTTTTTGTTTTTAGTGAATTTTTTTAAATTTTAAACATTTTTTTTTACTTTTTTAGATGCACCTTACTTAGATGTATCTAAAAAGTAAAAAAATTGTGAAAAAATATTTTAAAAAATTAATAAATACATAAAAAATACAAAAAATGTACTGAATTCTTGTATTTTTTTTTTTATATTTTTGGTATTTAATGAATTTTTAAAAGATTTTTTTTACAATTTTTTTTACTTTTTAGGTGTATTCATGTTAAGTGTGTCTAAAAAGTAAAAAAATTACTTAAAATATTTTAAAATTTCAGTAAAAACAAAAAAATACGAAAAATAAGAAAGTAGAATTTTCTGAAAAGTGGAAACAAGCAAGGCAAATAATTTTTTTTCAAAAAACACAGTGAGTTAAAAAAATCAATTACAATTTTTTTTTCAAAATACAATTTAATCATTATCAATAATTGATACTTTAAAAATCAAATCACAAAAAAAATCAAATCAAATCACAAATATTTTTATGCTATCTAACTACAATCATATTTTTTTCATAAATAATTGTAAAGAAAGGGGGCGGGGATGGGGGATTCGGATATAGTAAAATTGTAAATTGAATGACGTTGAGATTATTTGATAGGATTGGATTATTAGTCCATCTGAATTAATAGTTTACTAGCATATCACTCGTGCTATGCACGGATTGTGTTTCACCACTTTTTCTTCTCTTTTTTTTATTTATAAATGTCTTCCCTTTTTTTTTATATTATATTAAAGTTTAATATTTTGATAATAATCATGTGTTGAACTTTTCAAGGAATTTATATGTGTTTGACTTTTAAAGAATTTTTTTTATGCTTGTTATTATGAGAGATAATAATCATATGTGCTGAACTTTTTAAGGAATTCATATGTACTTCACAATTATTTCCATATATGTGAATTGTAATTTTTAAATGTCTTTTTTTTTTTTCTTTTCTAAATGTCTTTTTTTTTTCTTTTTTATATTATATTAAAGTTTAATATTTTGATAATAATCATATGTGTTGAACTTTTCAATAAATTCATACTAGCATGTCACCCGTGCTATGCACGAGATAAAATAATATATTATTTATTAAAAATATAATAATTATATTTAATTTTTGTATATTTTTCTCTCGTAAATAAAATTTTATATATAAGTTTAACAGTTTTGTTTCAAGTGTTCATTTACTATAATATTTACTCATAAGCATATATTAAAATTGTTGTATGACAATTAACAATTAAAATTATGCTTTGTTATAAAAAAAAAAAACGGAAATGAGCCGTACATCGAATTGGCTCGAAAGAGGGAGAGAAGAGAGGAAGAAGAGAGGAGAAAGAGACAGAGGAGAAAGAGGGAGAGAAGAGAGGAGAAGAGCCAGCACCACCGCTGCCGCCAAGGATCGTCGCTGCTCGTCGCCTCGTCGCCCGCCGTCGCTGCTCGTCGGCTCTGCCTCGCCTTCGCCCCCCGCCTCCAGCCCCATTTGTTGGGCCCCCTCTAGTTCTTCCTCTCCTCCTCCTCCTCCTCCTCCCTCCTTCCTCCTTCCTCCTTCCTTCTCTTCTCCTTCTCTGCTTCTGATTCGAGCCAATTTCGAGCTCCACCTTTCGAGCTACGTAGCACTACCGAAAAAAAAATATGACATAGTTCTAATACTTTACTATTTTAGAATAAAAATATATGAATTTTAAAAAATTATTATATTGGTTTTTGAAAGGAAAATAATTTAAAAACTTAATAAATAAGAAAGAATTATCCTAACATGTAATTTAAAACATTAAAAAAAAAATTAAAAATGAATAAAGACTTTAAAAAGTTGTGATTACAATTAAAACTAATGTCATATTTATTAATACATATAATTTTATTTGGATATTATTTATATTTTAACATGCTTATTGAAAACAAAAATAAATAAATAAAAAATATTAATAATTTTGAGTTTTAAAATATGATTTTGTAGATTTGCTATATTACCTTTTGGAAGGAATATATTGGAATTAATATATTGGATTTTTTTTACAAAAATTGAATATTAGTCATTAAACAAATCTTATAAGATTTATAAAATAAAATTTATAATAGGAAGAAATTAATGATATTGCAACATATGCATTTTAACAATTTTAATTTTTAAAAAAAAAAATAGATTAGGACTTTGAATTTCAATTATTGTACAACATTTTTATTTATATAATATTATAAATAAGGATAGGTAATATGTAACACCTCAAATAATACATAAATCCCATCATTGTAGACATGCAATGGTATAAAGAAATCAACACATTTTCATTCATCAGAGTAATTCTTACAACAGTATTACATGTTAACAACAAAAGCAAGTGCCCTTTAGGCTTACAGCTTTCCAAGTTAACAATTGATTACACAAAAGAAGAGTACTAACTCTATACAAAATAAGCCCGTGGCTTGATGTACATGTAATACAACAAAATAATCAAAAAGAGTCTTCAACTCCTATATCCTTCCAAGCTAAATCCTTGGAGTGGCAATGCTACCTGTACTGCCTGAAAATAATGTCCCATATAGGGTGAGCCAACGCCCAGTAAAAATATGCTAAAACAGGGTACGAGTGAGAGCAGTAACATAAGACATCGGCAGTTGATAAATGTTCGATTATCACAAATCAATTCATAACCCATTTTCATTACATGACCACAATGTTCATATTTCATTTCATTTTCCATTTCTCATCTTTTTCTCAATTTACATTAACGGCTCAGAACCTGGCCAACCACTTATATGAGGCAGTGCCTCATATTGAACGCTTCCCGTTTTACAACAGATAAACATACTAGTTGTGTCAACATCTTAACAGATAAGTATACAAGCTGTATCCACATTTCAACAGATAAGCATATTAGTTATATCACACTTCCCAAAGACAAGCATATGAGCTGCGTATCAATACTTCCATAGATAAGCATATGAGCTGTATCAATACTTTAACTGACAAGCATATTAGCTGTCTCAGTGGAGTCCATCCCCTATCTCCTCCCAAACAACATCCGGTTTAGAGGTCCATCCCCTATCTTCCCCTAAACCGTGGAGTACATCCCCTATCTTCTCCCCCACACAAACGTATATACACAAATGTCATATACTCAATCAAACAATACATAACGTTAATGTATTCTATCAACCGTCATACTCTATGAACATCCAATTGATTAGTTTTAGTTTGCCTAATCATCATGCATTGTCTACAACAATCAAAACTACCCTCCACCGGTAGCCCAAGCAATTATTTCTAAACAGATAATAAAAGCTCAAACAGATAAGATATCAATGTTTTCAAAAGTGAGCGATTAACAAATCCAACTCTACTATTCACAATATAATGAGCCAATTTCATTATTCCATCTCAATTCCAAACAACAACATTTTTTCCAAATTAATTATATCAATTAATTTATACTACAACTTAGGGTTTTCTCTACCACTTTTTCCACAAGAACCCCATGGTCCATAAATCAACAATCAACAACAATGACCACCATTTGAAGCCCAAAATACATATTTAAGAATCAAAATGACAAAAAACCCCATTACACACTTCGAAACCCTAGATCCCAAAATCAAACCATTCACCAAATGCTCAATAATCTAGGTTACAACCCATAGGAGTGAGTAGGAATCCCACCTCAAATTCGGAGTCCAAGGAAGAAGATGAAGAAAATCAAAATGCTCCAAACTCCAAGATCACGGATCAAAACGAAGCCCTCAACGATTAACACAACTTTTACAAAGAGCGAAGGAAAGGAAAGCACTCTAACTAGATCAAACCTTAGAGAGAAGGGAGTTTCTAGAGAGAGAGACTCTAAAAAATGCTTTTGGGAAAGTAAGAGAGAGAGAGAGAATGTAAAAAGTGATCTCAAAATGCCGCGCAAGAAAGCCCGCTCGAGCGCCAAGACACAGAATAAAGTACAAGACCGCTCGAGCGCGAAAACCAGTCCGCTCGAGCGTAGATTTCCCCCTCCCAGAACCTACACCAAAAATGTACTACCCGCTCGAGCGCCAACAAGCCCGCTCGAGCGCGACCCGCTCGAGCGCAGAAACCCGCTCGAGCGTAGAAAACACACCTGCAGAAGTTTTGCAGGAACACGAAATACTGGGAGTGTGTAAACCCGCTCGAGCGCAAGAAGGCCCGCTCGAGCGGACAACCAAAAACCAAACTCCGCTCGAGGTAGAATAACCCGCTCGAGCGCAACACCAAAAACCTGGGGACTAGAATTGAGACTTAGGCTCAACCAACCTGTAACACACCTGCCCAAAACATCCCCAAAACCCAAACACAAAGAGTAAAGGGTGTAAACAAGATAATTACCACTATCAACTTCACGGAACCGAGTCCGGAATACAACTGAACAGTAAAGGGACAACCGGGATCGCTATAACCTCCCCCCTAAAGAATTTCGTCCCCGAATTAAACAAGTTTGTCAAAAACAGGTTTTCTCCATTCTCAATAATATTACAACATTATATTAAACATTCCGACCCATTACCGGTCAACCTCATCTCTTTTCAAGAGGATTCACATCATATAACAATTGCATTATCAACATGCATTCCTTTGAAATTTACCAATTTCAACTCATTTTCCACAATTCCATAACACATGCAACATTAATATCATGCTTGCATTTCCACAATACTTAACACATACAATGTTAACATAACTTCCATTTACCAAAACATTCACAATGTTTTACAACTCAAGACATATATAATGTTCTTAAAGTTCAATATTATTACATATTTCGTTACATGATTACACATCAATCAAACATGTCCGGATACTTTTCTCGGACTTCCAACTCACGTTCCCAAGTGGCTTCCTCCACTCCGTGATGTTTCCACAAAACCTTTACCAAGGGAATGGTCTTGCCTCGCAAGACTTGATCCCGCCTATCCAAGACCCGAACCGGTCTCTCCTCATACGAGGCATCCTCATCTACCTCCAAATCGGTCCAATCCAACACGTGGGACGGATCGGCTCATACTTCCGAAGCATACTAACATGAAACACGTCATGCACCCCGGACAACTGCGGTGGCAAAGCCAAACGATAAGCAACTTCCCCAACCCTCTCAAGGATCTCAAAGGGACCAATGAACCGAGGGGATAACTTCCCACTCTTCCCGAACCTCATCAAACCTCGCCTAGGTGATATTTTCAAGAAAACATGATCACCTACCTCAAACGCCAAAGGCCTCCTCCTACGGTCGGCATAACTCTTTTGACGACTCTGGGCTGTAACAAGCCTCCTACGGATAAGCTCAACTTTCTCCGTCGTCTCTCAACCAACAATCCGGGCCCAACAAAGGTGCATCACCCACCTCGGCCCAACAAACTGGAGATCTACACGGTCGGCCATACAAGGCCTCAAACGGTGCCATACCGATACTAGACTGAAAGCTGTTGTTGTAGGCAAACTCCACCAATGGCAAGTGCCTCTCCCACGTCCCACTAAAGTCAAGGAAACAACCCCGAAGCATATCCTCAAGGATCTGAATAGTACGCTCGGACTGCCCGTCAGTCTAGGGATGATAAGCCGTACTAAAGGTCAACTTAGTGCCCAAGGCACTCTGCAAACTCTGCCACAACCTAGCAGTAAAACGAGGATCTCTATCTGAGACGATCGTCACTGGGACCCCGTGCAATCTCACTATGTCCCGAATATACAAGTCGGCAAGATGATCTACCGAATCTCTCACGCGCATAGGGATAAAGTGCGCCGACTTAGTCAACCGGTCTACAACCACCCAAATAGCATCACTACCCTGCTGAGTCCTCGGAAGACCTACAACAACAAGTCCATAGTGACATGCTCCCACTTCCACTCGGCAATAGGCAAGGGTTGCAACAAACCCGCTGGCCTCTGATGTTCGGCCTTCACTTGCTGACAAGTAAGGCACTTAGACACGAAGACTGCCACATCTTTCTTCATTCCTCGCCACCAGAACTGGCGACCCAAATCCCGATACATCTTAGTGCCTCCCGGATGCACCGCAAGGCGTGAATGATGAAACTCTCGGAGTACCTCCTCTCGGCAAGTCTCCGGCACAAACAAACGGTCTCGGTATCTCACACTCAGGTCGGGATACACCGTCAAACCCTTCTCAACCTTCCCACTGGAGATCTTCTCTCTAAGGGATTCTACCTCAAGGTCACCCCTCTGTGCCTCTAACACTCGAGTCACAATGGTAGGCTGTGCAACAACAGAAAACAAGGCCGCAGCCTCAACAGATTCGCCCAGTAACAAATCAAACTCGCCAAGTGCCCCCAACATCTCCCACTCCCGGATGGCTATACAAGCTACATCACCTATGGATTTTCTGCTAAGGGCATCGGCCACAACATTGGCCTTTCCCGGGTGATAGTGCAACTCAAAATCATAATCCTCAATGAACTCCATCCATCTTCTCTGCCTCAAGTTCAAGTCCCTCTGTGTAAACAGATACTTCAAACTCTTGTGGTCCGAGAACACCTCGAACCTCTCACCATAAAGGTAGTGCCTCCAGATTTTCAAGGCAAAGATCACCGCTGCTAACTCAAGATCATGGGTAGGGTAATTTTTCTCATGTATTTTCAACTGACGTGAGCCATAAGCTACCACCTTCCCCTCTTGCATCAACACACAACCCAAACCCTCTCGTGAGGCATCACAGTAAACCGCATAACCCAACACTCTCTCTGGAATAATCAAAACCGGAGCAGTGGTCAATCTAACTTTCAGCTCTTGGAACGACTTTTCGCAAGTCTCACTCCACACAAATTTGAATCCCTTCTGAGTCAACCTAGTCAACGGCGAAGCTAGCTTGGAGAAATCCTTCACAAACCGGCGGTAATACCCAGCTAATCCCAGAAAACTGCGGATCTCAAAAACGCTTTTAGGCTGTGCCCAGTCTTGGATGTATCAACAGACACCCCTTCCCCGGATACCACATGGCCTAAGAATTTGACTTCACCTAGCCAGAACTCACACTTCCCAAACTTGGCATACAGCCTATGGGCTCTAAGCAACTCAAGCACCACTCTCAAGTGTTCCTCGTGCTCCTCCTCAGAAGGCGAATAGATAAGAATGTCGTCCACGAAAACGACTACAAAACGATCTAAGAATTCCCGGAAGATCCGGTTCATCAAGTCCATAAAGACTGCCGGTGCATTGGTAAACCCAAATGGCATCACCAGAAACTCATAATGGCCATACCGCGTACGGAATGCCGTCTTTGGAATATCCTCCTCCCTAACCCTTAACTGATGGTAACCCGATCTCAAGTCTATCTTAGAGAAACAACGGAAACCCTTCAACTGGTCAAACAAATCATCTATACGGGGCATAGGGTACTTATTCTTAACCGTAGCCCGATTCAACTTCCTGTAGTCGATACAAAGTCTCAAGGCACCATCTTTCTTTTTAGCAAAGAGGGCCGGTGCTCCCCACGGTGAAACACTAGGGCGAACAAATCCCTTATCTAACAACTCCTGGAGCTGAATCTTCAACTCACTCAACTCGGCTGGGGCAAAACGATAAGGTGCCATAGAAATCGGCGCCGTGCCGAGGCACTAAATCAATAGAGAACTCTATCTCTCGATGAGGTGGCAAACTAACGAGATCCTCGGAAAAACATCCGAGTACTCACAAACCACCCTCGGCAATACAATCTGGGTCTCATCACACTCACCACTCATAAAGCTAGCAAGTAGACCACTAAGCTCACCCCGTCCTCGCGGATCATACACCGGTGGCAACACACTACCAACCCGATCCCCCAAGAAATGGAAACACTCCCCGCTCAAGGTACATACAGTGACCCTCTGGCGGATAGCAATCAATAACTGCCCGGTATGACGATAGCCAGTCCATACCCAAAATAACATCAAAAACCTTCATGGGCATAACAACAAAGGGAAAAGGAGCCTATGGTCGGCGACCTCTATATCACAACCTCTACATCCGTGTTTCAAAATCAATTCACCCCCAAGAGGCGATACAACACATATAGGAGATGCTAATAGTGCCAACTCCAACTCCAACACAGATGCAAATGCAGCAGACACAAAAGAATGAGATGCACCCGTATCAATCAATACACTAGCAACCGAGTTGCAAAACAGAAAGGTACCTCTCACAACAGACGGAACCAGGTACAAGGTCCAGTCCTGCGCAGTAACAGCATACACGCGCCCTGTAGGCCCCTGATCCACCTGCTCGCCTCTGGGAGCAAAAGACTGCTGCACCGACTGGGATGACGAAGCTCCCGGATTGGCCCTCGAGGCCTGCACAGACTGAGTTGGCTGATAACTCTGCGTCTGCCTAGAACCAGACGCTCCCGAAGTGGCACTCAACTGTGGGCAAAACCTCTTCAGGTGCCCAGGCTGACCACACTGATAGCAAGACAAAGGCTGGCCCCTGCTCTGACTCTGGCCCTGAGGTCTAGCTGAAGAAGAAGCAGCTCGCTGACCCCCTCATTTTTACGGGCAAACCGAAGACTTATGACCCAGCTGGCCACATGTATAACAAGTCAAACCTCCCTGATTACCTCTCCCGGAGCCTGCACTCGGCGCTGGGAAGGTCGATCTAGCCAAACCACCCTGAGACTGCTGAGGGTTAGAACCCCTCTGTCTCCTGCCATCACCCTGGCCATCTTGGTTCCTCTTGGAACCTCTCTGCCCCTCATCCTCCTCCTGCATCATAATCTCCATATGAGCTGCAGCCTCCACCAAATGTCTATACTCTCGATATAAAAGACCCTCCAACCCTCAACTTGAGCCCACGCCTCAACTTCCGCTCAAACTCAAAGCAGCGGCGTTCCTCGGACGCCACAAGTTCAGGTGCAAACCAAACTGGTACAAACTGGTAAATGTAGCCTCAAACTCGGCTACTGACAAACCCTGTTGTTTAAGCTGGCAAAACTGTTCCCTCAGCTTCTCCCTAGCAGCTGAAGATAAGAACTTCTCTTGGAAAGCACTCACAAAAGCCTCCCACGCAGCACCAACACGACCCTTCTCGTACTTCCACCATTGACCCGCATCTCCCTTCAGTTGGAAGGATGTCAAGGTCACCTTTAGAGCCCCATCCTCGATGCCAAGCATCTCGAATGTCTTCTCCATCTGTTCCAACCACTCGTCAGCCTTAAGTGGCTCCTTCGGATCCCCAATAAACTCATCCGGGTTAGACAGAAGAATTCTCTCTTCAAGAAAAAAGGCCTTGCCTCAGTAACCTGATTCTCAGCTCTGAGAATACCCAAAGCTCCTACTATCTCTCGGGCCAAGGCACTCATAGCCTGCTGACCCACTGGCTCGGCCACATTGGCCTGACCAACTCCCTCCTGTACTGCCGGAACGTCATCCGGTAAAGGTACTTCCTGCCTCCTAGGCCTACCACGCCTACCACCTCGTCCTCGTCCTGACATCCTATTAAAAGTAATGAAGACGTTAACACATTTATAAATGTGCCGAAACTAAACACTCGTTTCCTAATGTATGGACAACTGTAATTCACTCCACGTAAGCACATAAACACATAAGCACTTATGAATTTCATTCCCGGATAACGATAGTCCCGAGGCGTTACTAGAGTTCTGGTTAGAAATAGCATTGATTAAGTGCCTTTCCAACAAGACTCACAGAAACCCAAGGATCCAATCAATATCCTAGAAATCAAATCCCATATCCAAGTAATCACATAAGCATGTTATCAATTAAACAAATAGCATATGACACTACATCTAAGTCTCTAACAAGCGAAACAAACCCATTGTGATACTAATCACTTCCCACGTACCCAAAGTATTCGAACCCGGTACGCTCTGATACCAAGTTGTAACACCCTCAAAATAATACATAAATCTCATCATTGTAGACATGCAATGATATAAAGAAATCAACACCTTTTTCATTCATCAGAGTAATTCTTACAACAGTATTACATGTTAACAACAAAAGCAAGTGCCCTTTAGGCTTACAGCTTTCCAAGTTAACACTTGGTTACACAAAAGAAGAGTACTAACTCTATACAAAATAAGCCCGTGGTTTGATGTACATGTAATACAACAAAATAATCAAAAAGAGTCTTCAACTCCCATATCTTTCCAAGCTAAGTCCTTGGAGGTGGCATGCTACCTGTACCTGAAAATAATGTCCCATATAGGGTGAGCCAACGCCCAGTAGAGATATGCTAAACACGGTATGAGCAGTAACTAAGACATCAGCAGTTGATAAATGTTCGATTATCACAAATCAATTCATAACCCATTTTCATTACATGACCACAATGTTCATATTTCATTTCATTTTCCATTTCTCATCTTTTTCTTAATTTACATCAACGGCTCAGAACCTGGCCAACCACTTATATGAGGCAGTGACTCATATTGAACGCTTCCCGTTTTACAACAGATAAACATACTAGTTGTGTCAACATCTTAACAGATAAGTATACAAGCTGTATCCACATTTCAACAGATAAGCATATTAGCTATATCAACACTTCCAAAGACAAGCATATGAGCTGTATCAACACTTCCATAGATAAGCATATGAGCTGTATCAATACTTTAACTGACAAGCATATTAGCTGTCTCAGTGGAGTCCATCCCCTATCTCCTCCCAAACAACATCCGGTTTAGAGGTCCATCCCCTATCTTCCCCTAAACCGTGGAGTACATCCCCTATCTTCTCCCACACACACAACGTATATACACAAATGTCATATACTCAATCAAACAATACATAACGTTAATGTATTCTATCAACCGTCATACTCTATGACACATCCAATTGATTAGTTTTAGTTTGCCTAATCATCATGCATTGTCTACAACAATCAAAACTACCCTCCACCGGTAGCCCAAGCAATTATTTCTAAACAGATAATAAAAGCTCAAACAGATAAGATATCAATGTTTTCAAAAGTGAGCGATTAACAAATCCAACTCTACTATTTCACAATATAATGAGCCAATTTCATTATTTCCATCTCAATTCCAAACAACAACATTTTTCCCAAATTAATTATATCAATTAATTTATACTACAACTTAGGGTTTTCTACCACTTTTTCCAACAAGAACCCCATGGTCCATAAATCAACAATTAACAACAATGACACCATTTTGAAGCCCAAAATACATATTTAAGAATCAAAATGACAAAAACCCCATTACACACTTCGAAACCCTAGATCCCAAAATCAAACCATTTAACCAAATGCTCAATAATCTAGGTTACAACCTATAGGAGTGAGTAGGAATCCCTACCTCAAATTTCAGAGTCCAAGGAAGAAGATGAAGAAAAATTTACAAGTTGAAGTTAAATCGATGTCATGTTTAACACTTGTTGAAATTTTAAAAATTTACAAGTTGAAGTTAAACCGAGGACATGTTTAGCACTTGTTGAAATTTTAAGAAAAATTTACAAGTTGAAGTTAAACCGATGTCATGTTTAACACTTGTTGAAATTTTAAAAAAAGTTACAAGTTAAAGTTAAACCGAGGTTATGTTTAACACTTGTTGAAATTTTAAAAATTTACAAGTTAAAGTTAAACCGAGGTCATGTTTAACACTTGTTGAAATTTTAAGAAAAATTTACAAGCTGAAGTTAAACCGAGGTCATGATTAAAGGAAAGAATGATATAGGTTCCATCACCTCAGGATGCCGAGGTAATAGAACCTAGGGGGCAGTTGTGGGGACATAATTTTTGAATGACAACACATGGCCGAGGTGTCACCGAAGTGCCAGCCGAGGTGCCACGTGTCCTGGTCATGACGCCGAGATCATCTCGGCTAGGAAGAGATTATCTGCAAAGATACCGGAATCCGGGATAAGCGGATACGGGACAAGAGTCCTAGAATGGGAGAGGACTTCAGTTTGGATAAAGATAAGACTTTTAGAGAGTTTATCTCAATCCTACTGAGAGTCCAAGATTAGCAGTAATCCTGAGTCCATTGAAGCTAGGCTTCTATTGGGATTAGGTAAGCGTTGGCTATAAAAGAGAGGCACCCCATGAGTCTAAGGTATGCTTTTTATGCTCTGAATAGTGAGTTAAGCACTCTTGCTATCTTTGAGAGATAACTGACTTGATCGTCGAAGTGCTCTCGGGTGGACGAAACACCGCCGGAATCTCTTCTTTTTGTGACAGGTCGTTCGGGTTTAATCTATTCTGCCAGTGTTCTCCAGCTGAGTGCTTGATTGGCAGTGTAGTTGGAAATTGACACACACAGTTTGCATTTTTGTCTTTTGATGTTAATGTGTTTTTGTTTTTGTGATCTTGAAAGTGAATTTCTCTGGACTTTTATTTGAGTCCAGAAAAAATTAAAAGCTTGTTATTATAATTCAAAGAAAATTATAATTATTATAAAATTCTCTGGACTTTTATATTATGGCTTTTATGTGTTGTTATATTGAACAAGTTATTTTTCGTCAATTTTTCTTGGCAACCAAACAAACTTTATGTTTTATGGTTCATTTGAAATCCAGAGAAAATCTCTATACTAGAATTTAAAGAATTTCTCTAGCGTTCCCATAATTTTTCTAAAGAGAAGAAGTTCAAAGAAATTCTGTGAACATATGTATATTAATTGTTGTTGTTGCTTATTTGGATGATTGATTTGTATATTGCACATTGTGATTGGGAAGGCAAAAGAATTTTTTAGTTTGAACCCAAAGAAATTTTCTGGAAATCCAGAGAAAATCTCTAGACTAAATTTAAGGAATTTCTTTGGACTTCTCAGAGAATTTCCCTTGGATCAAATTTTTTCTGAATCGATGTTGAGAGACATTAGATATTATAAAAATAATGAATGTCGTTTATGCTATAAAATCTTAGTATCAGAGATCTTAAAAAAAAATATGAAATGTATAACACTATTGTTGCTTGCGCATTAGTTGTTTTAAATAATATGTTAAAAAAATGGCTTGGTTCTCTCCGGTTAGGCTTTTCAATAGGGGGTATTGTTGGGCCTTCATGAGTTCACTACAGAGGCTGCATTAATAATCTGAATTATTTAATGTGTAAAATTCATTGAGTATTTCATCTTTGCAAAAAATGATGTTGATCAGATATTGATAGTCACTTGATCAGATCACATTTCTATCAAAAATTTATTTTTAAAATTATATTTACCATTGATATAAATGTGATTTGATTAAATGACTATCGATATTCGATCAATGTGATTTGTAGAATTATATTCTTATGTGTTTTATTATTTTTTTAATATTATTAATATCTTTATTTTATTTTCTAGATGTATCTAATAAAATATTTTAAAATTTCAATAAATACAAAGAATACAAAAAATGTACTATTTTTTGTATTTAATAAATTTTTAATTCTTTTAATAAATATTATATTTTTTAAGCATATTTAAAAAATAATTTTTTTAAATATTAAAAAAATTAAAAACATAAAAAACAAAACAAAACAAATTTAGCAACCGTCACATGTCCATATTAGCCAACATGATATCACTAATATTATATATATATTTTTTCCCTCAAATGATGGGTACAAAATAATAGAACTCAATTGATAATAACAAGTTTGGTTGAAAAGAATCAAAAGATACACACAACCTTTTATTATTATTTTTGCAACAAAACACAAGATTAAACCAACCATTATTAAAAAAAATATATATATATATTTAAACCTTCATGAACATGACTTTGAAGGGCACATCACTGAGCGCGAACCGCCTCGTTCCATTCCGATCAACGTAAAGCCCAACATCTCCACAAGTAACTTTACACACATCACACACACTCGGACAATAAGCAATCTTATAGAAATCTTCATAAACTTCGATCTTAAACCAATCGCTCACCGTTTCTCTTCCAGGCTTCCCTTCGATCCCACCAGTCGTCACGATGTTCTTACCAGTCGATTGATCGGTGCTACCGAGCCTCCACACATTCGATTCGACGCAGACACTGTAAGCCCTAGGTGAGAACACGATGTTGAGATCTGTGGAGACGCGAACTACGCCGTTTGGGAGGTTGACCGGAGAGAAAGTGACGGGGAGGCCGTAGTCGAGTTGCTCTTGGACGACGTCGAGAGGGCAGGTGGAGGTGGCGTTGTGGCCGGCGGAGAGAGTGAGTCCGCCGCCTCCGTAGCCGCCGCGGGCCGCCGGGAGGATGAAGTAGTAGAGGTCTGTGCGGAGGTTTTGGCCGGTGGTGTCGCGGACCGGAGACTGTGATGAGGCGAGAGAAGAGAGAGAAAGGAGGAGAAGTGAGAGAGAGAGGAAGGAGAAGGGGGTGTTTGATTTCCTCATGTTGTAAAAAATTGAGGAGGTGAGGGAGGGTTTGGTTAGGTATTGGTGATGTGTGTTATGCATGATTCATGTTAGAAGAGCTTCCCTATTTATAGATGAAATTGCCAATGTTATTTTAATTTTGTTGCTATCTTTTTTTTCTATTATACCTTTTGCATCTTATGTACAGTGGATGTCGGCTGTTCATCCGTCCAGTTTACTTGATTTAGCTTTATTTTTTTAAGATTTAGGAAAATTATTGGGGTCATGCTAGGTTTTATGAAAACTTTCATGAAAATCATCATGAAAATTCATTTGCACCGTTGGATTATGAGATCATATCTGATCTAACGGTGCAGACAATTTTCATGGTAGTTTTCCTTAAAAGTTTTCCTTAAACTTAGCATTTCCCAAATTATTTTAGTGCATAAGATCGGATTCGATTAATATTTTCAACTCGATATATTAATAGATTGAGCTTGAGTCTTAATTATAATATATTAAAATGTATACTTTTTTTGTTGGGATCTAAAATTTATTTTTATTGATTTTATTAAAACTCAAATTTGTGGTGATATTTGATTGAATCTATTTAAAAAATATTTCTTATTAAAACTCACATTTGTAGTAATAATTGCATAGTAAAAACTATCTCAAAAAATAAAAATAATATATTTTTTTTAATTTTAAAATTCTAAACAGAACTCTAACGACTTGATAATGAAAAATATATATAAAACATAAATATCACATCATTACAAGAGCCACACATTATTGGAGCTGGGGCTCCATAATTAAAATTCCTAATATATATATATTTTTTAACCAAATGATGATGTTGGTTATGCATTTGATGTTTAGTCACAATGATTGTTGTTGGACAGGATAGCTAGGACTAGCTCATTAAAAAATAAAATGTCCCGTGTGAATTATAATTATTTTATTTTATTTTTATAAAAATATATAAAAAAGTGAAAAGCTCAATTCAAATAAATTTTTTTTAGGTAAACTAAAATAATTAAAAAAATTAAAAAGTTAGACTAAACTGTTGTTCCCTAATTAAGGCCTCGTTTGGCAAGAGGCTATTTTAGCCAAAAAGTCAAAAAGTTACTAAAAAAACTAAAAAGCCAACAACTCATATCAAAAAGTCAAAGATTCCCTTTTCTCTCTACTTTTTGCACATCTTTTCGTAAAAAGCCAAAAAGTCATCCGAAACATACTAGTTTTTTTTACATCACATTTTAACCAAATAGCCAAAAAGTTACTAAATTAGCCTGTTCCCAAACGAGGCCTAAGTATATAGTGATTTTCACCATTTTTTTGTTCCAATTCTATTGATTTCAAAATTTTATTTTTTAAATTGCCCTCAGCTGCCCAATTTAAAAGAGAATGTTTGCAATTCCATGTTATTTAGTTAAGTAATGTCCCTTTTGTGTAAAACCACTGGTGTGACCTTCCTTAGGCCTCGTTTGGAAATATGTTTTTTAGTAATTTTTTAACTTTTTAACTAAAATATGATATAAAAAAATTAGTATGTTTGAAATGAATTTTGATTTTTTACGAAAAGATGTGTAAAAAATAAAGAGAATTTTTTTTTTGTGACTATTTAGTAAAGGTTGTTGATTTTTTGATTTTTTTAGTAGTTTTTTAGCTTTTTAACTAAAAAAGTCACTTGCCAAACAGTAGCAACTTTGTTTTGTTTGATCATCTCTAATCATTTATCAAATATGTCATCAAATTCAAATTTGATAAAAGTATTTTAAATGTGAGTTCCACCCCCTTATCAAAATGCTATCAAATAGATGGAGAGTTACTTTTTTTTTTTATTAAATCAATGGTGAATTAAACTAACTGTTCCTATAGTTTGGGATTTGTATCACTTTGATCTCTGACTTTTCAATTGTGACATATTTAACCTTGAATTTTGAATTTTGTTTTAAATAAGGACAATTGAATATACCATTATTTAATTTCAAGGGCAAAATCGTAAATTTGATAAATATAAACTAATTTGAAAAAAATAAATGTTAAAAAATATTTTTGAAATTTTAAAAATTATTTCTACTCAATTATCTAAAATTGATAAATTTTTTAGACATTTATTTATTTATTTTATCAAATTAATTTTTATTATATGTTCGGATGATGATCATGTAATAGTGGTTGTTTTTGTTTTTATTAAATTAGTTTTTATTTTTTTAAAAGTCAAATATAGCGACAATTTTGATATCATTATTAAACTAATCCATTAAATCAAAAAATTCAAAACTAAAAGCATTTCATATATTAAATATATCAATTACATATTGAAATCCTAACAACCACCCATTACATAATCATTATCCAAACACATAATAAAAATTAATTTGATAAAATAAATAAATAAATAAATCTCTAAAAGATTTATTAATTTTATAGAATTTTATCTTTGGTGGGTAAAAATAATTTTTAAAAATTCAAAAATATTTTTTTGACATTTATTTTTGTCAAATTAGTTTATATTTTATCAAATTGATGATTTTGTCCTTGAAATTAAGCAATGGTATCTTCAATTGTCTTTATTTGGAATAAAATTCAAAATTCATGGTCAAATGTGTCACAATTAAAAAATCAAGAATCAAAGTGACACGAGTCCCAAACTATAAGGACTGTTAGTGTAATTCGCCCTTAAATCAATGAAGTTTTATTCTTTCATCAAATTTTTAGGTGATCGTTGGGCAAAATGTCTGCCCAGAAGTCCTCCAGACAATCGATTTTGGAATGAATTTGGTGAAAATACTCTAGACCGAACAACTGCACAAATTTGACGAAACAATTGGAGTGCATTATATTAGATCAAATTTTTTAAGAAAATATTAGACATCATGAAAAATGCTTCATGAAAATGATCATGAATGAATCTCCATGCATATATTATACTTTATAACTTATTGTATATCTAATTTAAGGGTCAAAAATTTTTTATGATCATTTTCATAAAATATTTTTTATAATACTTAGGATTGTAATTTTTTATAAAACTTTTATTCAAATTTTAATAAAAAATTTAATGAAGCATTGAAGATGCTATTTAAGACTTTAATAAAAAGTTCTACTTTAGACTGTGTGCTCTAGCTATGCCTGTTTTCCAGAGACATGTATTATAAATAGAAGCTATAATTATGAAGGTAGGTTCAGATTGTAGTTGGGTTCTCTTGTGCTTGAAAATAACATGCATATCTGCTGCTAGATAGAGTAGGTGGAGCCATCATGGATGGGTTGCTCCGAGTTAGGAAGTGCGGACCGAAATAAAATTATATACTACCGAATGTGCAGCATGTATGGTGGACGATATTAAGGTCAGTTTGGCATGTGCCTAAAAAGTTAAAAAGTTAAAAAATTATTTAAAAAGTTAAAATGTTATTACTATTTATTAAAAATCAAAAGTACGGCTGTACAATTCCTAATCATAATTTTTCCCTACACACTAATTTATATAATTTTTTAATACATATTTTTTCATAAAAAGTCAAAAAGTTAACCCAAACAACTATTTTTTTTCCTAAATTTTTTAATCTAAAAAATCAAAAAATACACTTATTTAGGACATTCCAAATAACCCCTAAATAAGAGGTGAGTAAGAGTTTTAATGATGGTATTGTATACGTGAAGCGCGTCAATGCAGGTGGATATAGTAGAAGGGAATGTTGAGTTATGGGTTGTTATATGCCAAGAGGTTTGCATGTATTTTTCATTCAATTTTGATGGAATGTTGGACGTTGAAGTAAATTATAAAAGCTAATAACATTAGGGTTGAAGTGGAAGTATTATAAAAGCTAATAACATTAGGTTGAAGTGGAAGTATTTTTGCAAGGGTTAAAGTGACAAAATATTGAAATTTGGGGAGGCAAAATGTAATTTATTTACGTCTGTTTAATATTATACTATTATAGCCTCGTTTGGTGTAACTGTTAAAACAGATTATAAATTATACCTTAACAGATTATAAATTATGACTTTAATCAGAAGTTGTTAATCTGTTTGGTATAACTGTTGGATTATAGATTTAAATTGCTGAGTAGTATTTGTTAAATAAGTTGTGAAGTAACTTTTTCAATTAACTTTTATTTTTTGTTATTCACTACTTGTTTATATTTTTCATAAAAAATAATAATAATAATTTATAATCCATTTGGGTCTTTTTCTATTTTTAAAAAAATAAAAAATAAAAAATTCTAAGAGTATAACCGTAAATTAATATGTCCACAGCAAAAGCTGATAATTAAAAGTAAGAGGTAAGCAGCTTTTCAGAATCAACTTTTTTTGAGTTAAAATAAATTGTTAGAATCACAAACTGTATGAAATAAGTTTAACTGAACAATCCAAAGTAACTTTTCGAAAACTAAGAGTTATAAATTGGCTCAAAAAAGCCCAAACAAACACCCCTATTTTATGTGGCGTGATGTGGCTGTTGACGGACAGTTTTTGTCCAAAATATGATGGAATTGTAGGAGTAAATTGGAAAACAAAATAAAATTGTCAGGACTAAAATGAAAAAATTGCTAAAACTTATGGATCTTAATGTAACTTGTGCTTTTTTGGGTGCAAGTTTTTGCACTATTGGGGCTTTTTATTAGTGCCCTTTAGATGATAGAAATCAAATATTATAATTTTTTATTATGTTATAAGTTAGTTTTTATTATTATTAATCTAAAAGATTTAAAATAAATTTTATATCTCTTCGGTGTAGTAAAAAAATTTGAATATATTTAGTAAATGAGTTGTTACAAAAAAAAGAGAGAAAAAGTTATGTAAATATTCCTCAAAAGTTATGATAAGGGCAAAAGAGATGGAACTATTTTATCTGTGGAATACTCTAAGGTATGCAACCATTTTATATGCATCTTATCACAAATTAACGTCACAAATTTTTTTAATATTAATTATAAAATATGTAATTTTATCATAAATTTACATTATAGAAAATGACGTAACCAAGCCACAAACTTTTATTACATAAATTACAAAATTTTGTATATTTTGTTATGCTAATTTATGATAAGATTAAGTATTTTGTGATTAATATTATGAAATTTTGTAGTAAAATTCCATCAATTGTGATGGGGTGCATATGGTAGAATCTCCCTTTATCTATATATATTTAAGGATTTTAAATAAATTAATAAACTTTTAACCTGTAATTTAAAAAAAAAATTATTTTTATTTTTTTGACAAGTAAGCTAAAAAAGGTGAAATAATTTAAAATCGAACCAAACATCATTTAGTCATTTTAAAAAAAAATTAAATAAACAAAATAAGTTATTTTATAAGTGTTATCAAATAGGATTATCATGACATTATGAATCAAATTTTAAATAAAAAATAAAAAATCTTAAAACTTTTGAAAAAATAATTTTCATACATGATATGATATCACGACTCAATATGGACATTTAGCTTTTTTGGCTCACAAAAAAAAGAGTAATTTTTTCAACTCATTAATTAAAAATATTATCAAAAAAAGTCAAAAGAAAAATAAAAATTACTTAAAAAACCAACCCCAAACTCGTGTGGTCAAAATATGGAGAGCTTTTATTTTCACACATTTCACCCCGTTCACACAATTTTCAATTAGATATCAAAATCCAAACAAAATTATATAATTTCAGAAGTTAATAGTCAAACAAAAAAAATATGTGTGAACTGAGTTAAAGTTATATGTAGAAATGGAAGCTCTGGAAGGTTGAATTACCAAAATAACTTTATCATTTGATAAGTAATAATTTTGAAAATTTAAAAAAAAAAAAAAACACACATAAAATGTTCTTATAAATTATTTGAAAAACACTTCTAAAAATATATCATTACAAAAATAATTTTTTTAATAAATAGTATGAATGAAAACTTTAAAATTGTGGATTGACACTTGGTTTGGAAACTTTCACTTTTAGTTAAAAACATCATTATAAGTTCTTACATCATTTTCTCTATTTTTCTGCATATCTTTTTTTAAAAAGTATAAAAATTATTAAAATAATCTGTTCCCAAACGAGTATGGATTGTTTTTTGGCTTTTTGACTATTTAGCTTGGGGCTAAAAAATCTCATTTGGGATAGATTTTTTTAGTTTTTTTGATTGTTATGAGAGAAAAAAATGAAATTATTATAGTTTGGATATGACATTTTGTCTTATTATTTTTTTAGCTAATTTTATCTTTTTGTGGCTAATTTTGTCTTTTTAGCCTAAAAAATTTTCATATCAAACGAGGGCTTTGTATTAGGCCTAGTTTGGCATGTTTAAAAAAAGTCAAAAAGTCAAAAAGTCACTATTCTATTTAAGTCACATCATCTTATTTAAGTCACACCACCTCTCTAACACATCACTTCAAACCCAACCCAAATCCAACCCATATTTCATAAAAAGTTAAAAAGTGCACTTATTTAGGATATCCTCAACAACCCCTTCATAGAGTTTTCCAAAACTGCTATGTTAGAAGCACAAATTTTTTTCGCATAATAAGTTACAAATGTGAGATAAAGAAGTTGTAGCCTACACGTATAGATCCATATATAGTTCATACCTCTTTAACTCACATCTGTATTTAATTCTGTGAATATTTTTTTATATTCCTAGATTTTTTGTTTTTCAAAAAGAGAAATAGGAAATTTGGGTTCTAGAATGGCCAACAACTAATACTTTCATGATCCCCGCACTTGCTTAATTCAACATAGCTTAAAGTGGCAATTCAGAATCAATAACAAAAAATTTCCACTAGCAATACCCATAAATGTAATTTATATATATATATATATATATATATATATATTTATATATATATCTATTTTAAAAGTCTTCCAGATGCATGAAAAGTCTTAAAAACTATTCCAAATGCTTGAAAACCAACTAAAAGATTTTCAAGAGTCCGATCCACCGCATGCAACAGTAGTTGTCGAACGTTGACGAAAGAAGTTCAAAAAACAAAACAATTAATAAAACAATTTTTTTTGTTGAAAATATAATTTTTCATACGTACGAACTATAAACTCAACCATTAATACTATAGATTTCCGGGGTCTCTTTGTTCATTCTCCATAGTCTTCCTCTTCAAATAAATAAGGATAAATTACACTGACCATTCTTTAAATTTCAAAAAAATATGATAAATTCTATAGTTTTGACAGAAATACATTAGGTTATTTCGATATTTTAATTCATATATAACACTTAATCCATTTTCATTAATAATTTGTTAGTTATATGCATAAAAAATGATATTATCATATCTTTTATACGAAAAAATATATTTTACGTTGTTTATTTTTATATTTTTGCACTATCTGCATTACTTTTGATTCATTTAACATTAGTAAAAGAGGAATTAGTATAATTATGTTAAAATTATAAGATTTATTGTATTTTTTTTAAATCTTAAGGGAGTTAAGTGTAACCTAATAAATAAATAAAAATAAAATAAAATAAAAAATTTAAACAAAACAGAGATATGTTACGTACCGTACGTAATCTTCATTGCATATATGTTAAATAATAATGAAGATCTAAATTTTGAGAATAGTCTCAAGAAATAGTGAAAAATATAATTTTTAACTATTAATCTATTTGTGAAATTTGAAACCATAAACGTGTTGACTAGAATATAATTTTTTATTATATAAAAACTGATAATATATATTTGATCTTATCTCTCCATCAACATGTTGACCAGAATATAGTATTCAATTCCAGTGCAATCTTCAGCACGAGATTTGAAACAATAAAACGATAAGTAGCTTTGACTTTTCATCTATTTGATTTTGGTTTTTATTGTCTTTTTTTGACTTTATGATGAAAATTTTGTTGATTACGGTAGGCACGCATTCATATTGGTTACGTCAGCTGCACTTATTTGACGTCACTCATTCGTATTGGTTACGTCTGGTGCACTTATTTGCCGTCACTTATTATTATTATTATTTATTTAAAATTATTTGTTACATATATAGTTATTATAAGGTACAAATAAATTAAATAAGTTACAATTTATTATTTAAAAATTGAAAGTTGGATCAAATTTACTATACGTTTCATATATATATATATATATATATATGGGAGAGACTTCTCTCCTATCTAAATCTGATTGAGAGAGTTATTGAGCCTTCATAGACTCATCACATAACTTGCATTAATAATTCGGACCGTTTAATGTATAGAATTCGTTGAATACTTTATTATTATAAAAAATCACGTTGATTGGATGTAGATATTCATTTGATCAAATCACATTTATATCAGTGGTAAATATAATTTTAAAAAATAATTATTGACAGAAATATGATCTGATTAAGTGACTATCGATATTTTATCAATGTGATTTTTTATAAGGACGATATGAAACGATTCAAATGATTGAGATGACTTCGGTGGTGGACTTACGACAGTCTAACAACATTCTCTTATTGAAAAGCCTAAGAGCATCTCCAATCATACTCTCTAAAATGCCTGTTCAAAGTACACAGAAAATTACCTTCTTTATTTTGCCTAACTAGTTTAGCTAGTGTATACTCCAATCATACTATTTATTTTAGCTAATCAATCAAACTAACTTAACTAATTTTTAAAAGAAAATTATTATAAACATTAATAAATAAATAAATAAATAATCTTTTTATGACATGCTCATTGACATAAATAAATAATCATTAATAAATCCCTAACTTATTTTTAGAAAAAAAAAATTATAATCATTGATATAAAAAAAATTGTGCTCATTGACAGCAAGTCATTCTGAGAAGCAAACATGTTTAAATGCAGTACATTTTTAGAAATCAATAGATTTCCAAGTGGACAAAAAATAAATAAATAAAAAATAAACCAAACAGAACCCTCAAAAGTGAAACCCACTTCAACACACAATCAATATCAAGCCAAACCCAGTTCAATATAATTAAATTTGACCCAAACAGAACCCTCAAAAGTGAAACCCAAACAGACACTCCGAAAGCTGCACTTGTTTCCCTGGTCAGCCCCGAACTTCGAGCAATCGGTTGATTACACCATCGAGAACCGAAGGTTCCTTAATTTTGTAGAATTTCACTCACAAAATTCAATCTCAAGATTGAGCAAGAAGGAAAGAATAAAGTAAGGGGGATCAATGATGTTCTTGGCCCTGTTCTAAGGTTGCATATCAGAGAGAAAGAGGGCCATACTGTGATCAATGGGCTGGAACAGATGGCGGGAAGAGTGCTTTGCCTAGCAATGGACGCTGGCTACTTGTGGAGAGCCAAAACGAGAATGGGCAAAATGCCTCACCATTTGCCTCATGCGTTGGAGCCCTAGAAATGCAGCTTCAATAGGCAAAATGCCTAATTCTCTCCATTTGCCTCCTGCATTGGAGATGCTCTAACGGGAGAGCCCATTTTTTTAACATACTATTTAAAACAATTAATGCGCAGGCGACAATAATGCTATACTCTTCATGTTTTTTTAAACAACTAATGCACATGCAACAATAGTGCCATACTTTTCATCATTTTTTAAACATTTTTTTTTGGTTTAGTATTACTTATAAGTTAATGAGAGGGTAATTTATATGAAAATTGAGCCGAGCTGGGTAATGGGCCGTTATGGGCCAACAGTACGAAGGGCGAAGTAAAGAGGCGTAAAGTTACTCCGGTCTGCAAGAGGCGTAAAGTTACTCCGGTCCACGAGAGGCTTGAAGTTACTCCGGTCCCAAAGAGCTTACGGTAAGTTCGGTCGTCAAGCACAAGTTATCTCGGTCGGGACTGGAGTATTGGTTATCCCGGTCAAGAACATACCATGGTTAGCATTGCGAGAGCCGAGGTAAGAGCAGTAAATGGAAGAGCCGAGCTAAAGTTATCTCGGTCTAGTCTGCGGCTTAGCATAGCCATGCTTACCTCGGTCATATTGAAGTCTGACCATGGTAAAACCATCCCACTTGGTTTATGCAGTGAGGGGGGTGTTGAAGGATAAGCATTATCTTTCAGGAGTATGAATCCAAGGAGGACTCTATATGGAGGAGTAAAAGTCCTACTAGGATTGTGCCACACGGAACCTACAAAAGCTCACAAACATCACCTATGGAGAGGTAACTGAACTTTGACTCCCGAATTCGCAGAGCTTTTTGTCTATTTGTCTATTTTGCTGACTTAGGCATCGGAGAGGTATCCGGCACACACCCGCCGGCCAGCTCACGTTTGTGCTTTCAGGGAGTAAAGCGACGACGTACGGAGGAGCGCAATCTTGATCAATAGGATTATACGAGAAGGTTTATTTCTTTCCCGTACAATTGGCGCCGTCTGTGGGAATTTCAGACAAGAATAAAACCTCTTGATTAAGTTTTCCTTGCTAATAAAAGGTAATGGCGAACAACGAAGATTTGCCGCAGTCCGCCATTGATGGACAAACCCCAGAAGGAGGTGGGAGGCGCGAAGGTTTGCCTCCTGTCCCTCCCATGGCGGACTTAGAGCCCCAACGACATAACCCCAGGGGGGATGCTAGGGGGAGGCGGAATAACAGCCTCCGTCACTCTCGTTCACAAAGTCCGGATAGACAAAGGCGGAGGATTGACCCTCAAGCTCTGGAGGATCGCGTGAAAGAACAAGATGAATTAATAAGGAAGATGGCGGCGGATATGGAGGCCATGAAACGCCAGTTCAAGGGAAAAGGGGTGGCGACAGGAGAGGGGCGTAAAGGCAACACGCCCCCTCGCCACTCAGAAGATCGCAGTAGGCATACCACGCCATCACAAGCAGAGAGTAGAAGCCTTAGGACAAGCGATACTCAATCCAGAACCTCCAGGACTCGTTGCTCCAGGTCTGAGAGAACGAGGACTGAGAGGTCGTATACAGAGGGAAGCACCTATCGGCCCTCGCGCACGCACCAGACATCATCCAGACAGACGGAGTTACCCAGATCGTCTGACTTACGAACCGTGCTAGAAGAAAGGGCACGATGGAAGGAGGATGCTAGGGTGCGCGACCCACACAGAGTTTCTGCCCTTCAGCGGTTGGCTCCTCGGACGCATGGAAGTGTCGAGATAGGAATGCCAATACCGCGACCAGCCTACGAACCAACGGACAAAGCATTAGCGAGGCTGCAGACCTCGCCGTTCATTTCGGCAATTGAGAACGCGCCTCTACCGTCAGGCTTCCTACAACCCAAGTTCACTACATATGAAGGAAAGACGGACCCCTAGTCGCACTTGAGCCACTTCTGCCAGGTTATGGCGGTATATTGGCGAAACGAGGCTCTGATGTGCATCATCTTCCCATCCAGCCTTGGTGACCTAGGCTTGACTTGGTTCGAAAAACTTCCAGAATGCAGCATAGCCTCTTGGGCGCAATTAGCAGAGGTGTTCGTAACAAGGTTCAGAACGAACACCAAAACCCCGGTGGAGATCGACCAGCTTCTCTCCATTGACATGGGCGACAAGGAGACACTTAGATCCTACAATAGTCGATACTGGGAGACCTTCAACCAGATTGGGGACTATCCTACCAATCTCGCCATCGCACAATACAAAAGGGGCCTTCCAGTTGGGAACAGACTAAGGGACTCAATCACTATGACGCCACCTCTAACAATGGAAGCCTTAATGGAAAGAGTGCACCAGCACATTAGGGTGGAAGAGGATGGCGTCCGTGCTAAAGCAAAATCTGGCACGACTGCAATACCGGAGAAAAAGGCCTCAGCAAAGGTCAACGCGGTAGACCGTCCGAGCAAAAACGGACGAGGTAGACGGGACAACGGAGAAGACCAAGATAAAAGATGGTTGAGAGTCCGCACTGCCATTACCACGGTATTCAAAAAGCCAATCTACCGGATTCTAAGTGAGAAACGCGATAAACCTTTCGTCAGATGGCCTGCTAAGCTAGGAGAGGCTCAAAAGGACTACAACGAAAGGTCACGATGCACCTTCCATAAAGAAAAGGGGCACCGCACTGAAAATTGCACGCCATTGAGACAGCACCTGGAGGAGTTGGTGGCAGCAGGTCACCTGGATAAATACATTGAAGGAGGGACGCAACCAGCCCCCTAGGACCACAATAACCCCAACAGGATGCCAATCGACGCCCCACCTCAAGGCGTAATCAATGTGATACATGGAATCTTCAAACCTGAGCTTGTATGTGAGCTCAAAGGGTCAATCAAGAAGGCCGAGCACTTAAGGGAGGTACTAAGTACACAATCTTCCATCAAAAAAGGGAAGACAGAAGCCACGAACATCATGTCTTTTTCAGATAGAGACCTGGCGAGGATATATTGTCCCCACAATGATGCCCTGGTTGTCACTCTCCGAGTCAAGGATTTTGACGTCAAGCGGATTTTGATTGACCAGGGTAGTTCATGTGAGATAATGTATTACGAAACATTCAAACAATTGAAGCTACAAGACAAAGACTTGGCACCTGCCGTGTCTCCCCTGATTGGATTCAACTCAATGCCAGAATGGCCAGTTGGCAAAATAATCCTACCAATCAGAGCAGGAAGCGTGACAAAACAAGTGGAATTCTGGGTGTTGAAAGTCCCTTCCACTTACAACATAATCTTGGGAAGAAGATGGCTGCATACCATGCGATCGGTAGCATCATCCTACCATCAAGTAATGCGGTTCCCCAACGAAGCCGGGGTAATTAAAGAGGTCTTTGGAGACTAGATAATGTCCAAGCAATGCTTTGTCACTGTAAATGGCAGCCGTGCTGCTAAGGGATATGTACATTCGGTGGAAGAACCTGAGAGTAATGAACTATTCGCAGATGTCGGCAAAGCAGCTAATCAAAAAGCAGTGGAAGACTTGGTAGAGGTAAGAATAGATGAAAAGAACCCAGATAAGTTTTTTTTGCTCGGTTCGTCGTTGTCTAGCACTGAAAGATTAGAGGTCTTAGAATTTTTGACCTCTAACATCGAAGTGTTCGCCTGGACACCATACGACATGCCAGGCATTGATCCCAACTTCATCTGTCACCAACTCAATGTCCACCCATCCGCCAGACCAATCATTCAGCGCACACGCAGATCAGCACTCCACCACGCTGAGATAGTGGCAGAAGAAGTAGGACCCCTACTGGAGGCAGGAGCAATCAGAGAGGTGCACTACCCTAGATGGATTTCCAACGCAGTCGTAGTGCCAAAGAAGAATGGAAAATGGTGTGTCTGCGTCGACTACAAGACGGTTAACAAAGCATGCCCAAAGGACAGCTTCCCCCTACCACGGATAGATCAACTAGTAGACCTAATGGCGGGGCATAACCGACTTAGCTTTCTTGATGCGTACAGAGGCTACCATCAAATCGCCATGTACGAACCAGACCAGGAGGTCACGTCCTTTACAACTCCAAGAGGACTGTATTGCTACAAGGTCATGCCCTTTGGCCTAAAGAACGCAGGGGCAACATTTCAGAGAATGGTCACCAAGATGTTTGAGCCGTTGTTAGGCAGAACAATGGAGGCTTACATCGACGACATGGTGGTCAAGAGCAAGGATAAGAGTGACCATCTCGAGGACCTAGGTGATATGTTTGAGATCCTAAAAAAGCACAAGTTGCGCCTCAATGCGTCTAAATGTGCATTCGGAGTAGGATTTGGCAAATTCCTGGGCTTCCTGGTGACCAACCGAGGTATAGAAGCAGACCCCTCTCAGATCAAAGCAATTCAGGACCTGGAGAGGCCAAATTCAGTAAAAGAGTGCAGCATCTCACCGGCAAGGCGGCTGCACTCAATCGGTTCATAAGCCGGTCGTCAGACAGACTACGACCATTTTTCCATGCTTTAAAGAACAAATTCGAGTGGGATGAAGCGACCGCGCTCTGGAAAACTTGAAAGAATACATGTCTTCTCCACCACTGCTTGTCACCCCATTACCTGGAGAAGAACTCTTCTTGTACCTGGCAGTCTCTCAGCACACAATTAACGCAGTATTGGTCCGTGCGGAAAAAATCCAACATCTGCCCATCTTTTATGTCAGCAAGACATTACTGGGCGCCGAAACAAGGTACTTACTACTGGAAAAACTGGCCTTGGCCTTGATGATGGCCTCAAGGAAATTGTCACACTACTTTCATGCCCACACCATAGTCGTCCTCACAGCTTTCCCATTAAAAGCTTTGTTTGAAAGGGCGAACTTTTCTGGGCGAATCTTGAAGTGGGCAGTAGAGTTGGGACAATATGACATCAAGTTCCAACCCAGGACCGCGATAAAAGCTCAAGCCTTGGTAGACTTCGTCGCTGAATTTACCCTAGGAAGTCATCATATCTGCCCAGTCGACCTAATTGACACAACCGAACTAGGGATGGAAGTTGACGCCGGAATAGCGCAACCCCTGGTACAGAATACTCCGTCAGACCCCAAGGTAGACCAGAATAAAGAAAACAAGGAAGAAGCAAATCATGTTACACCAAACCAAGACTTACCAACAAATAACGACTTGGTACAATCAGATCGCGAGGGGCAAACAGCAAGCATGAACCTTGAAGAAAACACCAGCAACATTTTGGACCCCAAGGCATCATCCGATCCCTCCACTTGCTGGAAGTTATTCATTGGAGAGATGTGGAAGCTCTTCGTGGATGGAACATCCAACCGGCATGGGGCAGGACTCGACATAGTCCTCATCTCTCCGGAAGACCTAGTAGTAGAGCAAGCAATCAACCTGGGCTTCCCAGCATCAAACAACGAAGCGGAGTATGAAGCGCTTCTTGCAGGCCTCAAATCAGCATTCTACATGAAGGCCACCGAACTAATGGTTTACAGCAACTCGCAGCTGGTGGTAAACCAAATTTCAGGCGACTACGAAGCAAAGGACAACAGGATGGCTAAGTACCAAGAGTTAGTCAGAACAGAAATCAAGAAATTTGAAGTAGTCAGGATAGAACAAATCGGTAGGGAGGAAAACAGCAGAGCAGATGAATTAGCAGGCTTCGCTTCAATGGCAGATACTTCCATCCCTCATCCATTGCTGATCGATTACCTACCTAGACCAAGCATTAAAGACTCCGAAGCAGAAGAAGTATGTTGCGCAGAATTGGGCCCTTCATGAATGGATCCCATCATAATGTTCCTAAAAAATGGCACCTTACCGGAAGAAAAGAAAGCGGCCAACAGAATAAGAGCAAAGTCGCAGCATTTTGGCTCTCCCCATCTTTGGCATTATACAAAAAATCATTCTCAGGACCGTACCTAAAGTGTGTTCATCCCAGCAAAGTTGAAGCATTCTTGTTCGAAATACACGAGGGCGTGTACGGAAGCCATCAAGAGGGAAGGTCATTAGCATACAGGGCAATCTCGCAAGGATATTGGTGGCCTTACATGCAAGCAGACTCAGAGAAATATGTGAAGAAGTGCGAGAAATGTCAGAAGTTCGCACACCAAATACATCAACCTGCCAGAGAACTTCTACCCTTAACCAGCCCATGGCCCTTCGCAATGTGGGGCTTGGATACAGTGGGACCACTTCCAACAGCACCAGGCAACAGGAAGTTCTTTCTTGCAGCAACCGACTACTTCACAAAGTGGGTGGAGGCAGAAGCCTTAGCATCAATCAAGGAAAAAGACGTGAAAAAGTTCGTCTGGCAGAACATCATCACTCGGTTTGGCATACCAAAAGCCCTAATATCAAACAACGGCACTTAGTTCGACGGCAGAATTTTTAGAGGCTTTTGTGAAGAGTACAAGATAGAGTTCTACAATTCTACACCGGCATATCCCTAAGCAAATGGTCAGGCAGAAGCATCAAACAAGGTCGTCTTGGATGGATTGAAAAAAAGGCTAGAGAAAGCAAAAGGCAAGTGGGCAGAAGAACTCCCCCATGTTTTATGGGCTTATCGTACTACACCTCGGCGGTCAACAGGAGAAACTCCATTCTCCTTAGCCTATGGTATGGAAGCAGTAATCCCACTAGAAGTTGGCCTCCCCACAATTTGAAGCGAAAATTTTGATCCAGAATTAAATGGCGAAGCCATAGCATTGGAACTCGACCTTGCAGAAGAAAGAAGAGAAAGAGCACTGGTTCACATTGCCTCATACCAGCAAGAGTTATCCAGGAAATACAACAAAACAGTGCATCCAAGGCAATTCAAGATCGGCGATTGGGTGCTGTGCAAAGTGATGGGAAACACCATAGTACCAGGAGATGGCAAGTTAGGGCCCAATTGGGAAGGACCTTACAAAGTGGTTGGATTAGTAGGAAAAGGGGCATACCACTTGGAAGATGAGGACGGCAAAGCCATTCCCAGGCCATGGAACACTGCCAATCTCAGATTATTTTATTTTTAACTTTTTTCAAGCATATGTAATTTTCCTTTTCCTTTCTCAATAAAACAAGTAGATTCTTTTCAGTATAAGTTATTTTCTGTAAAAGATAGTTTTAGTGAGTTAGGAACATTGTAAACATAGTTAGCCAGAAAAACCAACACCCTTCCTAAGCTCAGGATAAGGATCCAGGCTGCAGGACGTTTGGTCGGAATAACAAAACACTTTACTCTAGGTTGGCTGGAAAAACCAGCTTAGAGGTTGACTGGATTAAATCAACACCTCTCCTAAGCCCAGGATAAGGATCTAGGCTGCAGGACGTTTGGTCGGAATAACCAAACATTTTACTCTAAGTTGGCTGGAAAAACCAACTTAGAGGTTGATTGGATTAAACCAACACCCTCTCCTAAGCCCAGGATTAGGATCCAGCCTGCAGGACGTTTGGCGGGAATAACCAATTTAAAGGTTGGCTGGATTAAACCAACTCTTAGTACTCTTCAGCCGAAGTAAGGATATCGGCTAAAGAGTGGTTGGCTGGATTAAACCAACACTTGGTACTCTTTAGCCAAAATAAGGATATCGGCTAAAAAGTGGTTGGCTGGACTAAACCAACACTTGGTACTCTTCAGCCGAGGTAGGTATCTCGGCTAAAAGAGTGGTTGGCTGGACTAAACCAACTCTTAGTACTCTTCAGCCGAGGTAGGTATCTCGGCTAAAGAGTGGTTGGCAGGTATACTTATAGTTGCAAATGTTCAGACCGATATAAAGTATCTCGGCAAGTGAATGAGGTACCTCATCCAAGACTTTAGTTAGAAAGTGAAGTACAAGCATAGAGATCAACCGAAATAAGAGTTGGAACAAAAAAGCAGACTTCATTGAAAATTCAAAGCAAGTACAAAGGGTGGGGCCTCAGCCTGGTTACAGTCTGTTTCCAACAGCAAAGAAAAGAAAAAAGCAAAAAGAAGACGAAAATACAAAGTCAGTTAAATAGGTCGTCAAGATCAGTATCAATATCAACCCGGAGCCCGGTTTCAGACGGGAGCACAGTCTCGATTGGGAGCTCGGTCTCAGTAGGCAGCTCGTTGGTCAGGTCTTCCACCATTGGCTCCAACCGAACTGACTGATCAACCGGGTCATTGACAACCGGGGTATCTGTTGGCGCAGTTTCTTCTTCATCATCATCTGAGTCCTCAAGAAATTGTTGTTGAATGCCAGCAGCATATTCCGTCATAGAGCTCGGAATGAAGTATGCAGGAGCGTTGAAAACCTCGGTCTCTGGACCGTGACCGAGCTGCTCTACAGCCGCCCTCCAACCGCATTTGAAGAAGAGATCCTTGGCAACTTCACATTGTTTAATATAAGTCGCCTCCCGCTCCTTGAAACCCCAGAGCTCGGCGTCATCAACATTCTTCTTCAGCTGCTCTATCTCGGCGTTTTTCTTTCCCTCAAGTTTAGCCAGTTCGCGCAGATATTTGTCTTTTATAACGGCTGCAGCTTTTTGTTTTTCTGCTTCAGCCGAACTAACAAGTCCGGTCAGACGACCGTTCTCGGATTTTAGCTCGGCAATTTGCTGTCTGGCTTGTTCCAGTTCGGCAGTTCTTTCAGTCACTTCGGCCAGCGCTTGCCTTGTAGTCTTGCGAAGTTCAAGCACACGCTTATGAGCAATATGGCTCTTCTGCATGGCCTGCAAAAGGAGGGGAAGACTTGTAATCAAACCGAGATAAAAGTTGTGCAAATTAGAAAGGTTAACAGAAGAAGCTACTTACAAGAACCGTGGATTTCGTGGCCAAACGGATGGCCCTTAGTTTGGTCAGATGTTTGTGGTGCTCCATGTCTGCTGGAAGGTAGACACTCTTGGCAAGGTTAAATGCCATTAAGTGATCTTTTTCAGCGACCACTGAGTCAGTGTCCTGAATTTCTCGGTTTTGAAAAGTAATTTTGGGTGCCCACTTGGAGGAGCTGGCTCGGTCAGAGTGCTCCGGTTGCGGGCTCGGTGGGGGGCTTGGTGGAAGAAAGGTTTCGTCTTCATCAAGAAGGCGTTGCTCGGTTGGGGTAGTCCGGGCACGCTTGCTTGTGCGAGATGAGGAGGGTTGTTGAGATGGAAGGGCCACCACGGTTTCCTGAGTCTGGTTGGGTGGTGGTACCTCGGCTCGGTTTGTTTCGGTTAGAAGGGCCCTTACTCTATTCCTCTTTGCCATCTCTTCTTCGGTAGTAGTTCGGACCAGGTTGATTTGAGGCAAGGATGGATCCGGTTCAGGAGCGTCTTCTAGCAAGAAGTCTGTTACTCTGGCTTTTCGACGACTGCTGTATCTGTACGTCGGTTCAAAATTCAGTAACTTGGCCCAACTTCTTTCAGGATATCGTAGTGCGACGCGAAATGTGTCTAGATTGGGGTAATTGTATAGTGACTTAAGGTGGGCCGAATCTGCATAAAGAAGACAACTGTCAGTTCGGTTCAGGAATAGAAAACCAAAATAAAGAGGAGCATGCAAACTAGCCGAGGTAATTATACCGGGGGTTCCTTTCTTCCAGTTTATACTGCGGCCTGGGATCTGGGCTTGGTGGTCTTCAAAATTCCCAGATACCCAGAAAAAATCATCATCGTTTAAATCTTTGTCTGGTGTGTCCTTTATTATTTTCTCACGCCGACGTCGTATTTTTAAATAATAAACCCAGCCGTTCTCTTTTGAGCCTATGGAGTATTGATGGAAGAGTTCGCTAAGCCGAGGTTAATGCCAGCTCGGCGGTTTAGTTTGGCAATGCCATTTATTATACGGTATGAATTTGTGGAAAGCTGGGTGAGACATATCCTAGTTTGCCTAAGGAATTCACAAAGTAAAGGCTGTACAGGGAATCTTAGTCCGGTTTCTATAATGGATAAATGGGTAAAGGGAACAAAGCCGGGGTTTCCCCATGGGGTGGTATCTAGATCAGCTAGAGTGAGGTGAACATCGTCAGGGATGTTATAATCCTTTCGGAATTCAGCCATTTCACCAGGTGTGTTTACTAAAAACCTATACTTTCCCATTTATGGATTAAGTTATGGATAAATTAATCTAAGTTTTAGCTCGGTCGAAGAATAATATTGAGTAGCTCGGTTGAGCGCTCAAAGGAGTGCCTGGGCAACCTAAGTCTGCAAAGTGAAAAAAGAGAAGTGTTAAGCACTGATCATTGGACCGTGCTACAAGAAGCAAAGGCAAGATAAATAAAGTCCTAGCTCGGCTATGTGAAATTGCTGCGTGACTTAGCTCGGTTTGAGCAAGGGGTCTGTTAGCTCGGTGTGAGTAGGGGGTCTTTTAGCTTGGTGTGAACGAAGGAATTGTTAGCCCGGTTGAGACTCTAGGGGCAGCATTCTTAGTTCGGTCTGAACTAAGAAGACTGGTTTAGCCCCAAGTTATAGCTCGGTCAAGGTTGAGACTTACAAGCCTGCTGTTGCACATACCTAGTACGGTTTGATAGCTCGGCTAAGATAAATCAAAAGATGGTTTGACTTGTTCAAACTACTGGTATAGCATGAAGTGTTGGTTCGGTTGAATGGTCTGCCTAGATTGACATCAACTACAAACAACTTCCTAGTTCGGTTACATATTGATTTTGGATCGAAACCAGTGTTTTCTCAGGGTATTTCATAAATACAAATGGTTCTAACATGGTTTTTTCAGAAAACACAACACTAAGTAGAAAATGGAAGTAGGCATAGTGTGTTTTGAAAAACATACGAGTGTGCAAGATATGTATTGCAAAATAGGTGCTAAAAACTGCAAAGAGGAGGTACAGATTGTTTTACTTACCAGATCAAGGCAGAAATGCTAAGGATGGATGCAACAGCAGCGAGAGCACGATCTTGTGCAGTGTTGAAATGGAGGTTTCAGAGGCTTGCAAGAGAGAGAAGGTGAATAGTGAAGTGGTTGATTCAAAGCATTAGGGTGTATTTTGTGAGAAGATAATGGGAAAATGCGGGAACTGTTCAAAAAACACAGAGTACGAAGACGGCATGACAGCTGTATTGGGCCAATCAGAGTGTGCCACGTGCCCTTGGAATAAGAAGCGATTCAGTTACTGTGATTGAAGAGACGTTTTGACCGGACAGCTAGAGCCCGGTGTGAACTTAGCTCGGCCGGAGAGGCTAAACAATTTTAGCTCGGCTGGAAAGGCTAAAGAGATTTTGCACAGCTGTAAAAGCTTAAGAGTTTAGCCCGGTTGTAAGACTAAAGTTTTTAGCTCGGCCGGTAAAACAGGTAATCCCTATCAAGCTACGCAGATGGAATTAAGGAGCAATTGAGAGGGTAATTTATATGAAAATTGGGCCGAGCTGGGTAATGGGCCGTTATGGGCCGTTATGGGCCAACAGTACGAAGGGCGAAGTAAAGAGGCGTAAAGTTACTCCGGTCCGCAAGAGGCGTAAAGTTACTCCGGTCCACGAGAGGCTTGAAGTTACTCCGGTCCACGAGAGGCTTGAAGTTACTCCGATCCCAAAGAGCTTACGGTAAGTTCGGTCGTCAAGCACAAGTTATCCCGGTCGGGACTGGAGTATTGGTTATCCCGGTCAAGAACATACCATGGTTAGCATTGGGAGAGCCGAGGTAAGAGCAGTGAATGGAAGAGCCGAGCTAAAGTTATCTCGGTCTAGTCTGCGGCTTAGCATAGCCATGCTTACCTCGGTCATATTGAAGTCTGACCATGGTAAAACCATCTCATTTGGTTTATGCAGTGAGGGGGGTGTTGAAGGATAAGCATTATCTTTCAGGAGTATGAATTCAAGGAGGACTCGATATGGAGGAGTAAAAGTCCTACTAGGATTGTGGCACACGGAACCTACAAAAGCTCACAAACATCACCTGTGGAGAGGTAACTGAACTTTGACTCCCGAATTCGCAGAGCTTTTTGTCTATTTGTCTATTTGTCTATTTTGCTGACTTATCGGAGAGGTATCCGGCACACACCCGCCGGCCAGCTCACGTTTGTACTTTCAGGGAGTAAAGCGACGACGTACGGAGGAGCGCAATCTTGATCAACAGGATTATACGAGAAGGTTTATTTCTTTCCCGTACAGTTAATTTTTATGAATATAATTTTTTAGACTATTAATTTAAATGAATTAAAATAAGCTGTAAATGTTTGAGGTGACTTTTATAATCGTTGAACCTACTTGATTCTTATAGCCATCGTTTGAAATGTGAATTGATTTTTTTGACAATTTTAATCTGAGTTTAAAAAGTCTCTTTTAGGATAATTTTTTGACTTTTTTGACTTTTGTAAGAGAAAAAATGAAATAATTATGATTTGGATGTGATATTTTATCTTATTGACTTTTTCTATTTTGTCTTTTTATAACTAAAATAACCAAAAAAAATCTATGCCAAACATAGCCATAATTTTTTAATATGTAAATATTCAAAATATCTTAAAAAATTATAATTAAGACAGAGGAACTACTTTTGTCCATACATATTTAAGAACAACAAATTAAACCTCATTAAGAAAATCTCAAATATTTTGGCCAAATAAGCAAAAGGTCATATTAGTTAAAATTTAAAATTGCAATTAAACATCATTAGTTAATTTTTTATAAATAAATAAATAAATTTATAAATAGAAAAAATTACTCATAAATTCCATTTGGAGAAAAGTTATTCCATTTAGTCCGAAGTTTTCTTTCAAACCAATTAGTTCTTTTATTTTCGGTATATTGTATTTCCTTGATTTGGGGTTTGAAAGTTTACTTGCTTGCCATTTTGTGTGATTTTGTTTGAATTTTTTCCTAATGTTGGGTGTACGTGAGTAAGGTAGGTTTTAACGTTTCTATTTTTTTGTAGGAATTTAGTGGAGTGATTTGTAGGTGGATGATGTTACCTGGTTTGTGATGTTATTGGTGTGGTGTTCGTTCTTTTTTGTGGTGTTCATCCCTACTGTAACATTAACATTCATTAACATCCAAACGTAACACTAATGTAACACATAAAAAAAATGATAAACTACCAATAGGTCCTACTTGGGAGACTTATTACCCAATAGGTCATACTTTGAGACTTATTACCCATTAAGTCCTATTTGATATAATTTATTAAGTGATAAAGACAAATTTTATCGGTCTTTTTTTTTATGAATAATTTTATAGTGATAAATTTATCAGTCTCTTTTTTTATGAATAATTTTTTAGTGATAAATTTATCACTCTCTTATTTTTATAGTGTTAAATTTATTAGTTAGGACCTGTAGGTAAATAAGTCTAGTGAATAGGACTAATTGGTAAGTACCCCTAAAAAAAACTCATTACTATAGTTTTTACAAATGTAACACTCCAATATATCACTCCAAAAAAACTCCTTAGTGTAACACTCTAAAGTAACACACAAATTTTTTTTTTATTGCAACACTTTAATGTAACACATAAAAAAATTCCTTAGTGTATTTTTTTCAAATGCAAAACTCTAATATAACACATAAAAATACTCCTTAATGTAACAATGTAATGTAACACACAAAAATTCCTTAGTGTAGCACTTTAATGTAATATACAAAAAAATTTGTTGATGTACTTTTTCCAAATGTAAGACTCTAATATAATACTCTAAAAAAATCCTTAGTGTAACACTCTAACGTAACACACAAAAACTCCTTAGTGTAACATTCTAATGTAACACACAAAAAAATTCTTAGTGTACTTTTTCTAAACGTAACACTTCACTATAACACTCAAAAAAAAAACTTAAGTGTAACACTTTAATGTAACACACAAAAAAAATCTTTAGTGTATTTTTTCCAAACGTAACGCACAAATGTAACACAAAAAAAAAAAAAAAAAAAAAAAAAAAAAAAATTCTTAGTGTACTTTTCCTAAACAAACACTCCAATGTAATACTAAAAAAAAAAAGAATGTGAGATTATTCAAACCATTCCAAAAGGAGTACAAATGTTTTTTAGTAAGTTTTGATTAAATGTATAATTTCAAACTGTGAGTGTTACGTTTAAAAAAAAATACACTAAGAAATTTTTTTAGTATTTTTATGTGTTACATTGGAGTATTACGTTTGGGATTACACTGATTGAAGTGTTGCGTTTGGTAAAAGTACACTAAGAATATTATTATTATTTATTTATTTTATTTATTTATTTTTACATTAGAGCGTTGCGTTTGGGAAAAGTACACCAATGAGTTTCTTAGTGTGTTACATTGAAGTGTTACGTTATTGGAGTGTTATATTGGAGTGTTAGGTTTTTGTTCGTAATGTGAGATTTGTTCTAGAATGAGGAAAAATTCAAAACTTCTATAGTTCAAATTGCCCATATGTGTAATTTTATATTTTTAGAAAATCACTTTTATTCATAAAAATTTAACTTAAATATATAAGTGATTACCCTTTTATATAATTTTTACTTTAATGAGACCTTTAAATTTATAAAAAAAATAAAATAAAATAAATTATTTATAAAATCATATTTTAAAATTTATTAATACCTTACCCTCATAAATCCTACTAAAGTATTAGTAGGTTTCATTTGACAACTCCTAATAAAGTAATTTGTTGGCTTAAAAAATTTATAATGCAAAAAGAAGCTTTGGGTCATTCTCATTTCTTGTTAAAAAGACGACCTCAGTCGGTGTTTGGGTGCTGAGGAAAAAAAGTCAGCTTTTACACCCCAAAAAAAGCATTAAATTGTTTGTTATAGTTAAAAAAAAAGAGAGTTAAATATGACATTAATTTTTTTAACTTTTAAAAAAATATAAAAACTCAAGAAATCACTAAGTTCGGATTTATTTGGTTTCATAAGATGGAGGAAATTAAAAATATAATAAGATTGAGTGATAAAATTATTAATATAATAGTATTAAGTTAGAGATGTAAGATAAAAAGTATTTATTTGTGCAGTACCGAATTAGTAATACTATAATATATAAAATTAATATTTTTTGTCTTTAGTATTTTTTTAATAATATAATTATTTTTTTGATCTAAAAAATATAAATTTTGCTTGAAAATCATTTAAAAATTCATTAATCCTCTCACTCAATTTCGAATCCCAACCTTTCCAAGGGATTTGGTAGTCTTACTAATGGGGTGATTACTAGTCCAAGAGAATAATTAATCCCTTCACCCATTTCCCTAATCAAACACTCTGTAAATGAATTTCAGGGACTATTAGTCCAATTTTTATTTCCAAAGAGTCAAATAAATATGGTCTAAACAAGTTAACCCCAAACCACAATTTTTTTGAGGTAAGGTGAGAATTATTATATCAATAATCATGAACATGCATGATGGTCATTCGGGCTCGAGTTGGGTTGCCATTATATAATAAGATATTTTATATTTTTTTAAATTCAGGTCAAGTTTGGCATATAGCTAAAAAGTTAATAAGTTAAAAAGTTACTCAAAAAGTTAAAAAGTTAAAACTATTTACCAAAAGTCAACAATTACGGCTGCACAACTCCCAAGTCGAATTTTTCCTTATAAATCAATTTTTACAATTTTTTATTACATATTTTTCCATAAAAAGTCAAAAAGTTAACCCAAACATCCATATTTTCAACGTCCATTTTTTAGTCTAAAAAAATAAAAAGTGCACTTATTTAGGACACCCCAAACAATCCAGTCTGATTCTAACATTGGGTTTTTATTTTTGTTTAAATCTAGTCTAAAAAATAATTATAAATTACAAATCCACTTATCAGACTATATATTAAAAAAAATTAAAACATTTCATAATTAAATTCAATCACATATTATAAATTAAAAATTTTCTCAAATAAATTCAATCAAATATCACCACAAATGTGAGTTTTAACAACATCAACAAAAATACATTTTAGATCCCAACAAAAAAAATTTATATATTTTAATATATTATAATTAAATCTCAAGCTCAACCCATTAATAAATCGGGCTGAAAATGTTGATCGAATCTGATCTTATGGACTAGAACAATTTTCTTAAATCTTGAAAAAATAAAGCTAGATCAAGCAAACTGGACAGATCAACGGCTGATATCCACCCAACATGACATACAAAAAGCATAATAGAAAAAAAGATAGTAACAAAATTAAAATAGCATTGGCAATTTCATCTATAAATAGGGAAGCTCTTCTAACATGAATCATGCATAACACACATCACCTATACCTAACCAAACCCTCCCTCACCTCCTCAATTTTTTACAACATGAGGAAATCAAACACCCCCTTCTCCTTCCTCTCTCTCTCACTTCTCCTCATTTCTCTCTCTTCTCTCGCCTCATCACAGTCTCCGGTCCGCGACACCACCGGCCAAAACCTCCGCACAGACCTCTACTACTTCATCCTCCCGGCGGCCCGCGGCGGCTACGGAGGCGGCGGACTCACTCTCTCCGCCGGCCACAACGCCACCTCCACCTGCCCCCTCGACGTCGTCCAAGAGCAACTCGACTACGGCCTCCCCGTCACTTTCTCTCCGATCAACCTCCCAAACGGCGTAGTTCGCGTCTCCACAGATCTCAACATCGTGTTCTCACCTAGGGCTTTCAGTGTCTGCGTCGAATCGAATGTGTGGAGGCTAGGTAGCCCCGATCAATCGACTGGTAAGAACATCGTGACGACTGGTGGGATCGAAGGGAAGCCTGGGAGAGAAACGGTGAGCGATTGGTTTAAGATCGAAGTTTATGAAGATTTCTATAAGATTGCTTATTGTCCGACTGTGTGTGATGTGTGTAAAGTTACTTGTGGAGATGTTGGGGTTTATGTTGATCGGAATGGAACGAGGCGGTTCGCGCTCAGTGATGTGCCCTTCAAAGTCATGTTCATGAAGATTTAAACATCTCTTTTTTTCGCTTTTTTGTTTTTGTTTAATAATGGTTGGTTTAATCTTGTGTTTTGTTGCAAGAATAGTAATAAAAGGTTGTGTGTATCTTTTGATTCTTTTCAACCAAACCAACCTTGTTATTATCAATTGAGTTCAATTTTTGTACCTATCACTTGAAGAAAAAAAATTTAATATGATATCATGTTGGCTACTATGTATGTACATGTGACGGTTGCTAAATTTGTTTTGTTGTGTTTTTTTAATATTTTAAAAAATTATCCTTTAGATATATATATAAAAATTGAATTATGTTGAAAATTTATAAAATTTTAAACCATCAAATCGATTCGCATCCATCTGCTAAACCGTCAATCCGTTCAATCCATATCCGCCGGATTGGCAGACGGATACGGATTGATTTTTTCCAATCCGTCAATCTGGCGGACAGATGATGGATTTTGGGTTCCGTGGTCGCAACCAAACCGCGCCCAACCCTAGGGTGAGGAGGAAGATAGTTACACTTATATTGTGGAACTTATTCTATTATGCCTTCTTTTTTTATATAGGTTAGTTTTTTAATTTTTTGACTATTTTAGTTTGGAGTTAAAAAATTTCGTTTGGGATTGATTTTTTTGACTTTGTGGGAAAAAAAAAATGAAATGATTATGGTTTAGATGTGACATTTTGTCTTATTTGACTAAAATTATAACCAATTTTGTCTTATATAGCTATTTTAGTCCAAATAGGTATGCCAAACACAATCATGTGAAGTATTATTATTAGACAGTGATATCACGTGCCAATGTCGACATTTTATCACCGTTACTCCTTAAATAGGAACTTTATGTCCATTTAGGCTTCGTTTGGGAAGCCAACTTTGGGATTTTTTTAGCTATTTTAGCAACAAAAAACAAAATTAGTTTTTTAATCCAATAAGATAAAATATCTCACTCAACCCATAATCATTATATTCTTTCTCTCATAAAAAAGTTAAAAAAATAAAAAAAAAACTAAAAATCTTTTCCAAACGAGATTTTTTAACCCCAGATTAAAATAATAAAAAAAATCAAAAAGCAAATCAACTTCCCAAACGAATCCTAATAATGTTAGTATTGTTATTGGTAACACTGTTGAATTAAATTTTTACTACATATTTTATTTTGCAATATCATTTGGCTTCTTTTAGAGAGATGATTCCTTTTGTTTAAGATTAAGACCATAGTTTATCCTCTTGTTTTTAAACCATATAGTACATAATCCATTCACTTCACGGACTCTCACCTTTTCATAACTTTTATTTTTTATTTTTTATTATAATGTCACTCTCAAGTGAAGTTACTAGCAACAATTCAATTATTTGATTTGAACTCCGTCTTCTCTCTAACATCTTGTCAAAAAATGTTACCACCCTCGTCCCTGGTGCTCCACGATTGGCAATGGCATTTACCGTCAATAATCCCACTCCAACTTTCCTTACCACTAATAATGGGACTTAAATCCATATCATATGATACCAAATTCAATTTAACAGAAATTTCGTACATTGTATCGCCATTTTCTTACTTAGGGGTGTTTTAAAAAGTTTGTAAAAAATTAATTTTTTGACTTTTTTAATAGTTTTTTTGGTAAAAAAAATTGACGTTTTTGATTTTTTTTACTATTTTTTAAAAAGAACTTGATAAAAAATCAAAAAATTAACTTTTTACAAGTTTCTAAATCGCCCTTAATCTCATATGATTTTATCTTGAGATGCAATAAAGATGTTAAACATGTCATGTAAACAACACATGACATGCTAAATGAGATTTTATGGGTAAAGTGTCTTTAGCCAATTGTTGACTCATCTATTCATATGGGCAGCGTTAGGAAACACATCTTCAAAGGGATGTGTAGAGTGTGTACTATATATATGGAGTATGTGATTTATAAATTTGATTATCACAAATATCATAATTTAATAATATATAATATTAAAATCATAATTAAAATAATAAAAAAAAAGAAAGAAGTTATAATAAAATATCATATAAGACATAAATTTTTTTAAATTATGATCAAAATAATATCATAACTAATATTATAATGAGTTATAACTAATAATACAAGTCATAACCAAAGATACAAAGGTGATAACTTACACACTAAGCCTCCGTTTGGGAAGTGGGTTGGCTTTTTGACTTTTTGGCTATTTTAGCCTAGGGTTAAAAAGCCTGGTTTGGGAAGGACTTTTTGGCTTTTTGACTTTTTTGACTTTTTTTGTAAGAGAGGAGTGTAATGATTATGGATTGGATTTGATGTTTTATTTTTTATGGCTAAAATAGCCTATTTTATTTTTTGTGGCTATTTTAACCTCTAACCCACCAAAACCAACTTCCCAAACTATGCCACAAAGAATTTCTCTCTATTTTTATAATGAAATATTATCTTAATTATAAATGTTGGGGGGAATGGATACACTTTCAACTACCACCATGTGTAATTAAAATATATGAAAATAAATTAATTTAGCAAGGCTAAGGTGGAAAAAAACCACAAAGCCCGGCAAGTTTTATGTGAAAATTCTTCCAATGCAAGGGAACAACACATGGCAAATATAAAATTTTCATTATTAATTGAATAATGAGTTCACAAAAAATACTATTCAGATAACTGTGAGTAAAATAAAAAAAAGAATTTGTTAACATGTATTTTTAAGATACATTTTAATAAAAAGCTTAAAAATATGGCACATATTACATGAAAATAAAGTGCATTCGAAGGTATACAACTAATTTGAGCTCTCTCATATTAAGGACACACGTTAAGACGATTTGTAGTCAAATGTTAAACTTCTTTTTGTTTCAGCAGCTAGCCTACATTTATGATGGTTGGTAAAAATTTAATATAAAAATTATATTTACAACATCGCTATTTATTTATTTCATCTAGAAGAAATCAAATGTAGAATAATGAAATTCGTTGAATTTAAACACAACACCTATTATTGTCGTTGAACATTTTATACAAATGCCAACCAGCCCATGTGTAATTTTATTTATTTATTATTAGGCACCGTTTGGGAAGCAAGATTTGAGGTTTTTTTTGACTATTTTAGCCAAAAAAATAAAATAAGTTATTTTAGCCACAACAAACAAAACATCACCTCCAACCCATAATCATTACACTCTTTTCTCACAAAAAAAAAAAGCTAAAAAAGTCAAAAAGCCCTTCCCAAATCAAACTTTTTAACCCAGGCTAACATAGTCAAAAAAAATCAAAAAGCCAAAAAGTCAATCCACTTCCCCAACCAAGCCTTAGTATTATAGATTGAAGTACAAAATACTTTAGAAACAGATGGAATTAAAGGTTAACAAATGTAATGAAATTGCTAATTATAAGTATTTTGACATTAGTATACAGCCTCTCATACATTCTTCGATTTTTAAATTTTGTTAACAAGTGTTTTAAAGATATTAGTTAATAAAAGGGTCATGCTAGTTTCATGAAAACTTTCATGAAAATCATCATGAAAATTTATCTGTATCGTTGGATCATTAGATCATATCTGATCTAACGGTACAGACAATTTTCATGGTGATTTTTCTTAAAAATTTTCCTTAAACCTAGCATTTCCCTTATAAAATCTACATTGATTATACCTTTTTCATGGTAACAATTTTTTTAACAATATCATTTGTTCTCTTTCTGTCAAAAAATTGAGCCATAATTTTATTCAAAAAAAAATAATAAAATATAAATTTAAAATTAAAATATTTTGAATAGTACCCAAAATAAATATTGTTCATGCATTTCAACTTCTAGATAAAATCTTATCCCAGAACTGTTTTTCTTCTGTGCAGTGCCAGTGGAGTTTGTCAAAGGAGACCCAAATTCCTATGTAAAATTTATTGATTCAACAATTTTCAAACTTGGAAGCGGCAAAGTCTAAAGTCAAAGCCCATGAACTTATTTATATGTATATTGGGTTAGGCTTCACCGCACTTGAAGAAAAATTACAAATGTTCTTACAAAAAATGATGTCCCTCATTACGGAGTGATTAGTGGGTGATTTCCAATTGTGGCAACATGCACAAAAAAAAAAAAAAAAATTAGAAGTGCACTTTTTAATTTATTTTGAATCGTATCATTTTACACATAAAATAGTAAAAAAATTAATTTTTAATCATCTTTCAAAACAACCTAAGTTATAAACGGATGTTCCGTAAAATCAATCAGTGTGTTTGGTTTAAGTTTTTTAAATTAAATTTTTTGAAAATTGAGTTTTTTGGTTTTTTATTTTTAGTGAATATTTTTAAAATTTTAAATATTTTTTTTACTGTTTTAGATGCACCTTACTTAGATATATCTAAAAAGTAAAAAATTTGTAAAAAAATATTTTAAAAAATTAATAAATACAAAAAAATACAAAAAATATATTGAATTCTCGTATTTTTTTTTATATTTTTGATATTTAGTGAATTTTTAAAAAGTTTTTTTCACAAATTTTTTTATTTTTTAAGTATATTTATGTTAGGTATGTCTAAAAATTAAAAAAAAAATTACTTAAAATATTTAAAAAAATTCAAGAAAAATAAAAAAACACAAAAAATAAGAAAATATAATTTTTTAAAAAGTATTTTTATAAAGAAAAATGCTTGGGAGTACTAATTAGTGCTCCCACTAATTAGGTGGCAGTGGGTCCCGCCATTAATGATGTGATGTTTTAGTCTTGAAGTTGTATTTTTTTTTTTACTTTTTTAATGTATTAATATTATTAGTGGTGATATTTTTAATGGAATGAATCATTGTTGTTTTAGAAAACTCTAATTGTACCCTGTCTTGTCTGATTGGAAAACCCACTTTCCTTTTCTTCCCGTCTGTCCCTTATCTGATTGTACCCTCGTCTCAGCAACTTTCACGCAACTCTTTCCTTCAAATTGACAATTCTTCCTCACCGGCAGCATCAAACTGTAAATTTGATGTATCATCCATTACCCCAACTATGAACCTTTTTTTTAATTTAAATTGCATATTTTCCTCCTTAATCCACAATTACAGAATTAATTATATAAAAATATATATATATATATTACATACATACATACAGGGATTTGTACAGAGAATAAAGGGTTTTGGTGGGTTTCGATGGTGACTGGAGAGATAGAAAGGAACAACAGAAAATTTGTCTGTGAAGCCCACTAATTTGCTGTCGTGGCCATGGTGTTCGCCGGTGTGTCTAAATGATGAAAAGGGTTGTGTGAAAGTTGCAGGAGTGAGTGGGATGGTTATTTAGATCCAATCTGCGGGAGTTCGTTCATACTCGTCTGAATGGAGCGGATTTTATTCGTCCCGACATTTATGTGGAATCAGAGTATATTATGTTTTGATCACTCGCAATAAGATGGGGGCAAGGGTGGATATCTTTTTCTTGATGCAAATCTGACCCGATGTAATAAATAATATATGTATATATATAAAAAAATATAATTAGATGCAAAAAAATAATATTAAAAGTTTATAATTTTGTTTAAATATAAATAAATAATAATCTTAAAACTCTTACTATTTATATATATATATATATATATATATATGTGAAAATGAAAAAATTATTTAGTGTGTTAAGAATTTAAATTATTTTTTATTTTTTTTGATTATTTGAAATGTGGTCGGATATCCGTGAAGGCGGGGGTGGGGTTGAAAAATTCCACCCGTAGCAAGGATGGGACGAGAGCGGAGGTGGAATTTGTCGGTAGGGGCAGAGGTGGGGGTAGGGAATGACAAATCCGTCTCAAACCTGTCTCGTGGCCATCTCTAGAGATAAGTGGGTCTCACACTTTGCTGTTTTGGCAATTTTTTATTGGTTGTTCATGAACCATAGGTTTATGGGACAACCATTCATAACTTTAACTCTTTTCAATTAATTTTTTATATTGGGCTCTTTTGGAAAGTGAGTTAGTAGTCAAAATCTAACTTTTAATCCCTTTTAGGTTATATCATGTAACATCCCAATCCTTTACATGTCATCGATATTGTTCGCTTTAGACCATGCCCGTACGGATTTATTCTTCCTAATGGGTCACCCATCCAAAAACTACTCTAGCCTAAGCACACTTAACTGCGGAGTTCTGTTAGAGATTTCACCACCCGGGGAACAGCCTCGATGTTATATAAGGGTTCAAATTTTTACTTTTGTAGCTTAAGAACTCCCCAACCATTTCCGACGTGGGACACCGGGACCTTACAATCTAGAGAATCGGCTTTGATACCATTTGTAACGCCTCAACCCTTCACATGTCATCGATATTATTCGCTTTGGGCCATGCCCGCACAAATTTATTCTTCCCAGTAGGTCACTCATCCCAGAACTACTATAGCCTAAGCACGCTTAACTGCAGAGTTTTGTTAGGGATTTCACCACTAGGGAAAAAGGCCTCGATGCTATATAAAGGTTCAGGTTTTTACTTTTATGGCCCAGGAACTTCCCCTCCATTCCCGATGTGGGACACCACGACCTTACAATCCACTCTCTTAGGTCTGTACATCCTCGTGCAACAGCCCACCAGCTCACAAGCCCGCTCATATGCATCGAGAGACGCCAGGGGCCTACACTCGATACTTCGGAGAGTCAGCTCTGATATCATTTGTAACGCTCCAATCATTCACATGTCATCGATATTGTCCTCTTTGGGCCATGCCGGTACGGATTTATTCTTCCCAATGGGCCACCCATCCTAGGACTACTCTAACCTAAGCACGCTTAACTGCGAAGTTCTGTTAGGGATTTCACCACCCAAAAAAAGGTCTCGATGCTATACAAAGGTTCAGGTTTTTACTTTTATAGTCCAAGAACTCCCCCTCCATTCCCGATGTGGGACACCGGGACCTTACATATCTTCCCTCATATTTTTAACACATTTTCTTTTTCAAAAAAAGCAAAAAAAATCAAAAGTCAACTTTTAACCATCTTTCCAAAACAACTCACTGTTCACACTTGTGATGTTATCTCTTATAAACCTAATAAAAAATAAAAAAATAAAAGGTTAGAGATCCTAAATATTTTATTAAAAATTTTATCAAATATTGACATGAGTGTAGATTTTACACCCATATAAGTATTGTGTCAACATTTTGATAGAAAAAAGTTGTGTTTTGGAGATGTTATTTGGTAGTCCTAGAGGTATAGCCGCGTGGTACTCCAATGGTATTTTGATTGGTGAAGAAAGTAGGACTCACAATTTTGTGTTGGACAATTAAAAAATAACAAAAAACATGATGTATAATGATTAGTGAAAGTACTATTGCGTGATGTCTCAAAAGTATCACATGACGCCCCAAAAGCACCACATATTTTTTCTATATTTGGGATGATTTGTGAATTTTCTTATAGTTGAATAGATGATTATGAGAGAAAAAATAATTGATTGATGTGTATGATGTGATATTGTTGGCTACATATTTTGTAAAAGCCAATTACAGTTCGACACGTGGCAAAGCAAGGATAGTATGGAGAGACTACTCAAGTCTTCGATCTTGATCATACACGTGGCAGTGAAAATTGGTTCTCACGTGATCTGAGTAGCACAAGATCAATAAAGAGATATAAGATGACGTGGCTTCAACGGTTGCTCATATTCAAATTCAAATACAAGAGGGAAGTTCAACTGCAAGGAAAGGCGTAGTGGAACTACTTCTAAGGCAGCATGATCAGCAATCATGGAGGAGCAGTTCGACAGTTTGAAGTGCAGTTCGATGGTCATCCTTGAGTTTTTCGATCTCTTCTTCTTCTTCCTTGGGTTTGAGGAGGGAGAGAGCTGTATGACTTTTTCAACAAACCCAAGCAGTAGGTTTCAAAGAACTGAAAAAGGAAGGAGAAGGAAAAATAATATAAAAAAAAAATTGGGCCGTTCGAGCTCCATGTTTTCGAGCTACGTAGCGGGGTCGTTGAAAATAATTTTGGAGTTTAAGAGTTTGACATGATTTGATATTTTTTTATAATTGAGTAGATGTGTCTGAGAGAAAAAGTGATTGAGATGGAGAGAGGATAGAGAAAAAGTAATTGATTGATGTGCAATAGAGAAAAGTAATTTTAAAAAAATTTGTAACCAAACATGTTTTCGATTTTTTTTTTCAGAAAGAAAAATGTTTAGTGGCTCAAATTTGTGTGATCCGAATGGCTCGAATATGTCAAAATAACGTCATTTTACACAAAAAAACGACGTTATTTTGGGTGTTTCGAGCCATTCGAATCAAAAAAATTCAAATCACCTAACATTGTTGTTTCAAAAATATGTTTTAAAACACAAACCAAACGCACCCAACTATTCCCAAAATTAGGAGAAATTTATAATATAACCTACAAAAAAAAAAAAAAAATGGAGAAGGAAGTCACAACCGACAATAGATAGCCCATACGAAGGACCAATTGAAATTAACATTCGTGGTCGATTTTTGACCAAAAATTAGACTAAAGAGTACACTTCAAAATAAACATGATTATTGTGACCATTATACCAATTTTATAGGAATGAAAATGTTTTTGTTGGATACGCGTATGGCTATCCTCCATATATTATATGAATTTATTTTAAAATTTAATTTTGTAAGCTTTTATTATGGATTTATAATGATAACTTGAATAGTTTATTTTATAAATTAAATTTTAGTTTCATTAAATATTATTAAAATATGTGAATAAATTTTATTTAATTTTTTAAAATAGATGGCAACTATGAGTTGAAGTTAAACCATCTAATTTCTAAAATAAAATATAATTTATTTATTTATTTATTAATATTCAATCAAATTAATATTTTAAATAAACGATTTTCATTATAAAATTTACATAATACTTCATATTATCGACTGAATCCTACAAAGATGACAGTGGTATGAAACTAGAGTGATTTTTTTATATGACTTTAGGATTTAGGAGACGAAATGATGATTTTACCAACCTTTTACTTGTATGCTTATTTTGGCATCATTATATTCTAATTATAAATTTAAAAAGTTAATATAAATTTATTTGTTTATATTTTTTAATAAAAATAAAAAATAATTCCCAAAATATCTCACCCAAAAAAATCATCTTAAATTTGTTTGATTATAATTTTGAAAAATTATTTTTAAACGTGTTTTCATTTGTCTTTGTTGATTTTTTTTCATATTTTAATTATTTTATAAATACATCAAGATTAGATCATTTAAAAAGTAAAAAAATTTAACTAAAATATAAAAAAAAATTAACTAAAAACAAATGAAAACTCGAACAAAAATATATATAGATTTTTGTTTCAAATTTTCATCTATTTTTAGCGATATTCTTTAATATTTTAGCTAATTTATTTTATTTTTTAGATGTATCTTGATTAGGTGCATTTAAAAAATACAAAAAAATAATTAAAATATAAATAATAATAATAATAATAATAATAATAAATGAAAACTCATCTAACAATCATTTTTGAAAAATCAAACCAAACAATCAAGATTTAATTTTTTTTTGATAAAATATATTAACCAACCAAAATTTACAAACTTTACAATGGGTTAGTTTTGGACATAAGTTGGTTTTTTAGTTATTTTAAAAAGTCTCACTTATAATAGGCTTTTTAATTTTTTTAACTTTTATGAGAAAAAAATAAAATTATTATAATTTAAATATAATATTTTATTTTATTAATTTTTTAATTTTATCTTATCATTTTATAACTAAAATGACGTTTTAGGCCCCAAATTTTATATGCCAAACGAGTGCAATTTTAAACAAATCAAAGTATAAACTTTGATGAAAATACCTTTTTATAATATAGGTGTTAACAAAATCGCATAAATAGAGACCTTATGACATAAAGAAAAAGCATAATTTACAATGAGGAAAACAAACACTCCCTTCACATTCCTCTTCCTCTCTCTAGTACCAATTGTTCTCTCTCTCCTGCGTGCGGCAACAGCAGCACAGTCTCCGGTACTCGACACCACCGGCCAAAGCCTCCGCACAGACCTCTACTACTTCATCCTCCCGGCGGCCCGCGGCGGATACGGCGGTGGCGGACTCACTCTCTCCGCCGGCCACAACGCCACCTCCACCTGCCCTCTCGACGTCGTCCAAGAGCAACTCGACTATGGCCTTCCCGCCACTTTCTCTCCGATTAACCTCACCAAGGGCGTCGTTCGAGTCTCCACAGATCTTAACATCGTGTCCTCACCTAGGGCTTACAGTGTCTGTGTGGAATCGAATGTGTGGAGGCTCGATAGCTTCGACGAATCGACTGGAAAGTACTTCGTGACGACTGGGGGCGTTAAAGGAAACCCTAGCCGAAGAACGTTGAGTAATTGGTTTAAGATCGAAAGGTATGAAGATTTTTATAAGCTTGCGTTTTGTCCAAATGTGTGTGGGGTTGCTGAGATGTGCAAAGTTTTGTGTAAAGATGTTGGGGTTTATGTTGATCGGATTGGAACGAGAAGGTTGGTGTTGAGTGATGTTCCATTCAAAGTCATGTTTAAGAAGGTCTGATCTGAGTTCTGAATTCAATTGTATGATCGAAATCTTTACTTTTTAGAAATTTTCATTTGAGTTATCATTCCTTCGTGAAATGTTGTAATAAAATTATGTTTTGAATAACATGAATGAAATAGAGAAAATAACGCTATATTTCTTTAGGCGAAAAATATTTTTTATGATTTTTTTTTTTGAGAAAATATTTTTTGAAGAAAATATATATATATATATATATATTTTTATGTTTGATGATGGTAGTGGTGAAATGAGAGTTGGGATTCCCTCCTTACAACGATTGAGATCAGTTGTTGCAACATCCAACGGTTTATTTCAATTTTTTTATTTTTTATTTATTTATTTTTATGGCCGTTGGATATTGCAACGACTGATTTCAGTCGTTGCAAGAAAGATTGCAAGGAGAAGATCCCAACTCGTGAAATGAAGGTGAAGGTGATGGAGCAGCGCGGCAACGATAGCAATGATGGTGGCAATAGCCGTGGTGATATGGGCGGTGAGAGTAGCAATAGTAATGGCGTATTTGGCAAAGGTTATTTTTTATTTATTTTTATTAAAATTCATAAAAAAATAAAATAGACTAAAATAGTTAATAAGATAAAATGTCATATCAAACTAATAATTATTTTATTTTTTTTCTCCCAAATATCACATCTTATCATCTTCTTACATACAAAAATTTTAACCTACTAAAATAATTAAAACTTAAAATAACCTATTAAAATAGTAACTTGTCAAACACCCCCAATGTGATAATATTAGTAAAATTTTAATTTAAAAAATGTTTTTTTTATTTTTATTTTTTAAAGGTAGAAATTATTTTTTATCTATATAAACTGATTTTTTTAGACTATAAAAAATATTTTTAGTTAGCTTTCATTTTCATTGTATCAAACCCCCAAACATATAAAAAAAAAAAATCTTTTAAACAAACGGAGTGTAACAATCATATTAATGTATTTTTTTTAGAAAAAATTATTTATAAGCCCTATTAGGGAAACTTATGCTATATATGGTTCTACTAAAAAAATTATATTTCCATGAGTTCTGTGGAAAGTTTGTTGACACATTTATTCTCAATATTAGTTGTTAATATCATAAATAATAGTAAAACTATATATAGGAAATTGAATGTTACTATAGATCATATCTATATAAACGTAACGTAACGTGACATCTACATAAACGTAACGTGACACCTGTACATAACGTGACACCTACATAAACGTAACGTGACATCTGTACGTAATGTGACACCTACATAAACGTAACGTGACACCTATAATCTATGGCTAGGAAATTGAATGTTACCATAGATCATATTTATATGAAACGTAACGTGACACCAACATAAACCAGCAACATTTTCATATTCAATTTAAAAAAAATAAAAACTCATTAAGTTTGCGAAACGTAACGTAACACGTCACGTTACGTTTATGTAGGTGTCACGTTACGTTACGTTTATGTAAGTATCATGTCACGTTACGTTTATGTAGGATCTTGTGGAATACATTCTTATCTAAATAAGACTTGAGACTCTATAAAAAATTACACAAGACTTAATCTAGTATAAATGTCTGAAAAAGGACTTATAAATAAGCCTTCCTTTTTTTTTATAAGAGTTGTTTTGCTAAAATTTCAATAATAATGCTATTAACGTGTTCTGTTTGATTAGGAGTCCTTTCACAAAAAAATAACAAAATTTATGGACCTAATTAAATTGTTTTTTTTTTTTAATTTTTTTTATTCTTGAACAAACGGGGCTAACCTGATTGGTCAGAATTTTTGTAGAGTTCAGTTCTTTCAAATTTCTCCATCTGGCTGTGAGTTTTATTTATTTGTATTAATTATAGGTTGTATATCATTTTTATTATTGTAATTATAATTTATTGAGTTTTGTTGTAATATTTTATATAAATAAAATAAAATAAAAATAATTTTTTATTATTAAATAATGAACACTCTTCTAGTTTGGAGATGTGATTTCTTATGGACTAGGTGATCAAGAATTTCATGTTTATAAATAAGATTATTAATTTTTTATAATTACTAGTTAATTTTTTAAAGTTTAACCGTAAATAAGGATTTAATTTCTCAATTTCAACCCAACATAAATTGATAAAGAAGTCTTAAAAAGAACTTTAAGCGTTATTTTGAAAGTAAGTTAAAAATTAATTTTTAATTTTTTCAAAAAAATATATAAAAATATAAAAATGTGATGTAACTTAAAAAAATTTAAAAAATAAAAATATTAACTTTTAGCCAAAATTTCAAAATAGGCCAAAAATAAATACATAAGAAATGCAAAGAGAGTTAGCTGTAGAGTGAGAGTTAGGCACACAAGTATTCGTTTACATTTTCCAGTGTACTCTGATTTGATAGTGCGAGAAATAATTAAGGAGTAATTTGAAAAGTTAGTAAAAAATTAATTTTTAATTTATTTTAAATTACATTATCTTTTATATTTTTTATACATAAAATGATAAAAAAAAATTAAAAAATTAACTTTTAATCAATTTTCTAAGTCGATGTTGAAAATTTTGCACAGTTATAAAAAAATTAAGGGTTAAGCATATTAAATTTAATAGGACCCTAGAATAATACAAGGCTATTAATATAATTTAAACTAGGAAAATGTTTGAGGGCCCGAAACTTGAGGCTCGAAGTGGCTCAAAACCCCAAAACGACGTCGTTTTGGGGTTTTGTTTTGTTTTGTTTTTTTTTTTTCTTTCTTTTCTCCTTTTCTTTCTTCTTCTTCGTTGAGAAGAAGAACCCAGGCGAGAGAGAGAGAGAACACAGGCGAGAGAGAGAGAAGCAGGTCGTCGTTGGCGTCGGAGCTCGTCGGCCGATCGTCGCAGCTCGTCGGCCGTCGCATCGCCGCCTCCGCCTCCGCCTCTGCCTCCGCCCGCTTCCGCTCTGCAGCTCGTCGCTCGTCCGCCTCCGCACGCCGCCGCCTCCGCCTCCGCCTCCACCCCCGCCTCCAACCCCATTTTTAGGGGGCCCTCCAGTTCTGCTCCTCCTCTCCTTCTTCTTCTTCCTCCTTTCCTTCTTCTTCCTCCAACCGCCTGAAATTCGAGCCGTTTGGCTCGAAAATTTTTCGGGCCCTGTAACAGATCTCTTTAAACTATTGACTATAACCATTAAATTAAAATTGTGACAATTAAAAAATTCCATTAATCGATAGTGGGTTGTGACTCATCTCTCCATTATCGTAATCTATTGGAGCATACAGTTGTTGGTCGCTGGTACTAGAAGCTTTGCTTGCTTAAGCCACGTGGATAGTTAATGAATGTAACCTTGTATTTTTTTACAATAACCCATTTGATTTATGTTATTAGGGAAATTATATGAATTTTATAATTAAAAAATTATAACTAAATATAATATGAGATATATATATTATAATTAAAATAATATTATAATTAAAAAAATTAATAACACATAGAATAAAAATAAAATTTTGCTAATGGCGGGGAGTTCTAGAACAATCAAATGAAATTTTAGTAGTGTTAATAGTTGCCACATTTTTGCGCGGAGGGTGTAGCTTCTTCCCCATTTCTTGACGGTATTATTTGGATCCGTAGAATCTATTATGAGCCTTAATTTTTTTTATTTTTTTAAAGGAAAATGATATCAATAATGTTAGGTTTAATTAGGTAGATTTATTATTTAATAGATTCTGTAAAAATTAATGGTATTTTTTATCAAATACTATTAAAAAATGTCACTAACTGTTAATTTTAGTAACAGTTTAAAAATCGTCACAAAAAAATGTCACTAATTATAAATTTTAACGACAGTTTAAAAAAATCGTCACAAAAAAATGTAACGAATTTTTAACTTTCATGGACAATTTGAAAATTTTATCACTGAAAAAGCCACTAATTGTAAGTTTTAGAGACAATTTATACAAATCAAGACAAAAAAATAACTAATTATAAATTTTTAGCGACATATATAAAAAAACAACCATGCTACATACACCCAGTGAGTCAGCACCCCCAGCACCCCCCAGTGCTAGGTGGCGTGCTGCCACTGGCCAAAATCAAAAAAAAAAAAAAAAAAAAAGAAAACTGTTTTTTTTTTCACCAATCCCGGACTGCCACCTCACTGGGGGTCGACCCCCAGTGGGTGTATCCTGCATTTTTCATAAAAAAAATCGTCACAAAAAAATTATTTTTAACGACGATTTTATTAGAACTTATTTTCAATAGGATTTTATGTGAATTACACTAACTATTAGAACTTATTAGTAGTTTACCCATAATATTATATGTATCAATTAATATATTAATGGATGATATGGCATAATTTTAGAGGTTTTGAGTTTTTGTAATTTGTGTAATGGGTGGGGTCATAGTTTTAAGTGATATGATTGGTTGATAATTATAAAAAAAATATGAAAGAGAGTGTTATCTTTAATATCATAATTGATTGTTGAAAATTGATTCTAATTTTTTTTTTTTAATCTTGAATGGCAATTGTGGAGGGGTAAAAATATTGACCCAAAGCCCAAAGGTGAAGGCCCAAAGTCCAAGTCCAGCGAAGCAACCGGAATCAAAAGAAAGATCCAAATCATTGATAGGTCTGACAGAAGAGGGGACAGTATCACGTGATCAAAACCTAAGTAAAATCACCTTATAAAAGGAGATCTGTAGAATACAAGGATACTCTTAGATTCATTCATAATCAATGATAAGGATCACAATTGTTAGAGATAGGAGCATAGGCCTGACCAACGCAAACAACACAACCATGATGAACCTAATCGAGCGGATGGTCCAATTGGCAAGTTGGCAACTAAACGCCTGATATAATCTAAGCCGCACACAGCAAGATAATCCAACGGCAAAAGATCAAAGCAATCTGGCTACTTGCCCGACCAAAGTCTGGTAGATGAAGATGCCAATCCAATGGTTAAGGCCAGGACGATAACACTATAAAAGGAAGAATAAAGAAAAGCGAGAGAGATAACAAAAAAGAAAAAGAAAATCTTACTTTCTAAATAAATATTAGACAGTCGATCATATTTCTGACTTGATCGTTGAAGAGTCCTCCAGATCATATCTGGTCAAAGTGACCATTAACTAGTTGGTTTCGCTATGCAGAGTACAGGAATGATCATCTCACCTTGCATTTCATGTGAAGAATCTTTCTGCCTTCCACAGCAATACTTTTTTTTTTTTTGAATGAGATAAGTCTCATATTAATGAACTAAATTATTCATTTTTAATGTTTCCATTATCTATAAATAAATAAAAAATCGATATAACTATAATCATATTATTTTATAACATTTATTTGCAAATAAAATTAACGATAAATATTATTTAAAAATTATATCATTCATATTTTAGGAGACAAATGCAATAATTTGTTTTTTTTTTAATGGATGACACACGTTGTGATTTATAAAATGTATAATTCATATTATCGAGATAAAATATGTAGCGAGGTCAACAAACCCAACCAGTACTGTCCAGTTTACGACAAATGACTACTAAATTTATTCATAATGATGTCAACTATTAATTGATTTAAAATTAACCTTCTAAAACTCAATTTATTGTCACGTTATTAAAAAAAAAAAAAATTAAAAATGATGTTTTAAAGATTTTCTATCATTTATATGTATCTAAGCAACAACTCGAAAACTCATCGTAATTTATAACATAAAACAATCTTTATTACAACATTACATGAAGCAAAATAATAATAATAGGCTTCCTTATTCCACAATGATATATGGTTAGAAATTAAACCAACAAATAATTAGATTTTAGACCTTCATAAACATGACTTTCAATGGAACCTCGCTCACCGCCAACCTCCTCGTTCCATTCTCATCAACATAAACCCCAATATCTCCACAAGCAACTCTACATATATTACACACCGTAGGACAAAAAACAAGCTTGTAATCATCATCAAACTTTTCAATCTCAAACCAATTACTCAACGTTTCTCGACCTGGGTTTCCTTCAACACCACCGCTCATCACGAACCTCTCTCCTCCTATCGATTCATCGAGCCTCCAAACGCTCGACTCACCATCACAGATTGTCTCGGCCCTGGAAGTGAACTTGATGTTGAGATCGGTGGAGACTCGGACCACGCCGTTAGTGAGGTTGACCGGAGAGAAAGTTAGCGGGAGGCCTTTGTTGAGCTCGTTTTGGTCTTGCACGACGGCGAGCGGGCATGCTGTGGTGGCGTTGTGGCCGGTGGAGGCGAGTTTTAGTCCTCCGGCGCCGGTGGTGATGGTGGCGGCGGGGAGGATGTAGTAGTATTGGCCTGTTTGGAGGGTTTGGTTTTGTGTGTCGAGTACTGCTGGATTATTGGGTGATGTGGAGTTTTGGGCTGTGACAAGGAGGATTGGGCTTGGTGTGGTGATGAAGGTAGAGAGAATGATTAGGAATGTTGAGAGGAATGGGAATGGATTGTTTGTGTTCTTCATTGTGAATTTTAGGGTTTGTTTGTTTGTGTGGTTGGTTGATGTGTAATAAAATATTTGCATGGGAGGAGCTATTTATAGATTATGGACAGATGTGTACGGCTTTCGACATTGTGGTTACTTGTTAGGTACGTTTGCTGTGTTGAAAAATAATTTCATTCACACTTCATAGAGAAGTGTATTCAATGTTGTTACAGGTTAAAATTACCCATTCAGATAATAAAATCAAGACATTTATTGTGTTTGGATAATTAACGTGGGTAAGAATTTAAAAAGAAAATATGAATCAAATGTGAGCAAAATATAATTAAAATTTACAAACCTTTCATACATTTAAAAAAAAAAAAAAATTCTATCCAAATTCATAATTTAAACACTTTCATCATATTGCATTAGGGGTGGGCATTCGTCAGGTCGAGTTTGGATCGGGCTGATACTACATAATAAAAGATTTTGTGTTTGCCCAAGTCTGGACCTAACATTGAGCTTCTACATTTGCCCAAGCTCGATCCAAAAAATAATTATAAATCTCAAGCCAATCCATCGAGTTATATGTTAAAAAAAATTTAAACATTCCACAATTAAAGTCGATTACATATTATATTTCTTAAATAAATATACTGATATCATTATAAATTGGAAGATTTCTTAAATAAACTCAATCATATATCACCACAAATGTGAGTTTCAATAAAATCAACAAAAATAAAGTCTATACCCCAACAAAAAAAAAATATTAAATATATTTTAATTAATTAATTAATTTAATAGCGGGTTGAGACGAACTATGTTGAAAGTATAATTCCATGTCCAGCCCATTAATATATCGAATTGAAAATGTTGGCTTAACCCAGCCATATGGGTTAATTTTTTTTTCCAAATCCTAAAAAATATAAGGCCGAACTAGACAAGCCAATGTTTCGATGCCTACCCTCTATTGGATTAATGAGAAAGTGAGTAAAGTCACAAGGGAATTAGAATATATATATACACATATAGTTTTAAGAGTTAGCTTTCCTCTTGTCTATGATGTTGTTTATGCTAGTAGAAATTTATTGCGGATCTTATTTTAATAATTAAAAAAAAATGACAAGTATAGTTTTAAAAATAAATTATTCATTTTTTAAGTAACAAATATAATAAATTAAATAAGTTCTGATTATTAAAGTCGATTTAATTTTTTTTATAAATAATATATATAAAATATCTTATAAAATAAAAAATCCAAATTATGAAAGCAAGACTCGTACGAAAGCACACATGCCAAAACAACACATTCTAATTCAATCGATGGACCAGAGAAAAGACACTGCAACTTATCAATTCCAATCACGTGTTGAATACTACATTTGAATTGAATATATCCTAATCAACATGTTTGTGGTTAAGATCACAAGTTTATTTCAATTTTGGGTTTTTTTATTTTTTAAATATTAATTAATTTGATAAAAAATATTAAAATGTATATAGTTTTAAAATTCATTGTTACCCCAAACACAGAAAATCATATAAAAATAATGAATATTTTAAAAAAAAATTGTAAAATTAGTTCGAGTTTTTTTGAAGGAAAAAAAACAGAATACAATTTGAAGTGAGAAGAGGGAAAAGGATCAAAGGGAAGGACTGTAATGGTCGGAGACGGTGGTGGAGATGAGATAGTGACTAGGGTTTGAAAGGTAAGGAATTGAGATAGATTTGGAATTATATGTGTTGTCCAAAAAGAAAAACACAAAATTCGAATTTTTTTCTTGTTAAACATAGGAATTTTTCTCCGTCTGAATGTTAGCAATTGAAATCTAACCTTGTGATCTTATCCACGAACATGTTGACTAAGACATATTCAATTCAAGTGTACTCTTCAACATGAGATTGTAAATGATAACTTGGAAAAGATGAGTATTATTTTTTTTGAGTTTTTAAAACAGTTTTTTTTTTTTTCGAAAAAATGAAATTAGCTTGGTGAAATAAATACAAGAAAATAGTTTAAATTTTTTAAAATTAATTTGGGACCGAAAAAGAAAGAAACTATATAAAAATATGCGTGTTTTATTTTTTTATATTTTTAACAATCTAGTTTTTAGTTTGTCAAACTAAACCAAACAATGTGAGACTTTTCATAAAATGATTTTTTTTGTTTTGTTTTGTTTTGTTTTCTTTTTTCTTTTTTTTGACTTTATTATTATGGAAACCTCTGTCGGTTGCTGGTGGCGGTGGGTTATTTTGGTCATCTATCTTATAAGCAAAACGGAATTTCTAATCATAAATTTTAGGGAGTTTTTTTGGATAAATTTATTTTCTAAGAACTTTATTCTATTTAATCTATATTCTTTTTGACTATTTCATTAGGTCCTATGTGAGATAAGAAGACCAAAATACCATTTTCATCTACTTATGTTCCATTTAATTCATATTATTTTCTTATGTTTTAATAAGTCCTATGGGTGACATAATTACCAAAATACCCCTAATGTGAATGTTCACACCGTCAAATGTGAATGTTCATATCGTCAATGTGTAGGGGCCCGGCCTATGTCGATCCTTGTGGGTGCTCGGAAAAATTCGAGTCGGGCCGGGGCGGGCCCGGCCCATTGACAATGTGAATATTCACATTGACGTGTTAACATTCACATTAATAGGAGTGTAAAATTGGCCTGCATCTCGTGGTGGTGCAAAACCTGCCTGCGGTCCATGGGCGGCCCGGGGCGGGCCCGGTCCGACCCGTTGACAATGTGTATATTCACATTGACATATTAACATTCATATTGATAAGAGTATAAAATTGGCCCATGGTCCATGGGCGGCCAAAAGCCCGCCCACGGCCCGGGACGGGTCCGGCCCGGCCTGTTGACAATGTGAATATTCACATTGACATGTTAACATTCACATTGATAGGAGTGTAAAATTAGTCCGCGCCTCGTATCTGCCCGAAACCCGCCCACGGCCCGTGGGCGGCTCGGGGCGGGCTCGGCCCGGCCTGTTGACAATGTGAATATTCACATTGACATGTTAACATTCACATTGATAAGAGTATCAAAATTGGCCAGTGGCCCAGGGCGGGCCCGGTCCGACCCGTTGACAATGTGAATATTCACATTGACATGTTAACATTCACATTGATAGGAGTGTAAAATTAGCCCGTGCCTCGTGGCTGCCCGAAACCCACCCACGGCCCGTGGGCGGCCCGGGGCGGGCCTGGCCATTTTTTTTTTAATTCTTTTTAATTTTTTCTACCAAAATTTTATTATTTTTCACAAAAAAAGACACTAGGCCTCGGCGCTTGCTGGGCCTCGGATCAAGCCTTGAATGGACCTTAACCGGGCCGATGGGCCGGGTAGGGCTTCAAAGTGATGGCCCAGGCACTAGCCTAGGGTCTTGGACTGGGCTCGAGCCTGGGCCCAAATGAGCCTTTCCCGGGCCTGGTCGGGCCGGCCCACGGGCCAAAAAATTAGGCCCAAGCCCTAGCCCTGGTACAGGGTATTCGGGCTTTGGACGGGCCGATGGATCGAGCCTCTGGTCGGGCCGGTGAGCCTGGGCCTAGCCTCAAGCTTAGGTCGGGCTTGGGCGGGCCTGGCCATTTTTTTTTAATTCTTTTTAATTTTTTCTACCAAAATTTTATAATTTTTCACAAAAAAATACATTGCGCCTCGGGCGGGCTGGGCCTTGGACCGAGCCTTGAATGGGCCTTAAGCGGGCCAATGGGCTGGGCCGGGCTTTAAAGTGATGACCTAGGCCCTAACCTAAGGTCTCGGACATGCTCAGGCCCGGACCGAAATGAGCCTGCCCCGGGCCGTGGACGGGCTTCGGGCAGTCCACGGGCCGCGGGCCAACTCTACATTCCTATCAATGTGCATTTTAACATGTAAATGTGAATATTCACATTGTCAACGGGCCGGGCCGGGCCTACCGCGGGCAAGCTTCGGGTAGCGAGCAAATTTTACACTCCTATCAATGTTAATGTTAACATGTCAATGTGAATATTCACATTGTCACGGGTCGGGCCAAGCCCGCCTCGGGCTGCGGGTCAATTTTACACTCTTATCAATGTGAATGTTAACATGTCAATGTCAATGTGAATATTCACATTGTCAACGGGCCGGGTCGGGCCCGCCCTAGGCCGCTGGCCAATTTTATACTCTTATCAATGTGAATGTTAACATGTCAATGTGAATATTCACATTGTCAATAGGCCGGGCCAAGCCCGCCCCGGGCAGCCCATGGGCCGTGGGCGGGTTTCGGGCAGCCACGAGGCGTGGGCTAATTTTACACTCCTATCAATGTGAATGTTAACATGTCAATGTGAATATTCACATTGTCAACGGGCCGGGCCGGGCCCGCTTTTGGCCGCCTATGGGCCGCGGGCCAATTTTATACTCTTATCAATATAAATATTAACATGTCAATGTGAATATTCACATTGTCAATGAGCCGGGCCGGGCCCGCCATGGGCCGTAGGCGGGTTTCGGGCAGCCACGAGGCGCGGGCTAATTTTACACTCCTATCAATGTGAATGTTAACATGTCAATGTGAATATTTACATTGTCAATGGGCCGGGTCGGGCCTGCTCTGGGCCGCTGACCAATTTTATACTCTTATTAATGTGAATGTTAACATGTTAATGTGAATATTCACATTGTCAACGGGCCGGGTTGGGCCTGCCTTGGGCCGCTGGCCAATTTTATACTCCTATCAATGTGAATGTTAACATGTCAATGTAAATATTCACATTATCAACGGGCCGGGTCGGGCCCGCCCTGGGCCGTTGGCCAATTTTATACTTTTATCAACGTGAATGTTAACATGTCAATGTGAATATTCACATTGTCAACAGGCCAGACCGGGCCCGCCCTGGGCCGCCCATGGGCCGTGGACGGGTTTCGGGCAGCCACAAGGCACGGACTAATTTTACACTCCTATCAATGTGAATGTTAACATGTCAATGTGAATATTCACATTGTCAACGGGCCGGGCTGGGCCCGTCCCAGGCGGCAGGCGGGCTTTTGGCCAGCCATGGGCCGCGGGCTAATTTTATACTCTTATCAATGTGAATGTTAACATGTTAATGTGAATATTCACATTGTCAACGAGTCGGACCCGGCCCGCCCCATGCCGCCATGGGCCGCGAGCGGGTTTCGCGCCGCCACGAGACGCGGGTCAATTTTACACTCCTATTAATGTGAATGTTAACAAATCAATGTGAATATTCACATTGTCAACGGGCCGGGCCCGCCCCGGCTCGCAGGCGGGTTTTGGGCCGCCCACGGGCCAATTTTACATTCCTACCAATGTGAATTTTAAAATATGAATGTTCACATCATAAAATTGCTAACCGTTCAAAAAATATTTATAAGGGTATCAAAATTAAATATAAGTGTATAAGTGTCCGAGAAAATAGTATAAATCAAGAAAAAGAATTTTATGGAATAAAATTATACATACATTGGACTAAAATGGGTTAAAAAATTCCTTCATGGACTTCTTGAGTTAAAACACTTCTAAATGGGATTTGTCAATAATTTACCCTAAATTTTATGGAAGTTTCAATATTTTAAATTAAAATTTTAAATTTTTTGATTTTAAATAATTAAAAAAATATTGTATAACTCTCATTCAAGCAATAAATAAATAAATAAATGATATCTTTGGTTTATGACTTTTAAATAGAAAGTATATGAAATATATAAAATAAAAAATGAAAAGTATACTAATTTATTTTAAAATTTAAATTTGAGAGGCACTAAATATGAAAATCAATCCATTAATTTAAATTTAAAATTATAATGATTTATCTCATAATTTATAAGTTTTAAATAATGATTTATCCCATGATTTATCTATATATCTATCGATCTATATATTATAGCCCCGTGTGGTAGAACTGTGGAAAAGTGATTATAGATTATAACTTATAACTTATAACTATGAATATAAGCTGTTAACCTGTTTGGTGCAGCTGTGAAATTATGAATTGAAGTAGCAGGATAGTGTTTGGTTGATAAGCTGTAAAATATTTTTTCTGTATAATTGACCTTTTTGCCCTTATATGATATAAAAATGATAATTTTGTCATTTTTTTCAATTTTAATTTAAAAAAATTATTTCATTAATAAAAGTTAATATAAGTATTAAATAGTATCAACTAATATAAAAATTGATACATTTGATAAAAATGTAATGAAAGTATTATTGTAACAATTTTTTTCCATTATAAATTAATTAGTATCAATTAATTGCTTAATCAATATCAATTAATACTAAAATTATTAATTTGCATCAATTAATGGCTTAATTAGTCTGAATCAATACTAAAATTATTAATTAGTATCAATTGATATTAATAATTAATTTTTATTAGTATCAAATAATATTAATAATCAATAATTGTTATTAATTAGTATCAATTAATTGCTTAATCAATATCAATTAATATTAAAATTATTAATTAATATCAATTAATGGCTTAATTAGTTTGAATGAATACTAAAATTATTAATTAGTATCAATTGATATTAATAATTAATTTTTATTAGTATCAAATAATATTAATAATCAAAAATTGTTATTGATCAGTATCAATTAATTGCTTAATCAGTATCAATTAATAGTAAAATTATTAATTAGTATCAATTAATGGCTTAATTAGTCTGAATTAACACTAAAATTATCAATTGGTATCAATTAATATTAATAATTAATTTTTATTAGTATCAGATAATATTAAAAATCAACAATTGTTATTAATTAGTATCAATTAATAATTAATTCAGTACAAAAATATACAATATTAATTTATTAATAATTAATATCAATTAACATTGATTTTTTAATTAATATTGATTTTTTTTCTTTTTCTTCAAAAATATACAATTTTTTATTTTTTAATTAATATTAATATTGATTTTTTCCTTGTTTTTCAATTTTTTTTCTAGGGTTTCAACCCCGCCAGCGAACAACCGCCAATGGCTAGGGTTTCAATGCAAATCGCGACGGTGACGGCGACAAACAATCCAGATCGATAGAGAGAGAGAGAGGGGGATGGCGGTGGGTTTCAGATCGCAATCGCGAGTGCAAAGAAAGAGAGTGAGCGACGGAGCAAATAGTGATTAGGTTTCAGATCGCAATCGCGATGGCGGTGGTGACCGGAGGTGACGACAGAGCTCTGGTTTGTTGATGCGATAGCGGTGGTTCTCTGATCGCGACGTTAGGGTTTCAAACTGCACGAACCAGAGAGAGAGAGACAGGAACCAAAACATCGCCTGAAATCACCTCTCTGGCTCTTGAGAGAGAGAAAAATGAGTGTGTTTTGATTTATATACATGACACACTTGTAATAACTTGAAATTGTGAGGGGCATTTAAGTCATTTTGCCCTTCAAATGGGAGCTTCCCGCTTAAGCTGTTTTGGGAAGCACCTCCTCCCCCACTCAACCAAAAAGCTCAATTTTCACTTATAAAAAGTTATAATCTACCCCCATAAGCTACACCAAATACTCCAAAATCACTTATTTTAAACTATAAGTGGATTTAAGTTGAAAAAAAGCTGTGCCAAATAGGCACGAAGTAGTGTTGTACAAACAAACTTTCCTTACAAATTGATGTGTCACCAAGAATATTAGTAAGTTGGGCCTCATTTCACATTCCAAAGTTGTATCACTCCATGCCACATCAGTTTATAAGAAAAGTTTGTGAATTTTTTTTGTTTGTATAGTATTTTCCTATTATATAAGCAAAAGAGAATTTTCGTGAGAAACATTATGTGAGCTCCAAAATCTCATAATAAATTTGTGGATTATTGAATTAAAAAATAAATTAAAAAAGTAGTATCGACTAATCCATTAAAGTAAGCAAATAACAAAATGTGATAAACAATACTAAACATGTTAAAAATTAACTAAATACTATGATATTAATTTAGATGGATACTTAAATAATATATTTGAATGATTTCACTATGTTTACATAGATATGCAAGACTAAGTAATTTTTTTGAAATACACTCAATCAAATAAACTCAATTGAAAAGAAAAAGTAAAAGTGAAATTCTATAAAGATAAGATAAAGATTAAAAAAAAAAAATTAAGTTTAAATTTGGAGATGCATATAGAAAGAGAAAATTAGATAAATCTTCAAAAAAGAATGAACTCAATTGAAAATCAAAAGCGATAATAGATTCTGTAAATATAAGATAAAGATTAAAAAAAAAAATTAAATATGAGGATGAACTATAAGAATATAGAAAAAGAAAATTAAATAAATTCTATAAAATGAGGTAGAGAGAAATTCAGTAAACATCAAATCAAATGAAGATTGGAAAAAGAAATCAAGTTAAAATTTAAAAATTTAAAAATAAAATAAGATAAACTTAAAAAAAAAAAAGAAAAGATCTTTATAACTCTAATAATAGAACAGAATGTATTACATAAGAGTTAAATGGCAATTATAATTTTTTTTAAAATTTAAATTTCGCGTAGTTAAAAAATAAGTATTTATGATATCTTATTATACAAATTTTAACTCTATTTGTGTCTACTACTAATAATTTTTAAATAATTTTTGTATTCTAAAAACTTAATTCAAAAAATTCAAGAGATCACCTTTTTATTTCTTAATTTTGTTTTGTATTAATAACCTATAAATTTCAACATTTTTTTGTATTCTGAAGCTATTAAATAAAATAAAAAAATAGCATCACTTTTCTTTTAAAAATCTTAGATAGTTTCATTTTAATTTTGTTTTGTGTCAATAACCTATAAATTTTAGTAATTTTTGTGTTCTGAAGCTACTAAATAAATAAATAAAAAATCAATTTTTATTTTTTGTAAATCTTAGTTTTATTTTTACTTTGTGCTTAGAGCCAGTAAAATGGCATTGGTAGTGCTATACACGAGTATAAATAAATAATAAAAATTTAGTTTTAAAATTAAATATTAATATAAAATTTATCTAAAATATGTGCTAAAATGATTTATAATCAATTAAATTTTATTTATTTTTATCAAAATTACACATAAATGACTTGTATATTTATGCCAACGTGAATTTCACGTAATCATTAAAAATTGTCTTGGTTTATGCTCAACTTATGAATCATTTGACCTATTTATTTATTAAATTGGTAAATAAATATCTATAAGTATTTTTTATTTTTTAAATAAGAAATATGATCATATTTTATGCATATCTATTAAAAAATTTAAACTTAGGTAAAAAATTAAATATTTATGTTAACAGTATGAAATAAATAGTTACATATATTCATGTATTAAAAAATTATTTAAGATAGAGCCACCCTAAATTATATGTCATATTTTAACTTTAATCTTAGTAAAAATATTTGATAATAATAAATTTAAACATTATGTATAAATTATATTATAATTTATCAATTCGTGACCGATATGAGCTAATTTGAGTTTCTAATATCGGATTAAACATTTAATGAGCCAATTTTTGGGCCTTGTTTTGATAATCCGAACGTTCATAATTTAAGGTTCGTCGAGTACATCATCCCTGCAAAAAATCAAGTCGATCAAATAATGAAAATCGTGTTTGGATCAATTTTGTATGAATCATTTATTTTCTCACTGTCTATTTTTTTCATACAAAATTGATACAAACACATTGTTGCCGTTATCTGATCGTCTTGATTTTTGGTTCAAATTATCAAAATAAGACTCAAAAGTGGGCCCACAAGATCCAACAGCACCTCTCCAGTTCGATGGAGGACTAGAGAGAAAGCCCAAGCCTTGTTAAAGAATCAATAATGTTTAAATTTGAATTAACTATTTTTTATATGTGTATGTATGAATGTATCAAAATCATGCATTAATGCAATTTTAGGGAAACAATTTTGAAAATAAATTTGGTATGGTAAACATAAATTAAATAAGCAATTTCAAATGGTAATTATGGTGGCATAATTTAAGGGTTTAATAAAAAACTCCATGAATTTAATTATGAATTAATTAAAATGCAACACATAATGATACTTAGTATTTTTATTATTAAAAAAATTTAGTTGAGATTTTGAATATTGAAAAAATCCTATTAACGTTTATTGTGTATGAAAATAATGAGGTTTGATATATACGTTGAGTAGTAATGGTCATGATTGTTACGACCCAAACCCGGTACCTAAAGATTTAGGTAGCGTTTGGTAGAGTTTTGAAAATGTGATTTGAGAGTATGAGTTGTATTTTGAGTTTGTGTGTTGTGGAATTATAATTTGAGTGTAGAAAATTTGTTTGGTAAAGAGTTTTGAAAAGAGTTTTGATTTGAGTTGGGAATTGTTGATGTGACATTTGAAATTTGATACAAAAATTTACAACTCATACAACTCAAAATTATTTTAAAGCACATAAAAAATTTTAAAAATTTTAGAAAATATTTTTTTCGATTATATATCAATTGCAAAAAAAAAAATTATAAAAAAAAAAATCACTATTCCGGTCAACCGGCCGGACGTCCTGTTTTGGAAAAAAAAAATTGAAACATGCGCTCGGTTTTGATAGAACAGACAAAGCGTTCTGCAGAGCTGTGGAAAATTAATTCCACAGCTCCATCCAAACACCATACTCAAACTACCATGTTGAATCACATTTTGAAATCACAACCAAACACAGCCTTAGTATCGCAACAAGGCAATATAAATAAAATAATTCTAATTTTTTTTTTTTGTAGTAGTAGTAATAGCGCAGCGAATAAATTAAAATAATTTAAAGTAAATACGTACCAAAAAGCTTATTAAAAAGGAAATTAGTCATTTGGGCTTTATTTTATTACAAGAGTCCAATCAGAATTACATATATTAAATAAAAAAAAAAACACTACGATTCATTCTCAATCTCGATCTCGCTAAATCTCATCACCTGAAAGGGATAACAGCTATAAGCATATGGTAGAGTGAGAATTATTATACAATGAACATGAGGGTACATAAATTACCATGGATAATTATTTGGCTAAAAACAGAGATTAGTTTGGTAACTGAAATACATAATTAATTTTAAATAACATAAGCATAATGCGAAAATCATGTAGGCAAATAACTATAACCACAGTACAGAACAAAATAGAACAGAGGTCACTGGAGTGACAATTAGAACATTGGTCAATAGATCTATGGCAAACAGAGGATCACAAAGTGGCCAAACAGAGGCCAATTGTTATTTAAGTCCTCCAAGGCATGGAACTCCTGCTGTGGTACTACAAAATATAATTGTTTATAAAATCATTGTCAAATAATTTCTAAAATTTAAACAAACATATCCATGGGTTTCAATTTAAGCAAATAGAGTTCAGAAAATAATCAACACAATTGAAATATTAATATAATTTATAAAACACAAATTGTGTAAAATAAATTACGGTAACTCAAGACATACGTAAAGTATATTATGGTAACTCAAGGTATAATATAACTCACCTTAATATTGATCCTTATTATTTTCTATTTCCTTCGATTTTCCGAACCTCACTCCTTGCTTTTACTTCTATTTTGTGATCCGCTACTTACTACCTCAACTCCTACATATACATGTCCGAAGTGCTAATGCCTCAAGCCCAATTTCTCCCTTAATCATTACGTGCATAGATGACACAATTCGGCTGCCTCCAGCAATGCTCTCTTAAATCTTCTAGATTTATCATCAGATTTATACTCATCCTAATAGTGCCACCTTTCAACTTTTGTTTAACTAATTATTCTTGTGTCCCAAGTAATAAAAAATTACATCATCCTCTCTTAATAGCATATCATAATTCCTAATTTAGTTATATTGTAGGCACACATAACTATTAAATTAGATATATTATTTTATTTCTATATTTATTTTACTACTACTACTATTATTATTATTATTATTTATTTATTTATTTTGTAGTAACGTGGTGTTAATTAAATATTTGGGGTGTCACAATGATGAGAGGAAAAAAAATGTTACGAAATTTTAATTATATAAATTATTTTATGCTTTAGGGTAAAGAATTTAAAATATTTTAATAGAAAATATTGTACAACGAAATATTTTTTAGTGTGTGATTTATTAATTATTTGTTCTTAATTGGAATACTCCTTCCTTGTTTGATGGTAAGGAAGAAATGATTTTAACAATAAAAAATGCACTCTTTCTTTAAAAAAGAAAGTGTTAGTGTGTGATTTATTAATTATTTTTTTAAATTGAAAAAATAAGAAATTTAGATTGAACACTTAGGGTGTGTTTGGTAACGTTTACGTTTTCAGTTTATATTTACAAAAATTTTATAAACTGGTTTTTGTTTATTTTTTGTTTATTTTTAGAAAAACATAAACTACAAACGTGTTTGGTAATTGACAAAATGTTTAAAATTTTTTAAAAATATAAAAAAGAGTGAGAAATGACAAGTGGTGGCAAGTGGCGGCAGAAGACGGTGGTGGAAAGTGGTGACGGTGGGTAGTGGGTAGCTGGTGGTGGTGGGTGGTGGCGGGTGGGTGGGTGACGGTGGCAGTGGGCGGGTGGGTGGGTGACGGTGGCGGTGGGTGGGTGGTGGTGGTAGTGGTGGCGGTGTGGTGGCAGGTGGGTGGCGGATGATGGGTGGTGGCGGGTGGGTGGTGGTGACGGGTGGTGGTGGTGGTAGGTGGGTGGGTGGGTGATGGTGGCGGGTGGTGGGTGGTGGTGGCAGGTGAGTGGCGGATGGCGGATGACGGGTGGTGATAGGTGGTGGCGGTGGTGATAGGTGAGTAGGTGGGTGACGATGGCGCGTGGTGGGTGGTGGCGGCAGGTGGGTGGTGACAGGTAGGTAGCGGGTGGTGGTGGTGGGTGGGTGGGTGACGATGGCAGGTGGTAGGTGGTAGCAAGTGGGTGGTGGTGGTAGTGGTGGGTGGTGGTGGCAGGTGGGTGGTGGGTGATGGTGGTGGTGGGTGGTGGTGGCGGGTAGGTGACAGGTGGCTGGTGGTGGTGGGTGGCTGGTGATGGCAGGTGGGTGGTGAGTGGTGGTGGCAAGTAGGTGGCGGGCGGTGGATGGTGGCGCAGGTGAAGGGTGGTGGTGGCAGGTGGTGGGTGGTGGTGGCAGGTGGGTGGTGGTAGCGGAAGACAGTGGTGGAAAATGGTGGCAGGTGGTGGCTAGTGTTGGGTGGTAAAAAAAAAAAAACTGAAAACTCAAAATGGAAACACATTTTTTGTGTTTTCATTTTTTGCCCAAATTTATAAACTGAGACCACTGATTTATAAATCAAAAATTTTACCAAACAAGTTTTTATTTAAGTTTTTTAATTTTTTATAAATATAAACAGAAAACTGAAAACGTAAGTGTTACCAAACGGCACCTTAGTGTCACAACCCAAACACGCCCCTACAGGTTTAGCAACGTAACCGGCTAGTAATTCTTGAATTACCAAAGGCCTCTGAACAGATTATCACGTAATAAGGGACTGCGAAAACAAATATAGAAACATACATGGTCCATAGAGTTGTGCAGACATACATGGAATAGAAACTTAAAACTATCTATATATATATTACATACATGACGTCATAGACATCTATCCAACCTTGTCATATACACAAAATAGAGCAAAAGAACTGGTCACAAAATAACAAAAGTCTCAACTTATGACATGGTTTACAAAACTCGATCGTTGAACTCTTTCTGGAACCTCCTTGGGAGGCACATTGGTTGGCCGACAAAACAGAGACTCCAGGTCCTCTCAACTCTGAGCTTGGTCACGCGCTTGGTCGCCTACATGCTTATAATAAATAGTGAACGAAATCCCATTGAATAATAACAGAGTAAAGATTTTAATGAATGATGTCCAGTTTCGTATCATATCAATCAGAGATAAGCATAGTCATATCAAATGGAGTCATATTCATATATGTGTTCAAAACATGTGTGGTACTTCCTTTAGCATTAACATATCTTTTTGGTCAAGCATATCAAGTTCCATAAAGGAACCTCCGGTACTGAGTAACATATCTCATACATGGGCCACGGTATTGTTTCCCCCAGACGAGGGCCTAGGCCACAATATTATTGTTTCCCCTGGGCGAGGCCTCATGACCATAAGCCACAGTATTATGTTCCCTCGGTGAGGGCTTCTACTAAAGATACCATAAATTCATTTCAAAAATAGGGATCATCATTCATAGAATCACAAATTAGCCTATTGTATCATTCAAGACAGTTCATATCATAGCATAATGTTTAGAACGTATTTCATATCAAACATAGCTTTAATAAGTTCAACTAATGGATCAACAGCTTACGGCGCGTGACCTACACAAACATAACAGATACATACACTGAAATACACGCTCGAATCGTACTTAACTTATTTCATTTCGTTCTTCGTGTATTTCTAAGTCTTATCCTCATTATTATGTCTTAATCTTGGCCTAGGAATGCCTAGGATGCGATGAGGATGCTAAAATGCACTTGAAAACACTTAGGCAAAGATGCTGAAAACAGAGGCCTCGCTCGAACGTAACTTCCTTCACTCGAGTGGACGTCCAAACATGTGAGTGGTCGCTCGAGCACAACTTTTTTCGCTCGAGTGGTCTGTAAACTTTGCAAAAGTACTAGTTGCTTGATTTTTCTGCTCGATACACGTTCGATGGTTGCTCGAGCGTGTGATTGAGGTCTTCGTTCGAGCGCAACTCTTGTCGCTCGAGCGGTCTATAAAAATGGTAAACTTCTGGGAGCATGCATTTTACGCTCGAGCCAACTTTTGGTCGCTCGAGTGGGGGTGCAAAACATAGAGTGGTCGCTCAAGCACAGGTTCTGTCGCTTGAGCGTAGAAACAGAATTCTGGAATTTCCAAATTCGCTTCCAAGCTTTAAACTTAACCCCAAAGCTGCAAATTAAGTTCTTTTGGGCCAAAAACTTACGGAAACTTGTGTAAACTTGGAAAACTTCATAAATTCAAAACCATTTTGCAAAAATCAAGGCCCAAGAGTATGTTAATTGTGCAAACACAAGCTTGAAATGTTAAAAACTTTACATGCATGAAATTCTTGACTTCAAAGCTTTCAAAACATGATCAAATAAGGTAAAATGGTATGAAACTCAATAAATTTCCAAAACCTAGCTACGATCAATGCATATATGTAAGAATTCTTTATAATCGCACTCAAAACTCCATGAATAATGCATGCAGTGCATGAATTGTTCTCAATTCGTGCTCTAAAGCTCAACTCTTTTTCCTAATCTCTAACTTCTCTTGAATTCAAGCATGAGTGAGTCAAACACAAAGCTTAAAAGATTGAAATTCTTACCTAAAGTTCTCAATTCCTTGAATCCTAGTGAGTTCTTACTCAATTCCACCAATTCCCTAGCAAATTCCTTCCAATCTCAAGTTTTGTTATCAAACTTTCTTGGTCTCTTCCTTCCTCTCTCTCATGTTTTGTGTAGGCTCAAAATGATGAATAAGAGGTGACTCAAAGTGGTGTATAAGCCTTTTATTGGCTTGATTAAGAAAATTAATTAATTAAGCTTACCACTAATCAAATGAGCATTAATTATTCTAATTGTTTCGTTCCGAATCGAATTTCCATTGAACCTACCATAAATTCCTAAAAATTCCAAATAACACATATATCAAGTCAATTTCATGATCGGATGCCGATAAGGCCTTCAATTCGCACTACAAAATGGAAACACAAACAGATATTCCTACAATCGATAAATATAAACACAAATAATGCAACACACATGCAACCAATTCAGAATTTCGTCTTAATTACTTATCAGGCATTCTTAATCATGATTTCGGCTAATCATAGATCGGGGTTGTTACAGTCTTCCTCCCTTAAAGAGTTTGGTCCTCCAAACTCGACTTACATTCATTTTAGAAGAACATCGGGTCCAAAGGAAACAAATCAGGGTATCTCTTCATCAGATCTTCCTTCGTCTCCCAGGTTGCATAAATTCCTCCATGGTTTTGCCAATCAACTTTTACTAACGGTATTTCTTTGTTTCTTAATCGTTTGATTCTATGATTCATAATCTGAATTGGCCTCTCTTCATAGGTGTAGTCCTCTTTCAAAAGCACATGTGTTGGTTCAATAACATGTAACGGATCTTGTAGATAATCTCGTAGCATCGAAACATGAAAAACATTATGCATATGTTCCATAATCGAAGGTAAAGCTACCCGATACGTCACCGAGTTAATTTTCTCAAGAATCTTATATAGCCCAACATACCTCGGTACCAACTTGCCTTTCACTCCAAATCGTACCTGACCTTTCATTGGAGTCACTTTTATGAACACGTGATCCCCAACTTCGTATTCTTTATCTCGCCTTCGGACATTTGCATAACTCTTTTGGCGACTTTGTGCAGTTTTCAATCTTTGTTGAATCAATTTTACATTTTCCATCATTTCTTGCACAAGCTCCGGTCCCAACAAAGGCCTATCACTTACCTCGGCCTAACAAATTGAAGAACGACATTTCCTTCCATACAGAGCTTCATAAGGAGCCATCCCAATACTTGAGTGATAGCTATTATTATACATAAATTTGGCCAATGGTAAGTAGGTCTCCCAATTACTTTGGAAATCTAGGGCACACATTATGAGCATATCTTCTAAAGTCTGTATCGTTTTTTCTGATTGGCCGTTTGTCTGTGGATGATAAGCACTGCTTTGTCTCAGTTCAGTCCTTAAGGCTTGTTGTAAACTCTGCCAGAATCTTGAAAGAAACTTAGGATCTCTGTCATATACAATAGATACTGGCACACCATGTAATCTCTCAATCTCATTAACATACAAATTAGCCAACATATCTACATTATACAAAGATTTGACAAGCAAAAAGTGGGCAAATTTAGTTAAACGATCAACAATGACCCAAATAGAATCCATACCTCGGGAAAAATGAGTCAATCCCACAATGAAGTCCATGGTACTATGCTCTCATTTCCATTATGGTATTAGAAGCGACTGGAGTAATCCAGCGGATCGTTCATGTTCAGCTTTAACTTGTTGGCAAAACAAACATCTAGCCACATAGTCAGCAATACTTTTCTTTATTCCAGGCCACCAAAAACTTTGTTTCAAATCCTTGTACATTTTCATGTTTCCTAGGTGCATAGCAAATTTAAAGTTGTGAGCTTCAGTCATGATACGTTTCCTCAAGTCAAAACAATCCAGCACGCAAAGTCAATTATGAAATTTCAACACATTATTGTCAATCACAAATCTCGACCTCGGTTTTGAGTCAATACCATCAATAATTTTCTTTAAGAACTCGTCTTCAAGTTGTTTCTCTCTAATTTCTTCAATGATTACAAGCTGAGCAGAAATAGCAGCTAAGACTCCACCTTGTTCACGCAACACAATTTCGATTCCATCTCCTTCCAGGTCACATAACAGTTCTTTTTGACTGGTGAGCAAACACGACAAATTAGTAATGGATTTTCGGCTCAAAGTATCTACAACTGTATTTGCCTTTCTTGGATGATATAGAATCTACAAATCATAGTCTTTTATTAACTCTAGCCACCGTCTTTGTCTCATGTTTAATTCTTTCTGAGTAAATAAATATTTCAAACTTTTATAGTCCGTATACACCTCACAAGTCACCCCGTACAAATAGTGTCGCCAAATTTTTAGAGCAAACACCACAGCTGCTAATTCAAGGTCATAAGTTGGATAGTTCTTTTCATGTGGTTGGAGTTGCCGAGAAACATATGCATTGACCTTTCCGTTTTGTATTAAAACACACCCCAAACCTTTGTAGGAAGCATCACTATAAATTTGAAACCCATCAGTTTCGTTGGGTAATGTCAGAATCGGTGTAGTTACCAATCTAGTTTTCAGTCCTTGAAAGGCCGATTCCTACTAATCAGTCCAATCAAATGGTATATTTTGTCAAGTCAACTGTGTCAATGGCATGGCAAGCTTAGAGAAATCTCTTACAAATCTGCAGTAGTGGCTAGCAAGTCCCAGAAAGCTTTTGATTTCTATCACATTGGTTGGTCTTGGTGTAACAACCCCGACCTATGATTAACTGCTAACCCACGATTAAAGATGCCTAATAAGTAATTAAGATGAAATTCTGAATTATTTGTATATGTGTTGCATTATATGCGTTTCTATCAGTTTATCGTAGAAATATATGTTTGAGATTCTATTAAATGTTGCGAATTGAAGGCCTTATCAGCATCCGATCAAGAAATTGACTTGATTTATGTGTTATTTAGAATTTTTAAAATTTTATGGTAGGTTCAATTGAAATTTGGTTCGGAACAAATAAAGTAGAATAAAATAATCCCACTCAGTTATTTTGATTCCAACTAATTAAGCTTCATTAGTTGAGCCTATATAAGGCCTCCACACCACTTAGACTCATCTTTTTTTCATCATCTTTTTTTTAAGACAAAAACGTGAGGGAGAAGAGAGAGGGTGAAGAGAAGTTTAAACTCAAGGAAGGAAATCTAGCATTTGGAAGGAACTTTGAAATTTTGACCTCCTAGCTCAAAGAATTAAGCATCTTAAACCCAATTGAACATCTAAGGTAAGAAATCAAACCTTTAGTTTTGTAGTTGAGTTGGTTCATACATGAATTCAAGAGAATTGAGCTACGAGATGCGAGAATTAAGCTTAAGAAGTGGAAATGAAGATCAATTCATACATGCATGTGCATTTCATTGCATTTGGAGCATGTTTTCTAAGAAATTCTCTCATGCATGTAATAAGTTGAGCTTAGTTATAGGAATTCATCATGTTTTACATCCTCTTATCTTATTTGATCATGAATTGGAAGGTTTGAGTTCATACCAACACATGCATGTTATGTATACAAATTGTTCAAGTTTTTTTTTTTTTTTTTTTTTAGGACTCCACTTGTTTTTGGGCTTTCGGGCTTTGAACTTTGAGTGATGATTTCGTATTCATGATGTTTTGCAAGTTTCCAAGTGATTTCTTAAGTTTTTGGCCTAAAAGAACATGTTTTTCAACTTGGAATTCGGGTTATGAACTTGGAACATCAATCTAAAAATCCCAGATTCTGCATCCCCGCGCCAGTGACAGAACCTACGCTCGAGTGACCACTCTGAGATCTTGCACTCCCACTCGACCAACCAAAAGTTGGCTCGAGCGTGAAATGCATGCTCCCAAAAGTTTACCATTTTTGCAGACCGCTCAAGCGACAAGAGTTACGCTCGAGTGAGGACCTCAATGTTACGCTCGAGCGACCGTTGAGTGGAAAAATTTAGCAACCAGTACTCTTGCAGAGTTACAGACCACTCGAGTGAAGGAAGTTGCGCTCAAACGAGACCCCTGTTTTTAACAAGTTTTATTAAGAGTTTTCAAGTGCACTTTAGCATCCTCATTGCATTCTAGGCAGTCCTAGGCCAAGGTTAAGATATAAAAATGAGGATAAAGGCTAGAAAAACACTAAGAAAGACGTGAAATGAGTTAAGCATTATCCGGGTGTCACGACCCAAACCCGCCCCTATGGGTTTAGTACCGTAACCGGCCAGTAATCCGTGATTACCGAAGGCCTGCTTAACATTAAAGACAATAGTACAGAGTACAGGGGCTGGCGGAAGCCAAAACAGTAATAAAAGATATCCAATGAGCTGTGACAGTCTGTATGCAAAAAGACTTTTCTGTAACATATTCACATTCATAAGCAAAAGTATATATACACCATATGTACAACGTTCAGGTTAAGGACCAAATCCCTAATTATCACAGTATAGTACAAGTTTTCTACAGTATTACAGAACAGAAGTAAAAAGGCGAACTGAGACACCCCGAAAAGCCCTGGCTTGGACTGACATGGAACCTCGAAGTGAGGCGCGATGGTTGGCTTGACAAAAAGGGAGCTAACCCAACGCTCTTAACTCCGATTCGGTGCCTGGACACCTACATATAAATATAAACAGTGAGCTAAAACCTAGTGAATAACAGTTGTGTAAAGGGGTTAAGAATGAATGTTCTTTCAGTCATTAAACAGTCATATCAGTCATTTAGAAACCATAGCAGTTATATGTGGTAAATCCAATAGCAAAACAGTACAGTAGGTCTTAACAGACCGAACAGTCAGTTGATGGCCATCATAACAGTAAACTGTAGTGGTTCCAACATGGGAACCGACAGAGATCTCTGTGACAGTAGCAGTAACAGTACCGTAACAGTAAATTGCTATGGATGCCACGAATACAGTTTACAAATAGGACAAACATTCATTCAATAAACAATAATGTTTCAGTAAACAGAACAGTTGATCTTTCAGAGAATATTCATAATTGAACATATCTTTACAACATTGTTACTCACAGAGCACTGGGCTATAAGCGGCTAATGAGCGTCCTCAGATGCCAACCCTACACAGTTACAGAATGAACACACACTAAGTTACACACTTGGGAATCAATGACTTAGTCCCTATTTTGACTCGGTGTGGTTCTACATCAATATCCTCATTAAGATGCCTTAAACATGGCCTAAGAATGCCTAGGATGGAAAGAGGATACAAAGATGCATTTTAAAACATTTTTCCAAATTTTCAGAAAACAGGGGTCTCGCTCGAGCGTGACTTTCTACGCTCGAGCGGACATGCAGACAAAGGATATCCGCTCAAGCATGAATTTCTTCGCTCGAGCGGACTGTAAACTCAAGCAAAAGTACTGGATGCATGCAATTCACGCTCGATGGGCGCTTGACCTCCGCTCGAGTGTGAGACACAAGTCCTCGCTCGAGCGTGCATTCCCTCGCTCGAGCGGACTGTAAACACATGGAAAAGTACTAGATATACGCATTTCACGCTCGAGCGTTACTTTCCCCGCTCGAGCGGGATGCATATACTCAGAGTGTACGCTCGAGCGTGAAGTCTTACGCTCGAGCGTGGGTCCAAAATCTGGAATTTCCAGATTGAACCTCCAAGCTCAAATTCAACATTTAAAGCATCAAGTTCGATTCTTTTGGGCCAATTTACTGGAAAACACTTTAAAACTCATAATATGACATGTTTCAAAGATCAATTTGCAAAATCAAAGCCCAAGGGTAGTTCAATTAAACACAAATCCAAACAAAACTTCATGAACATAAAGTACATGTAACATGCAAGTGTTCAATTGAAACCAAAGCTTCAAATACTTGGTCAAATAAGTCAATTCACTCAAAAACATGATGAATTCATAGACCATAGCTAGAATATAGACATGCATGTGAGGATTTCCATGAAATCAACCTCAAAACTCAACAATGTATACATGCATGCATGAATTAAGCCTCAATTCAACTCTTACAAATTAATTCTTGACTTAGAACTCTAATGACTCATGAACCATGCAAGAACCAACTTGAATTCATAAACTAAAGGATAAATATCCTACCTTAGGTCCTCAATTCCAAGTCTAGAAGCTCAAATACACAATTCTCTTCCAAATTCTTCAAGTCTCCAAGCAAAACTCTAGTGAAATCAAGTTATTCTCCTAACTCTCTCTCTCTTTCGGTTGGTCTCAAGAAGGTGAACAAATGAGGTAGAAATAAGCTCCAAACAAGGTTTAACAAAGTGGCCCACTTCAATGGCACAATTGTTTGTAAATACTTAGGTTCAAGTAGTTTAACGTTATTTAATCCAATTTAATCATTCCAAATCAAATTTAAATTAAATCTACCATAAAATCACATAAATTCTAATTAGCACATAACACTAATCAATTTCTGATTCGGCCGCCGATAAGGCCTTCAATTTGCAGTTCAAAACTTAAAACATGAACAGATCAATCAATTGATAAACAAATAGAAATGCAATCAAACAACATACTCATGCAATCAATTTAGGATTTCATCCTAATTAGTTACTTATCATGTTCAGTCATAGTTTAGCAGTAATCAGTGGCGAGGGTTGTCACACCGGGTGTGTATTTCAAGTATGTATCTGTTGTATTTGTATAGGTCACGCGCCGTAAGCTAATTCATTGCCTGCTTTGTCTGACAACTCTAGAGCCATCCGTGAGTAATAACTTGGTAAAGTTATGTTCAACTTTATTTATTTTCTGTATATGGAATAAGATCAGTTTTATGACATGTTATATATATTTTGTACAATGAATGATTGTCCAATTTCTGTCAAGTATCCGTGGTAACAATTCCGTGGCTCAAGTAAGTTATCTGTTCTCGGTCCAGAGGTTCCTTTATGGAACTGACAAGTTATCCGTACTCGGCCAGAGGTTCATGTATGGAACTGACAAGTATGACCATTGATGCTTTGTCTGTAATCTATTAGCGCTAACAGATGTACTATGTAAGATTAAGCAAGAACTCTGATTTCTGTTTATGACTCGAACAAGAACGTGCATATGAATCTGTTTCTATTTACTGAATTAATTATGGGACATCATTCATTTAACCCTTTACTCTGTTATTATTCACTAGGCTTCCGCTCACTATTTATATTATGTATGTAGGTGAGCAGGCGCGTGACTAAGCTTAAGTTATTGCTCGGAGAGTTTAGGTCAGCCAGCCGCTATGCCTCATGGGGAGTTTCCCTTTGAGAAGTCAAGTTTTTATGATCCAAGCTTTTAAGACCTGTTTTCTTTTTGGTATAATACATTGGGCTAAGTCCCACTTTTGTTTCATCTGTCTATGAGAATGATGTATGACTAAGGTCTTTTTATGACGTCACAAGTGTGTTTATAAAGTTTAAAATGATCTGTCCCATGTATGTTTGCACAGCTCGATGGACTATGTAAGTTTTATATATTTGCTTCCTCAGCCTTTTATATTTTTGTAATTCCGTTCAGAGGCCTTTAGTAATCCAAGGATTACTGGCCGGTTATGACACTAAACCTTTAGGGATGGGTTTGGGTTGTGACAGAATGGTATCAGAGCACATGTTCTACCGCACACAAGAGTCCATATGAGCTTAGGATGTCCTAGTCAGAAGTAGGGGCATTCCATCTACATGTGTGAGTGTGTGTGTTCTTTTAATTTGAAAATTGAACCTGACCATGAACACATTAAATTGAAATAAATGATCTGAATATTGTAAAAAAGACTATTTGCTTATGTTTATGGTGCTCTGTTTACCTATAGCTAAAGGAAAATACAAGAAGTAATGATGTCACTGAATCCTCTGAGGCTCGCATGAGTCGTATGGAACAAATGCTTGCAGCTCTGACCGAAACACTGACACAACAACAGAGGCAACAACTGTTGCCCCCTCCGCCTCCACCTGCACAACTTGAACCAGATAACAATGATATAATCAACCTGACTCAGAATTTTATGAAGATGAAGCCACCAACTTTCTTGGCTGGCATTGAACCCTTATAGGCAAAAACCTGGTTACTAGAAATAAAGAAACTCTTTGAAGTGTTTCCTTGCTCCGAAACACAAAAAGTCCTTTTGGCCACCTACACGTTAAAAGATGAAGAGCAAAGTTGGTGGTTACTGATCTGAACTAATAATGGGAACATGACGTGGACTCAGTTTAATGAGATTTTTTACAACAAGTATTTTTTCCAATACTTCTGTCACGACCCAAACCCGCCCCTATAGGTTTATAGTCGTAACCAGCCAGTAATCCTTGGATTACCGAAGGTCTCTTAACAATTAGACTTATAATTTGGGGTTGCGGAAGTAAATACATAAAAAGAAACATACATAGTCCATCGAGCTGTGCAGACATACATGGGACTAATAATCTTAAACTTTTATAGATATACGAGTGACATCAAAGATACAATATAAAAGAAAAACTTGTCCATGGAGCAAAAGGAATAGTCTTATACATCCATAATAACACAGCCACAAGACTTGACTTGATCTGGAACCTTCTCGTGAGGCATAAAAGGTGGCTGACAAACACAAAAATGCTTCAAGCATCATCTTAAGCCTGACCACGAGTCTGCTCACCTACATACATAATATAATTAGTGAGCGGAGGCCTAATGAATAATAACAAAGTAAATGGATAAATGAATGATGTTCCATAACCATTTCTGAAACCAAAGTTTACGTTCATATTCTCAGTCTGCGCATATATATAAAAAATCAGAGTTCATGCTTAATTTTACATAGCGCATTCGTTAGTGCTAATAGATCATATACAGAGTATCATAAATCATACTTGTCAGTTCTATAGAAGAACCTCCGGCCGGGTAAAAATAACTTGTCAGTTCCATAAAGAAACCTCCGGACTGGGAACGGATAACTTGTCAGTTCCACCTAGGAACCTCCAGCTGGGTACAAATAGCTTGTCAGTTCTGTAAGGAACCTCCGGTACCGGAAACTTGTAACATACTTGAATCATAGCATAATGTCACAAATGCTTGTTAGAGTTGGACAATCACTAATAGTATAAAACGTGGCATTTCATAAAACAGATCTCATTCCATATACAGAAAATAATTTACTTGAACATAGCTTTACTAAGTTATTGCTCACAGATAACAAATGCTCCAAGTAAACAAACAGAGTAGGCAATTCAGCTTCCTTGTGGTGCGTAACTTACACAGCATGACAGATACATATATTGAAATACACGTTCAGATTATACATGTACGGGGAGCAAATATTCCGACAAGCCCGCACTCCTTTCTCCCAAGCTCCTGTCTGTCCGATCGACCTGTGAGCACAACGGCGGTGAGCTACCCGGCGGTGTGTGGCCGGAAAACCCCTCCGACGATCAAGTTAGAACACACACACAGGGATAGAGAGAGAGAGAGAGAGGATTGAGTTATGTTTAGTGTATATCTCACCAAAATGTCATCTATCAAGCATGGGGGGCACAGACTCGCTTATATACATTCTGCGCCCCAAATCTACTCCCATTAGTCTCTCGACACGTGGTGCTGCTATCCCATATGTCAGTACAAATCCAGCAATCACCACTTAACCAAACTGTTAGGATATATCGGCGAAGCTCGGCAGCCCGGCGGAGTCACCTCGACCTTCCATATTAAAGCTGACCTTCACGACCGTCCTTCTCTCGCTGAGCTCAATGACGACCGAGCTCGGTTGTATTCCGGCATAGCCGAGCTCAAGACTGGTCAAGCTAGTAAACTGAAGGCCTTTCCAGCCGGGCTAATGGGAGTAGATTTGGGGCGCAGAATGTATATAAGCGAGTCTGTGCCTCCCATGCTTGATAGATGACATTTTGGTGAGATATACACTAAACATAACTCAAACCGGAGTGTCTGGCAATCATCTCGGCCGAGCAACTCAGGCAGCTCGGTTCAACATGGTCCTGGGCCTCCATCGAGCAAAACCTTCTCCGGCCAAGCCCAAGCTATCACGGCCCCAAACATGCTCGGCCTAACCCAGCTCGACCCAAATATGCTTGGACCACATACAGCCTGGCCAGAACCGCGACCCAGGCCGAGATTGCGAAATCTCCCTCACAATACATAACTAATTTCATTTGTTCTTAGTGTGTTTCCACCATTTATCCTCATTACGGTGTCTTAATCTTGGCCTAGAAATTCCTAGTATGAAATGAGGATGCAAAATTGCACTTGAAAACATTTTTTAAAACTTGCTGAAAACAGAGTCCACGCTCGAGCGTGGCTTTTCTTGCTCGAGTGGACATGCAAAATGTAAGGGTTCGCTCGAGCGGTCTGTAAACTTTCAAAAAGTACTGGTTGCTTGTTTTTCACGCTCGACGGACGCTCGATTCTCCCTCGAGCGTGAGACTCAGACCCTCGCTCGAGCGTGCTACAAAACATAAAAACTTTTGGGGGCTTGCATTTCACGCTCGAGCGTTCTTCAGGTCGCTCAAACCGAAGTGCACGCATTCAGAGTGGTCGCTCGAGCGTGAGATCCTACACTTGAGCGTAGGTGCAAATTCTGGAATTTCCAGATTTGTTCTCCAAGTTCAAAACTCAATCTTTAAGCATTAAAACTTGATTTTTTTGGGCCAAAACTTTGGAAAATGACTAAGAACTTGTAAAACATCATGGATTGAAGTTCATTTCAAGAAATCAAGGCCCAATAGCTTGCCAATTGTGCAAAAAATCAACTTAAAATTCATGCATGAAATGATTTAAGCTTCAAGTTTCCAAATCATGATCAAATGAAATGAGGATGTAAAACATGATGAATTCCTACAACTAAGCTCAATTTATTACATGCATGAGAGAATTTCCTAGTAAACATGCTCCAAATGTAATGAAATGTACATGCATGTATGAATTGATCCTCCATTCCACTTCTTAAGCTTGATTCTTACATCTCTTAGCTCAATTCTCTTCAATTCATGTACGATGTGGCTTAATTTCAAAGTTTAAGGGTTGAACTCTTACATTCAATAGCCAATCACACTCTCATTAGTCAATATTTGAAGTCTCAAGCCAAACCTTCCAAATTCTCCTACAATTCTTCTAAGATGAGTTCAACTTTTCTCTTCTCTCCCTCTCCTTCACGTTTAATCTCTTAGGGGTTCAAAGATAATGATAAAAGGCGGGTTCAAGTGGAATGTATAAGCCTTATATAGGCTTGGATTAAGAACTTGTTTAATTAGGCTTAATTGGGCATTAAATTATTCTAATTAAATCGTTCCGACTCGAATTTCGATTGAACCTACCATAAATTCCTAAAAATTCTAAATAACAAGTAATCAAAGTCAATTTCTGAATCGGATGCCGTTAAGACCTTCAATTCGCAAATCAAAATAGAATTATGAACAGATTTTCCTACGCTAAATAGATAGAAACACATATAATACAACATGTGATGCAAAACTTCACTTTAATCTCTTATTAGACATAATTAGGCATGGATAAACGTTAATCACAGGTCGGGGTTGTTACAGCTTCAGAGATCAGAAAGTGTTAGAATTTCAAGAACTTAAGTAGGGCAGAATGTTCGTAGCCGAGTATGAAGCTAAATTCACTGAGTTGTCTCGGTTTGCTCCATACATGGTGGATACTGATTACAATAAGGCACAAAAATTCAAAGGCGATTTGGATTTAGAAGTGTTTGACCGAGTTAGCATTTTGAAGTTGCTGACATATGTAGAAGTACTTGATAGAGCATTGATGGCAGAGGCCATTTTGACAGCAAAGAAACAAGCTCCAGCCTCAACAACTGAATAGAAGGGTAAACGATCCGGATTCAAGAAGGGCCGATCATTCTCAAAAAAGCAGAATACGGGATCCTCCAACAGCTTTAGCCAGAGTAGTGGCTCTATTCCCAACTGTTCCAATTGTGGAAGAAAGCATAAAGGCGCGTGTTACCGTGCCTTGGGTGCATGTTTTCGGTGTGGCAAGACTGGCCACATGATTAGAGATTGTCTGCTGAGATTTGACAAACTTAACCGTCCTGCAATAAGTTCAACCGGATCTACTCCTATGACAAGGACCAATGCGGGAACTAATGCCAAGGGTAATACCGGGAATGAAACACTAAAGCAAGGGAAAGTGTTTGCATTAATGCCTGGAGATGTACAACACACCGAATCTGTGGTGTCAGGTATAATTCCCATCTGTGCTCAAAATGCGTATGTCTTGATAGATTTTGAATCTACACACTCTTTTGTGTCGTATGCTTTTTCACGAAAATTGACCCAACCATTAGAACCTCTGAATTATTTACTATCTATGACTACACCTTCTGGAGGTCCTATGGTATGTGCTTATGTTTACCTGGCATATGATATTGTGATTGGAGATGTGTCATTGTATGTGGATGTGTTACCATTGGGTATTGATTATTTTGCCTGCATATTTGGTATGGATTGGCTAACGAAATACTATGCTATCATTGATTGTGTGAGTAAATCTGTTGTGTTTAGACCACCTGGTATGCCTAAGTTTGTTTTTACTAGAAATGGCGTAGTTCCTCTTCCATACTTGATTTCATTTGTGAAAGCTAAGAAATTGTTAAGAAGAGGGTGTTAAGGCTACTTGTGTTGTGTTGACTGTGTCTTCGGATAGTGCTAATATAGAAACAATTCCTGTGGTTTGTGAATTTCCTGATGTATTTCCTAATGACCTACCTGGAGAGTTAATTGATAAAAAAATTGAGTTTACCATTGATAGAGTACCCAGGACACAACCAATTTCTAAAACCCTATACAAAACGTCCACTTCTAAATTGAAAGAATTGAAAACTCAACTTCAGGAACTGTTAGACAAGAAGTTTATCCACCCGAGCACTTCACCTTGGGGTGCTTCAGTTCTATTTGTTAAGAAGAAAGATAGATCTTTAAGGCTATGTATAGATTATCGGGAGTTAAACATAGTGATTGTCAAGAACAAGTACCCACTACCTTGAATAAATGACTTATTTGACCAACTTCAGGGGGCACAAGTGTTCTCCAAGATAGATCTTAGATCCGGGTATCACCAGCTAAAACTTAAAAGTGAATCGCCGTATCAAAAGATTGAGAAACAAGGAAATTTCATTAGTGAAAGTTGATTGGCAGAATCATGGTGGAACCTATGCGACATGGGAAACAGAAGAGGATATAATGAAAAGATACCTTGACTTGTTTCCGTTGGACCCGGTGTTCTTCCAAAACGAAGGTAATTCGAGTTTAGAGAACCAAACTCTTTAGGGGGAGAAGACTGTAACAACCCCGACCTATGATTAACTGCTAACCCACGATTAAAGATGCCTAATAAGTAATAAAGATGAAATTCTGAATTATTTGCATATGTGTTGCATTATATGCATTTCTATCTGTTTATCGTAGGAATATCTGTTTGAGATTCTGTTAAATGTTGCGAATTGAAGGCCTTATCGGCATCCGATCAAGAAATTGACTTAATTTATGTGTTGTTTAGATTTTTTAAAATTTTATGGTAGGTTCAATTAAAATTCGAGTCGGAACGAATAAAGTAGAATAAAATAATCCCACTTAGTTCTCTTTGACTCCAACTAATTAAACTTCATTAGTTGAGCCTATATAAGGCCTCCACACCACCTAGACTCATATTTTCTTCAACATTTTTTTTAAGACAAAAATGTGAGGGAGAAGAGAGAGGGTGAAGAGAAGTTTAAACTCAATGGAGGAAAGCTAGCATTTAGAAGGAACTTTGGAAATTTGACCTCCTGCCTCAAAGAATTAAGCATCTTAAACCCAATTGAACATCTAAGGTAAGAAATCAAACCTTTAGTTTTGTAGTTGAGTTGGTTCATATTTAAGAGAATTGAGCTAAGAGATGCAAGAATTAAGCTTAAGAAGTGGAAATGAAGATCAATTTGTACATGCATATGCATTTCATTGTATTTGGAGCATGTTTCCTCAAAAATTCTCTCATGCATGTAATAAGTTGAGCTCAGTTATAGGAATTCATCATGTTTTACATCCTCTTATCTCATTTGATCATGAATTTGAAGGTTTGAGTTCATACCAACACATGCATGTTATGTATACAAATTGTTCAAGTTGTTTTTTTTTTTTTTAGGACTCCACTTGTTTTTGGGCTTTCGGGCTTTGAACTTTGAGTGATGATTTCGTATTCATGATGTTTTGCAAGTTTCCAAGTGATTTCTTAAGTTTTTGGCCCAAAAGAACATGTTTTGCAACTTAGAATTCGGGTTATAAACTTGGAATATCAATCTAGAAATCCCAGATTCTGCATCCCTGCTCGAGCGACAAAACCTGCGCTCGAGCGACCGCTCTGAGATCTTGCACTCCTGCTCGAGCGACCAAAAGTTGGCTTGAACATGAAATGCATGCTCCCAGAAGTTTACCATTTTTTCAGACCGCTCGAGCGACAAGAGTTGCCCACGAGCGAAGACCTCAGTATTACGCTCGAGCGACTGTCGAGCGGAAAAATTTAGCAACCCATACTTTTGCAGAGTTACAGACCGCTCGAGCGATCGAAGTAACGCTCAAGCAATCTCTCACATGTTTTGAACACCCGCTCGAGCGAAGGAAGTTGCACTCTAGCGAGACCCCTGTTTTCAGTAAGTTTTATTAAGAGTTTTCAAGTGCATTTTAGCATCCTCATTGCATCCTAGGCATTCCTAAGCCAAGGTTAAGATATAAGAATAAGGATAAAAGCTAGAAAAACACTAAGAAAAATGTGAAATGAGTTAAGCATTATCCGAGTGTGTGTTTCAAGTATGTATTTGTTGTGTTTGTATAGGTTATGCGCCGTAAGCTAATTCATTGCTTGCTTTGTCTGGCAACTTTGGAGCCATCCGTGAGTAATAACTTAGTAAAGCTATGTTCAACTTTATTTATTTTCTGTATATGGAATAAGATCTGTTTTATGACATGTTATATATATTCTGTACAATGAATAATTGTCCAATTTCTGACAAATATTCATGGCAACAATTCTGTGGCTCAAGTAAGTTATCTGTTCCCGATCCGGAAGTTTCTTTATGGAACTGACAAGTTATCCGTACCCGACTGAAGGTTCCTTTATGGAATTGACAAGTTATCTGTACCTGGCCGGAGGTTCCTGTATGGAACTGACAAGTATGACCCTTGATGCTCTGTCTGTGATCTATTAGCGCTAACAGATGTATTATGTAAGATTAAGCAAGAACTCTGATTTCTGTTTATGACTCGAACAAGAACGTACATATGAATCTGTTTCTGTTTATTGAATTAATTACGGGACATCATTTCTTTAACCCTTTACTCTATTATTATTCACTGGGTTTCTGCTCACTATTTATATTATGTATGTAGGTGAGCAGGCGCGTGACCAGGCTTAAGCTGTTGCCTGGAGAGTTTGGGTCAGCCAGCCGCTATGCCTTCCGGGGAGGTTCCTTTTGAGAAGTCAAGTTTTTGTGGTCCAAGCTTTTAAAACCTGTTTTCTTTTTGGTATAATACATTGGGCTAAGTCCCACTTTTGTTTCATCTAGGTATGACTAAGGTCTTTTTATGACGTCACAAGTGTGTTTATAAAGTTTAAAATTATCTGTCCCATGTATGTCTGCATAGCTCGATGGACTATGTAAGTTTTATATATTTGCTTCCGCAGCCCTTTATATTTTGTAATTATGTTCAGAGGCCTTTAGTAATTAAAGGATTACTGGGCGATTACGACACTAAACCTTTAGAGGTGGGTTTGGGTCGTGACACTTGGCCAATCTACAATGACCTCAATTTTCTGTGGATCCACTGATATGCCGTCTTTATTGATTACGCGTCCCATAAATGCTACACTGTCAAGCCAAAACTCACATTTGGAAAATTTTGCATACAACTTCTTCTCTCTCAAAATCTGTAAGTCAGTTCTCAGATGTCTTTGATGTTCTTCCCTACTTTTGAAGTAAATCAATATATCATCAATAAAAACAACGATAAATTCATCAAGAAATTGTTTGAAAACCCGATTCATTAGGTCCATAAATGCTGCAGGTGCATTTGTTACCCCAAATGGCATTACAAAAAATTCGTAGTGTTCGTATCTAGTTCTGAACGCAGTTTTCTCTATGTCTTCTGCCTTAACCTTTAATTGGTGATACCCCGGATCTAAGGTCTATCTTCGAGAACACTTGTGCTCTTTGGAGTTGGTCAAAGAGATCATCTATTCGAAGTAGTGGGTATTTGTTCTTGATAGTCACTTTATTCAATTCCCGATAGTTTATACACAATCTCAAAGATCCATTTTTCTTTTTGACAAACAAAACTGGAGCACCCCATGGTGAAGTGCTCGGGCGAATAAACTTCTTGTCTAACAGTTCCTAAAGTTAAGTTTTCAATTCTTTCAGTTCAGAAGTCAACATTCTATATGGGGTTTTACTACTGAGATGTTCTCTACGGTAGAACTATCAGAAGTCACAGTCAAAACACAACACATATACCCTCTACATCCTTTTCTAAGCAGTTTAACAGCTTTCATTGCAGAATCAAGTATGGGGGAGGAATTACCCCATTTCCAGTAAACACAAACTCAGGTAATCTAGGTGGACGAAAGATAACAGGCTTATTCACACAGTCAATAGTAGCATAGTACTTCGTTAACCAGTCCATACCCAATATGCAGTCAAAATGATCAATTCCCAAAGGCAATAAATCAACATACAATGTCACATTATCGATCACAATATCGCATGTTAGATAAACATATGCACATACTATAGAACCCCCAGATGGCGTAGATACAAACAATAAATAATTCATGTGTTCTAAGGGTCTAGTTAGTTTTCGAGAAAAAAGTGTATGACACAAATGAATGAGTAGAACTAGAATCTATCAAGACATATGCATTTTGGGCACAGATGGAAATTATACCTGACACCACAGACTCGGTGTTCTGTACATCCCCTGGCACCAAAATGAACACTCCCCCTTGCCTCAATGTCTCATTTCCAATATTACCTCTGGCATTAGTTCTTGTATTTGACCTCATTACAGAGGTAGATCTGGCTGAACTTACCGTGGGGTGATTGGCATTTTCGAACCCAAGTGGACAATCCTTCATTATATGGCCAATTTTGCCACACTGATAACAGGCACCAGATGCACGGTAACACACTCCTCTATGCTTTATTCCACAATCAGGACAGTTTAGAATAGATCCACTGCTCTGACTAAAGCTACTGGAAGATCTCGTGTTTTGCTTCTTTGAAAATAACCGACCTTTTTTGAAATTGAATTTGGATCTTTTACCTCTCCATTCAGTTGTTGGAGCTTTAGCTTGTTTCTTCGCTGCTAGAGTGGCCTTTGCTATCGATACTCTATCAAGTACTTTCACATATGTAGGCAATTTCAGGACGCCTACTCAATCAAACACATCCAAATCTAATCCCCCTTCAAATTTTCGAGCCTTCTGTAGTCCGTATCCACCATATGAGGAGCAAATTGAGCTAATTCTGTGAATTTAGCCTCATATTCTGCTACAAACATGTTGCCTTGCTTGAGTTCTTGGAATTCATAAACCTTTCGGTCCCGGAAGTACTGTGGAAAATACTTGTCGTAGAAGATCTCTTTGAATTGAGTCCATGTCATGCCTCCATTATTAGTTCGGATTAATAACCACTATCTTCGAGCTTCATCTTTTAAAGTGTAGGTGGCCAAAAGAACTTTTTTGTGTCTCAGAGCAAGGAAATACTTTAAACAGTTTCTCCATTTCGAGCAATCATGTTTCTGCCTTTAAGGGTTTAATACCGTCCAGGAAAGTCGGAGGTTTTATCTTCACAAACTTTTGAATTAGATTTATAATATCATTGTTATCTGGTTCAACTTGGACCAGAGGAGGCGGTGGTTGTTGTCTTTGCTGTTGTATCATTGCTTTAGTTAGGGCTGCGAGCATTTGTTCTATTCGGCTCATTCGAGCCTCAGAAGATTCAGTTGTTCCGTCACTATTTGTATTTTCTATTTGCTATAGGTAAACAAAACACTTATAAACATAGGCTAAAAATTCTTTTCACAATGTTCGAAGCTTTCAGTTCCAAATCTTTCTTGTCAAGTTCATATGTTCATGCTCAGATTCAGTTTTTCACATTTACAGAGATTAACACACACACACCCACGCAGATGAAATGTCCCTAATTCTTTTCTAGGACATCATATAGCTCATATGGACTCGTGTGTGCGGTATAACATGTGCTCTAATACCACTCTGTCACGACCCAAACCCGCCCGTACAAGTTTAGCGACGTAACCGGCTAGTAATCCTTGGATTACCAAAGGCCTCTGAACAGATTATCACTTAATAAGGGACTGCAGAAGTAAAGATTGAAACATACATGGTCCATAGAGCTGTGCAGACATACATGGAATAGAAATTTATCTTTCTGGAACCTCCTTGGGAGGCACATTGGTTGGCCAACAAAACAGAGACTCTAGGTCCTCAACTCTGAGCCTGGTCACGTGCCTGGTCGCCTACATACATATAATAAATAGTGAGCGAAAACCCAGTGAATAATAACAGAGTAAAGATTTTAATGAATGATGTCCAGTTTCGTATCATATCAATCAGAGATAAGCATAGTCATATCAAACGGAGTCATGTTCATATACGTGTTCAAAACATGTGTGGTACTTCCCTTAGCATTAACATATCTTTTTGGTTAAGCATATTAAGTTCCATAAAGGAACCTCCAGTATCAGGTAACATATCTCATTTATGGACCACAGTATTGTTTTCCCCGAGCGAGTGCCTGAGCCACGGTATTGTTTCCCCCAAGCAAGGGCCTTATGACCATAAGCCACAATATTATGTCCCCTGGGCGAGGGCCTCTGCTAAGGTTACCACAAATTCATTTAAAAAATAGGGATCATCATTCATGGAATCACAAATTAGCTTGTTATATCATTCAAAGATAGTTAATATCATATCATAATGTTTAGAACGTATTTCATATCAAACATAACTTTATTAAGTTATTACTTATAGATAGTTGCACAAATAGCTTAATAGCAACCAATGGATCAACAGCTCACAACGCGTGACTTACACAAACATAACAGATACATATACTGAAATACACGCTCGGATCGTACTTAACTTATTTCATTTTGTTCTTCGTGTGTTTCTAGTCTTATCCTCATTATTATGTCTTAATCTTGGCCTAAGAATGCCTAGGATGCGATAAGGATACTAAAATGCACTTGAAAACACTTAGGCAAATATGCTGAAAACAGGGGCCTCGCTGAAGCGCAACTTCGTTCGCTCGAGTGGACGTCCAAACATGTAAATGGTCGCTCGAGCGCAACTTCCTTTGCTCCAAAGGTCTATAAACTTTGCAAAAGTACTGGTTGCTTGATTTTTCCGCTCGACGGTCACTCAAGCGTGTGACTGAGGTCTTCGCTCAAGCGCAACTCTTGTCGCTTGAGCGGTCTGTAAAAATGATAAAGTTCTGGAAGCATGCATTTTATGCTCGAGCCAACTTTTGGTTGCTCGAGAGGGGGTGCAAAACACAGAGCGGTCGTTCGAGCGCAGGTTCTGTCGTTCAAGCGTAGAAGCAGAATTCTGGAATTTCTAGATTCGCTTCCAAGCTTCAAACTCAACCCCAAAGTTGTAAATCAAGTTCTTTTTGGCCAAAAACTTGTGTAAACTTGGAAAACTTCATGAATTCAAAACCATTTCGCAAAAATTAAGCCCCAAGAGTAAGTCAATTGTGCAAACACAAGCTTGAAATGTTAAAAACATAACATGCATGAAATTTTTGACTTCAAAGCTTTCAAAACATGATCAAATAAGGTAAAATGGTATGAAAATTCAATGAATTTCCAAGACCAAGCTGCGATCAATATATGCATGTGAGAATTCTTTGAAATCACACTCAAAACTTCATGAATGATGCATGCAATGCATGGATTGTTCTCAATTCTTGTTCTAAAGCTTAAGTCTTCTTCCTAATCTCTAATTTCTCTTGAATTCAAGCATGAGTGAGTCAAATACAAAACTTAAAGATTGAAATTCTTACCTAAAGTTCTCAATTCCTTGAATCCTAGTGAGTTCTTGCTCAATTACACCAATTCCCTAGCAAATTCCTTCCAATCTCAAGTTTTGTTATCAAACTCTCTTGGTCTCTTCCTTTCTCTCTCTCACGTTTTGTGTAGGCTCAAAATGATGAATAAGAGGTGACTCAAAGTGGTGTATAAGCCTTTTATTGGCTTGATTAAAAAAATTAATTAATTAAGTTTACCACTAATCAAATGAGCATTAATTATTCTAATCGTTTTGTTCTTAATCGAATTTTCATTGAACCTCCCATAAATTCCTAAATATTTCGAATAATACATATATCAAGTCAATTTCACGATCGGATGCCGATAAAGCCTTCAATTCGCAGAACAAAATGGAAACACAAACAGATATTCCTACAATGGATAGATACAAATACAAATAATGCAATACACATGCAACCAATTCAGAATTTCGTCTTAATTACTTATCAGACATTCTTAATCATAATTTCGGCTAATCATAGGTCGGGGTTGTTACACTTAGGGCTGTGTTTGGTTGTGTTCTGGAAATGTAATTTCACATCTCTATTTGCATTTTATGTTTGGATAGAGTTTTCAAAATGTGATTCCACCACACATTTCAAAATGTAATTCTCCTTCACGTTTGGCTACTCTCTCTCTTTCGTGTTCTCTATTCTAAAAAGCACAAGATTTTTAAATTTTGAGTCTACCCGGTCATCCTTTCGGACGCCCGGTCGGTTGACTGAAACAGTATAATATATATATATATATATATATATATATATATATTTGCAATTGCAATTGCCAATCGCCAATCGTCATCTGTTATTTGGAAGAAGAAAAAAAATTATATTTGTTTTTGATATTTTTTAAATATAAAAATTATTTTTTTAAAACCAAAATGATTTTTTTTTTATTTGAATGTTAAAGAGTTTGGTTATAAGTTTTGAATTGAATTTTCAATAGAGTTTTGAGTTGTGTGTTTGATTAGGAGTTATAACTTTTTGAGTTATTTTCAATTAAAAAAAAATTATGTTATTTTTTGTTAATAATTAATTTTTTGAATTGAATTTTAAAAAGAGTTTGGTTATTAGTGTTATTTTTTGGTTAATAATTAATTTTTTGAATTGAATTTTAAAAAGAGTTTAGTTATAAGTGTTGATCAGAAATTTCAATAAAGTTTTGAGTTATGTGTTTCGTTATGAGTTATGACTTTTTGAATTAATTTCAAAACTCATAATCAAACATATTTTATTATTTCACATGTCACATCAAACGTTTAAAACTCTTTTCAAAACTCACAACCAAACAAATTTTCTACACTCAAATCATAATTTCAAAACTCACAAATTCAAAATACAACTCTATTCTCAAATCATATTTAGAAAATTCTACCAAACGTTACCTAGAGCTTTCTTAGCTCTTCTCACTAAAACCCTCCATTTTACTTATATAATATATAGATAGTTTTGAAAATATTAATAATTCCATGACTTATAGTTTTTAAAAGGAAAGATTAAAAAAAAAATATTCCATATCTTTCCAACCTAATCTTCTTCCACTAATTTTTAAATTAAAACGTGGTTCTTACTATATTACTATATTATTCATACCATAAATAACTATTCTCAAATCTTTAAAATTCATGATAAAAATTAGGAACCTTCAAAATATTTTGATTTAATTACATACATTTAATTTCTTTTGTACATTTCTTTTTTCTTTTTCTTTTTTGGAGTTGTTTTGTACGCTCTTATATACTAATATTTATATCACGACCCGCTCCCCGTACCCAAGGGTTAAGTATCGTGATGGCCAGTAACTGAAGTTACCTCCGGCCAAATCTTAAACAAATCAATAAACGCGAACGAAAGTAATATTTAAATGAGGGTACCAAAATAATCATCGGAGCTTCTATTTTTATTACAACATTTATTGACCAAAAAGGTCGATATTTACATAGAGAAATATCATAAAAATACTGTGTGTGTGTCTATTCCGTAGCCCCACATCTAAGACTTTTCAAAATCTATTTTTGAATTGCATTGTTTTCTGAAAATTGGTAAACAGCTATAAACACATGGCAGAGTGAGAAATATTATACCAAGAGTATAAGGGACACGAAATAACCATGGATAGTTAGTTAGGCCACAACATTTACATAACTCAATTTGGTAAATAAATCATTTGAGTAACAGAAACTGAAATACAGAAAGTATGTAAATATATAACCATAACCACGGTACCGAACAGAACAGAACAGAACAGAGGTCACAGAAGTGACAATCAGAACAGAGGTACGGATTCAAGAGGTGGCTCGTACGGATTCTAGAGGTGGCTCCCACAATAGTGTAGCACTTAGCTTCACACAACACTTTGCTACGCACAAAACAAAGGTCAATAGATCCATGACAAACAGAGAACCACAAAATGGTCAAACAGAGGCCAATGGTTATTTAAGTCCCCCAAGGCATGGGACTCCCGTGGTGGTACTTACAAAGTATAATTGTATATAAGGTTATAATCAAATATTCTTTAAAATATAAACAAACATATCCATAGGTTTCTATTTAAGCAAATAGGATTTAGAAAATAATCCACGTAACTGAAATAATAATATAGTTTATAATAATTTATAAAACATAACTTGTATAAAATAAATATGGTAAGTCAAAATATAAGTAAAATACATTTTGGTAACTCAAGGTATAATGGGTAGGTTTGGTTTGTGTTTTTGAAAAAAATTTCAGAAATTTTCTCTACAAACAAATTTCAGAAATTTTCTCTACCAAACAAATTTTCCCAAAAAAATTTCCCAAAACACACAAACCAAACAAGTTTTCCAAACAAATCTCTCTCACACACACATCAAATCAATCACTTTTTCCAAAACTCTCTCTCAAAACAATTTTCCAAAACAAATTTCCCAAAAAACCAAACCAAACATGTTTTCGTACTTTTTATCTCTAAAACACATCTCTCAAACACAAACCAAACATACCCAATATAACTCACCTTAACTTTAATACCTTACTTTTTCTTTCCACTACTAAAGACCTTTTCAACTTTCATTATTTTTTCCTTCATTTCCTTCCGTTCTCACTTCCTTTCTTTCTTCTTTCTTTCCTATCCCTTCCTCCCTATTTATAGCAAGGTGACGCCACTAGCAAGCCAACACGTGGCCAATCTGTATCACTTCAAAGATTATTTCATAATTCTCCTGATTCATTCATAGATTCATAGTTATCTTAAGTAATAATTAAAATAATTACATGTTGACCTAATTTTTTAACATAATTATATAAATAAATTAATTCTTAATTAAATTATATTTTATTGTATACTAACAGAAAATTAATTATTTATTTTACTACCACATTCATTATTATCATTATTATTATTATTATTATCAATATTATTATTATTTATATTTTGACCCCCAGATTCATAATAATTATATTGTTTTACAAAATTACGCATAATAATATATAATAAATTATATATTTTCCTAACTGAGATTAAATAATATTAGTATAAATTCTACAGAATAATTAAAAATCTGAGTTGTTACAATTTATGCCTAAATCATAATTTTTTTAATACATGTAATAGGTGTGAAAAGAAACTCTCGTTTGGCAACTGAACTTTTTAGTCAAAAAGTTAAAAAGTTACTAAATTAGCCAAAAAGCCAACAACCCATACCAAAAAGTCAAAAATTCTCTTCTCTCTCTACTTTTTGCACATCTTTTCGTAAAAAGTCAAAAAGTCATCACAAACATACTAGTTTCTTTTAGCTCATATTTTAGCCAAATAGCCAAAAAGTTACTAAATTAGCCTGTTCCCAAACGAGGCCTAGCCTCATTCATGGATTTTGTTTTCAAAAAAAATAAAAATCATATCTCACCAATTTAATTATTTAGTTAATGGATTTTCATACTACTAAAAGATAATTTTTTTAGTGTTTTTCATAATGGTGACTTCATTTCACAAATAAATAATTATTTTTAAAATATTAAAACATTTTACATGAAATTTTTTATTAAATAAAAATTTAATAAAATTTAATAAAAAATTATGATTTGTTTTGAGACTTCACTTCTTTGATCAAGTTCTATGCTAAAAATAAAATTTATGAATTGGCTTAATCTGATCTTAAATAATTCTTTCAGATATAAATATAATTTAATATTAGACATATTTTGAAAATAAATATATAATTTCTTAATTGAAGTTTTAGAATATTAATAAATATGCCGAATATATATTCTTGTTTTTTTTTATTTTCGCTGTAAAAAATCTTACCATTTTAAAAATAAATAAGTGGTCAATGTGATGCTTATCTAAAAATTAGATTGATACATAGCATAAAAATCAACCAAATCCACTTTTTACACTACTTTTAGTATTTGATCCAGTATTAGCTTATACCTATCATAACTTAACAAATTATTAAACATAAGCTTAAATTGATTATTAGTAACTGTTTTCTCTAACTTAATGATTAAAATCGAGCCCAAGATAGGACTAGAACAAGCTCTATATTTTAGGTCGACCCAATATTATATAATATTTTTATACATAAATATATAAATTTGTTACAAAAAATAAACAAATAAATATGCCATAAATATACATACATTTTCTTATTTTGGTTATAAAAAATAATCATAATATATTTATCAATTTTAAAAATAAAAAAATAAGTGGGTTAAGTGATCATGAATTGGGTATGAATGAAGACAATTCTCCAAGAATTTAATTGTTGGCATAAAAATTGATCTTAATCTAACTTTCTAACTACTTTTAATGTTTAATGTAAGTATTATCCCTCAAATTAGTTCATACTATTCAAAACCTGGGAAATCATAATATTATTTAAATATAAAATTTAAATTGAGTATTACCAACTATTTCTATTAATTGACCGATCAAAATTTTAAATCAGGTTTAAAGTATGGTTAAAACAATACCTATATTTTAAGTTGACCTTGGATAGTTTTTTCACACGTAAATATATTTAACTATTCATGTAATAATTTTAAATATAAATATAAATATAAAATTTTATCAAAGTTTGAATTTTTTTTAAAATAACTACGCGTAAACATGTACAGATTTAAACAATTATGTTTTACTGTTTAATTTTAATTTTAATTTTAATTTTAATTTTAATTTTAAATTTAATTATTAATTATTTATTTTAAATCATGCATAGCATGGGTATTACACTAATTCCAAAATTAGAATGAAAGATCTATACTGTATTATCCAAGGGCTTGTAATAATTATTTTTAAATTTAAAATATTGATAAATCATCAAGATCATTTCACAACCCTAAATGATATAATGGACATTCACCATACAATCATGGAATGAAAAAGATCTCAGTCCGGGTTTACATTGGATTTTGCTTGTCAAAAAGACAATTTATTTACAAATAAAAAATATATGTAAAATAATATATTAATGATATTTTTAAAATTATAGGAATAATGGAACAGTTCTAAAGAATCATAAGAAATCACATATTTTGATAAAAAATATTACATATAAACTTATATTTATATAGCATTACTCTGTTAACAAATAGAAAAAATTACAAATTAGTGATACTTTCCCAAAATAATTACAGATTTATAAAAAAAAAAAATTATGACTTTCAATTTGGAATTTCTTATTTGTTTACTTTATCACTAAATTAATATTTTTTTTTTTTTTTTGTTAGAAGAAAAAAAAAATTGAAACCAAACAATGAAAATATTTATGAAAAAATCTAAAAAAATGTTGCTAAAGATAAGGAATATAAAAATATAACAATTTTTGGTTTTATTTTTTTGTCTTTACTGAATTTTTTTTTTTTTAAATTCTTCACAAATATTTAAATTTTAAGTACATCTAAAAATTTAAATTTTTTTACTAAAATATGAAAAAAAATAACTAAAAATAAGAAAAACACAAAATTATTTATAAAAAAAACTTATAAATTAAACTTTATTTTAATTGAGTGGGTCAAGTCATATTGAGTGATCAGCCCCGTTACAGAGCCCGAAAGGGTTTCGAGCCGAATTTGGCCCGAATTTGAGAAGGAAGAAGGAGGAAGAAGAAAAAGAATAAGAGAAGGAAGAAGAAGAAGAAGAAGAAGAAGAAGGAGAAGCAGAACTGGAGGGGCCATCAAAATCAGGTTGGAGGCGGGCGAAGGCAGAGGCGGAGGCGGGGCTGCGATGCGACGATCGGCCGACGAGCGACGAGCTGCGCCGACGAGCTCTCGCCTCTGTTTCTCTCTCTCGACTCTGCTTCTCCTGTGTTCAAAACGAAGAAGAAGAAGAAAAGAAAGAAAAGAAAGAAAAAAAAAATTGAAACCCAAAACGACGTCGTTTTGGTTTTCGAGCCACTGAATTCGGGCCCTCAAACATTTTTCATTGAGTGATAGTTGAATGGGGTAAAGTGTAATTTACTCCTATAGTTAAAAGGTCATCAAAGTATAAATTGAAAAGAATTGATAGATGACGGTAGTTAAGTGTTACAATTTTTAGTTTAAAGGGGTAAAGTAATATAAGAGAATAGCTTAGAGGGGTAAAATATAATTTGCCCTTGAGATTAATGAATGGGGATAGTCATATTGGCTATAACTCATGGACCTCACTAAGAAGTTAGTAGTTCGAATATTTTCATTTGCGTGTAAGTCTTATTTGTCGTATATTAATTAGGGTTTTATGTCATATTTTGAAAATTTCTCTGTATTAATCATGTGTATTGTATTTTATTTTTATTACTATGATTGTAATTCATGGAATTTCATTGTACAAGCTCATGTAAATGAAATAAAAAAATAAAAATAAAAAATTAAGATTGTATTCAAATATTAAATTTTTAAAAAAATATATAAAAGTTTTTTTTTTTAAATTCGTGCTATTTATTTATTTTTTAAACTAAAAAAAAGGGGTTTCGTGGTGTCATCATGGCAACCCCTGGGCTCCGATTTGTGAACTAGATTTATCCAAATCTAATGAAAGAGACTTATTACTGTGACACCAGTGGAACTTATGTACCACCCCTAACTCAAGTTTCGATTGGAGTATAGCGCGAGATCTCTACAGAGAACTACTAAAAACACCCTAGCATTTCGTGTCCCCAAGAGTTAAACTTGACTCATTGTTAAAGAAGGCAAATGCTTTCACCACTAGGCTACCACCCCCAATGGTAAATTCCCATTACTTCACTTCACAAATTGCTACAAATTTGAATCCAATTTTGTTAAATACTTCACAAGGTACAGGAAAAACAAATTCAAATTTTGACTGAGCCAAAACAACAAAATTCATTAGTTCGAGGGCAAAATAAATTTTTTATAAAAAAATAAATATATAAATTGTAACATGTTAATGGTTTGGGGCTTGTTAAAAAAAAAAAGTAATTTTGGGGCAGAGAGAAATAACTTCATACTTTGAGGGTACAAAGTTAAATTTCTCCAAAAGTTTATGTTAGACACATATTCCTAGAGTTCGGAACGGTTGGCTGAACTCTCAGAAACCCTAGCGTTGCGTCCGACTCTTCAACGCAGCCATGGTAATCTCTCCCTCTTCTTTCTTGTTTGGTTGCCTAGAAAATTTTAGGAAAAGAAAGAAATCTGAACTTTGAAACTTTGCTGTGTTAATTACTTGAGATCTGAGAAAACTAAGTGGCTGGGGTTTGTAGATTATCCTGAATCATTTATTATTAGTTGATGCTAATTTCTAATACCAAATGCTGATTGGGAACTAATGGGTTTGCTCTGAACTTGAGGTTTATTGTCAGATTACTTGTCTTATGCAATATTTTGCAAATGCAAAGGATTTCTTAACAACCAAAAATTACAGTGTTTAATTATTCCATTTTTCCCCAAGTTCATAAATAAATTATCTTGGTTTATTTTCATTTTTTTGGCTTCCATTCCTCTGACAAACATTTATTTTATTTTTTTTCTGATTGTCAATTCTCAGTCATTTAAACTGTGAGATTGAGCTCTGGTAGAACCTTACATTGCTAGCACTAGTTGCTTTATTGAAGTCATGAGGTGCAAACAATGTATTCCATATGCAGGGAGAGGTTGATGGTTTACAAAAAAAATCTAAAAAATAAAATAAAATTGGAGTTTATGGTGAATTTGTAACTTGATGTTTGATAATTGATTCACTTTGAGTTTGGAGTGTCTCTGAACTTTGTCCTGTTGACTAACCATCAGAATGGACATAATCCGCACCCTTACTTTTCTAGATGGATCACAGTTTTTATTTTTATTTATTTTTTTAATTTTAATTTATTGTTTTCATTTTGGCGCAAGTCCAGCACACCTTGTATTTTTTTTCAGGATTCTAGCCTGTACCCTTACTTTCTTAGATTGATCACAGTTTTAAATTTTCTTTATAATTATCGTTTTGGCTCAAGTCCAGCACATCTTGCATTTTTTGCATGATTTCTGTGTCCACATTCAAAGAGGTTTACAGAGCCTTAAATGAAATGAAATAATGATTATGTCGGTTGATTCTATGCTCGTTGCATGTTATGTTGATTTGTTGGTTAGTTTCAACTTGGCTGTTTTATTCAACACGGTTGTTTGACCTTTTTTTTTTTTCTTTTTCATTTTAATAGTAATTTCTTTTATCATTCTCTGCAAAGTTGGGAGTAGGTACTCATTTGATTAAAAAAGTACTAATATGAATTCTAGAATCTACTTATGTTACACGAACTCTCTAAAATAAATTAAATACCCGTGTCAGACACCCGACACTCAGACAAAGGTATGGAATATGTGTCGTTGGATACTTTTCAATGGATACTTCTTATATAATTGTATATAATACTATTATTATATATACATATTGTTGTGTAATTACTATAAGTGTCTTTTTGACACTGTAAGTTACAGATAACACCATTTTATCTCATATACTTGATTAAAAATATAAAAGTATATTTTTTTGTCGAGTCCATGTACCCTTAAATTTATGGTTTGATGAATCCGACCTCTGGATGCATATTTGCACCTGACACCCGTACCCAAGTTCATGTAACATAGGAATCTACGCAAGTTTCACTTGACTCAATTTTGCAAGGGTAAAAATTTATGCCATACATATTGCACCAAAAATATTTAAGAATATTTTGAGGAGATAGTGTATCCTGCTTAAACATCAGTTACCTTTGAGCTATGCAACATGGGTTCAGTTAATCAAGGTTTCTATTTAAAAGTATCAGACAGTGTTTATCACAGCTATCCCAGAAGGTGGGATTTGTTTGTATGACTATCTTGGCACATTTGATCAGATGTTAGTAGACTTGCCTTCAATAGCCTTGCATAACTAGATTTTAGCCAGTACCTGTCTAGTCATTAATTATGGAACATATCATTACACGAGTATCCGTTGGGATCATCTCACATGCTGCATTCCATAAAGGAAAACCTCATGAAAATCATGCTCACAACTCATTTTACACCTCCGAAATTCTGTACCCTTGTTCTATTTGAATGAAATATAATATTCTGTTGCAGGTTAATGTTCCAAAGACCAAGAAGACCTACTGCAAGTCCAAGGAGTGCCGGAAGCACACCTTGCATAAGGTTACTCAATATAAGAAGGGGAAAGATAGTTTGGCAGCACAAGGGAAGCGGCGCTATGATCGGAAACAGTCCGGTTATGGTGGACAAACAAAACCAGTTTTCCACAAAAAGGTAAATCTGTAAAATTCATTTCCAAGACGTTTGTTTTTTCAACCCAATGGTATAATTTTTATTTTCTAGGGATCCACGTATATGCATTCAGGTATGCTTCTTTGGCTATAAAGATGGGATCATAGGAAGCATTACTGTTTCATTCATCATGGAAAGCGTAAATATATGTGGTGGTTAGATTTCCCTGGATGATAATTTTATGTACTTGAGTGCTTTCTTCTAGGCAAAAACCACGAAAAAGATTGTGCTGAGGCTGCAATGCCAGGGTTGTAAACACGTCTCACAGCACCCAATCAAGGTTAGCTTCTTTTAACCTCCATCGACTCTTTCAAATAGGCTTCCTTGGTGTGTTGGTTTCTTGTTTTATACGAGGAAAGTGATCAACAATCAGAATTTTTATACAAAAAAAACTCGTCTAGAATGACGTAGCAGTCACAATGATAGTTGTTTTAGCTTGAAATGATAGAACAAAAGCATGATGAATTCCGTATGTAAATTTTGTTTGTATGACATTACCTTTTATATGAATACTTGTTTTATTGCCATTGTCTGCAGAGGTGCAAACATTTTGAGATTGGTGGAGATAAGAAGGGCAAGGGAACTTCTCTATTCTAAGTGGGCACTTAATGGAAAAGTGCACATCTGCTCTGTTTACTTGAGCTTTCAATTAAACTTCTTTAGGTTGGATTGCAAGTATCTGTTTTAGTTAATAGTTTTGGCATGCTGTTACATGTTTCTTCCATGTACTCATTTATTTTATGAGATTTCAAACACCTTTTGTTTTGAATGCTATAAGTTTGTAGGTTAAGCATATATAGCCTTTCAAATTTTTAATATGCTCTATGTCAAATTGGGCCTGGTGTATCTTATTGTAAATTAAAAGTTGATAATCATAAAGTTAAAGCCAAAAACACCCTTCCTTCAACTTTCAAATAATCTGTTTATTTAAGCTAATTTTTACTTGATAAGTTGTAAGCAGAAACTATACCAAACAATCTGTCACATGCTCTCACAACAAAATAAGGCATAAGCTGCAAATAACATAATTTTTGCTATTGGATTGGTTTTCTTGCTTTACAAGATTTTTTGTGATTAGATTGGATGAGTTGATCCACTATTCCAAGTCTATTCTCAATGGTTTTCAATGGGATACTAAATTAAGCATTATTTATTTTAGAATTAATTGCTAAGGTTAAAAAACAAAACAAAACAAAACTACTGTATTTTGAGAGATAACCAAATTTATACATCACCTACCAACCAAACCAAAAAAACACGCCAATTTTAGCATTTTGCAAGTCTTGAGATAAAATAGATTGCAAAAGAATGCCTGATTGGGGACATTGGCGGGGGCCGAACAAGATGATGTGGCCCGTGATTGAGCCTAAATCTAACTATGCAATATTTAATGTAAAAAGGGAATTAAATGGACAATTAAATACCTAGTTAAATCTAATTATGTAATTTCAAAGTGAAAATAGGGATTTAAAAAATAAATAAATGCACAATCAAAATTTATTGTGCAATTTTATTGTCAAAAGAAAAAAGAAAATACACATCAGTGATGTTTTGAAAAAATTATCACAAATTAATAAATAAACTCAATTTGTAATATTTTTTCGAAGACACTGATATGTATTTTCCCATAAAGAAAAGAAGGGATGAAATGGTGAATGACAAAAAGCTTTGCCAAAATAATTTTTGGATTTGCTATGGTGTCAAAAAAAAAAAAAAAATTCATATTTTGTTTTGCACTACAAACTCTAATATCTATTTTTGACCATTATAATTATCAACAATAATAGAGACTCCCTTTTTTGGAGGATCCCACAATCCCTAAAGTGATCCACACCATTTATGATGTGAGTCCCACACACATCATGAGTGGTGTGAATCAATTTGGAGGTTGTATGGTCCTCCAATAAGGGGGTCTCACTCATTTTCCTATAATTATTTTTCAAAAAGCATCTAGAATAGTTTTGTTTTTTTGGTGTGGCAAATTTGATATACAAATCTTCTACCAAATTTGGCACATCGTTGGATGAATTTTTTATTTTATTTTTTATGAAGGTACTAACTAAAAATGATTTTTTTTGGAACAGTAACTAAAAATGATTTTGACTCAAATATTTGACATAAGATTGCTCTAAACACACTATTGAATTTCTGGACAATAACTTGTTGAATAAAATATATCAGAGTATGACATAGATCTCAAAAGAAAAGAAGGCATCTATACAGAAAATATATGAGTCTCTACATATGAAAAAAAATAATCTTCACGTAAAGAAGAGAAAACTTTAATAAAATGAGGAAATCTCTATACATAAAAAAAAAATTATTGCAACACACGAAAAAATAAATAAAAGTCACAACAATCACCACTAAGCAAATATTACAAATCACCTTCACAAGTCGTTAGTCATCCTAACTGTAATACATTAATCCGGGTCTTTACAAAGTAAAAGAAACAAGTTAAGTATTGTATGGCGTAACCTATGTAAATACACTTATTTAGATTTTGTTTGAAAAGTGAATTAGTTTTTGGGTTATTTTAATTTGGAGTTAAAAAATTCGTTTAGATTAATATTTTTTTGACTTTTTATGAGAGAAAAAGTGAAATGATTATAATTTGGATGTGACATTTTGTCTTATTGACTTTTTAATCTATTTTATCTTTTTAGGCTATTTTGGAAAGATGGTAAAAAGTGTCTTTTTAGCTTTTAACCAAGCTTTTGGCTTTTTTAGACAACTGATTTGGAAAGTTGATAAAAAGTTACTTGTGATTTTTTTTATTAATATTTGTTTATGATGTCAAATCACAATAAAATGACCAAACTACCCCCATTCAATTTAAAATATTTACAACTTCACCAATGTAGCACATTTTGACCCATGAGGGTAGAATTGTAATTTCACTAGTAGCTAAAAACCAACTTTCCAAATGAAAAAAATATATAAAAAACCCATTTGTAGCTTTTGCTACAAACCTAAAAAAGTGGCTAAAAGCCAAGTTCCCAAAACACCCTCTCATTTTAGCCTATTACCAAACGAGGACTTATACAAGTGCAGTTATTTAGGTTACATTATCTCTCTATTGCTCTACACATTTTTTTTATAAAAAGTAAAAAAAATATATTTACTTAGATCGTTCCAAATAATTCCTAAACTTTAGTTTAAGAGTAACTTGTCTAAAGTATAATTTGACTTAAAAAATATATAAATTAATAAATTAAACTTGAAATTTAAGCCTATTTTAAGAAGTAATAACTTATTAATTTCTTAATTTTTCCACATTACCTCTTTATTTTATTTATTTTTACATATTTTTTTAAAAAATTAAAAAATTAATTTAAACCTATTTCCCAAAATAGGTTATTATTTTTTAAAATATCAAAAGTGAATATGGTGGTGTTTGGCAAGAATTTTTTTGGGCTTTTTTGGCTATTTTAGCCACAAAAGACAAAATAGGTTTTTTTAGCCACAAAAAACAAAACATCACATCCAACCCATAATCATTACACTCCTCTCTTACAAAAAAACTCAAAAAAGCCAAAAAACCAAAAAATCCTTCCCAAACCAAACTTTTAAGCCCAGACTAAAAAAATTAAAAAAACCAAAAAGCCAAAAAGTCAACCCGCTTCCCAAACGGAGGCTAATACTAAACAAGCAATTTGACCAACGCACGAAAAGTGAGTTTACACAGAGAGAGAGAGAGAGAGAGAGAGATCGGCCATAACGAGATACAGCACCTGACCTGACATACTCTCTCTCCGAAATCGCCATCCGATCTACACCGTTTGACTCCCGGAACCACTCTCTCACTTCAATTTCCAACACACATCTCTGTTTCAAATTCATGCTTAGAAGGCTTTGATACAGACTCCACCATCATCAGATCATGGTAAATTTCTTCAATTTAAACTACTTGTGTTGATGTTTTTGTTTGTTGTGCATAATGTATTTGAATCTATGCTTGTTTAGTTTCTATGTGAACTCTTGAGTTTTGGGTATTGGATGATTTTTTATTTTTTTTTGGTTGCTAATTTATGATCCAGAATTTCCTAATTGGAGCTTTCAAGCCACCTTGTAACATCTCAATTTCATTTGCTGACGCAAGAACTCGCAAACAGGTATGTAATTATATAAAGAATAGCTTTTTGAAGCTTTGTCGCACAATTTGATTCCAAAAATGCTCATAGAATTGCTGACTGAATGAATAAACACACCACATATAGTAATTTACTGTTAATCAAATTTCAAAACCTACCCATGTTTTTCATTCAACAAAATTCCCAAAAATTTAGTTATAAAAGTGTACTGTGTACCCGGTGCTACTATATATATGTAAGTTTACTGGCTAACATTCTATTAAGTGGTGGAAAATCGATGGGGGTTGTGTAGGCCACTACAAAGGGATTCTATATGTTCAAGGCCCAAATCTGGGGCACTGTGACTGTGCTGTGCGGGAGGGCGTACACGTACCCATCTGGAAGCTTAACAAATTTTAGGACTTTGATTAGGTTTTTAATACAAATGATATAGATTTTTTTCTTGTTATACATGGGTTGCATTGCACCCCCTTGGTTCCTTTTTAATAATCCTTTACTTATCCCAAAAGATATCATCTTGTCTTCATAATTTTCATTGTTGTCGTGGACGTGGGAGTTGGGACCAAATTTGATGCAATATAATTGGTCAAACTATTCTGCTTTAAGAATCTGTCAAAATATTTGAAACTTTTGTATGGTTTCCCGTACAATCTATGTGAACTGCTGATGCTATACAAGAAATGCCCCATTTCGATGTTCAAGATGTGTGAAGAATGTAGGAGTATTTGAGAACTATGGGCTACTAGTTCAGAGTTGAAAAAAAAAAAAAAAAATTTTGTTTCAAGTTGTCAAACACACATCCATGTATATTTTCAAAAATGATGTAGGACGAGTATGGAGAGGCATACTCCCATGATGAGCTCCAATATTAACAACAACAAAAAAGGCGTAAGGCAGCACTAAATAGGATCTTTAAGGCTGAATATAATAAACTTATTTATCTCTACCTAAAGTTTGCTAAATGTACAGAGCTTAAGGATTTGTAAATGTGTAACGAAGGCTATGAAACTTAGCGAATATCAAAGGAGTATCAATATTTGATAGGGAAGCGACTCCCTTTTAGGAGTATCCTTTCTTATAGCCAATATGTATCCTTAACTTTAGGGATTGCTAGGATAAACCTCATAATAGAAAACTAAAAGGAATTGTCTATTTCTCTTATCTTCATCTATAAAGTTCCCATAATCAAAACCAATATCATTAACCTCATCTTTGGATTTCTTCGGCTTTTTTTTGTGTTCCAGCATCATTTGCAAGGCTATTTTAGGCTTTGCAAGATTTTGAATCTTTTGCTTTAATAGCAAACTAATCAAGAGAAGTTCAAGGACAGTCTACAAAAAGCTTTGTAGTCTGTACAAAAACTGGTATAGGATGGGGTGTGTTTGTAGAGGTTTTTTTAGATATGTTTAAATGCTTTGTGGCTAAGGATTAGTCAAAAGTGAGCGTAGGGTTGAATATGTAACAAAATGCTTAGGCAAGAAAAGGTGAAGTTGTGGGGATGCAAAGAGTACCCATGTATATGCTACATATGGCTTGTTAGGTTTTTTCCTTCTTTTTTTTTTTGTGTGTGTGCGCGCGCGCGCGCGCCATGGTTAAATAATTGAAAGAGGAAAGGGTTAGAGCATGTGAAGTTGTATTCGTAAGGGTGCAAAGTGGATGACAAGAAGGCTAACAGTTGTATTCATTCCTTCAATACTTGTATTTATATAAGTTATGCTCAAAGTGTATGATAAATATCTCATACTAAAATGAAGTATAGACACATAACACAAAACAATGGATGTTCTCATTATTCTCCTCTTTATTTTTCTATTCTTTGTTTGTTCTTAAATTTTCACTCTATTTCTCTTCATTTTTATTTTTATTTTTATTTTTATATAGGTTCCATTGAAAAAGGAAAATGGTCAAACAATTATGGTTCCTCTCTTCCAAAGCCAAGAAAACATTGTTGGGGAGGTAACTTGTGCATGTCCTTTTCAAGCTTGCATGTGGTAGTATTTGGATGTTTCTATATCACAATTGCAAGCTGGAGATGATTTCTTGTTTGTTCTATGTACAGGTTCTAATAGAGCCACAGCAAGGAAAGAAGGTTGAACATACCGGCGTGAAAATTGAGCTCCTTGGCCAGATAGGTCTGTTTAATTTGCTTGAAGATGTAACTGACTACATGTATTTTGTTTGGATCATATTTTCCTTTTTGTTTGTTTTTCCAATCTTATGAACAAGGGAGCAATATCCAAGATAAATCATTAAAAAAATAATATCCAAGATCAAGAAAGGGAGGTGTCAATGTATTGAAATATATGGAGTTGTTTCTTTTCTTTTGTTGTGTGTGTGCATGGAATTTTTTTATTTAATTTTTGGTAAATTCATGGTTACAAGGGCATGATTAACAATGTTCTTGTCTTATAAAAGCAACTGGGCTTTGTGAAAAAAAAAAGAAAAAGGAAGACACATGTATGCATGTGTATATATGTCAATAATTTCCTATAACTTAGTTGTCTTTGAACTTAATATTTATGATTTGATACTGTGTTTGTAAATTTGATGGAGTTCCAAGTAGTTGCTCTGCATCCTTCGTTTCTTTCTCCCCCTTCCTCTCCACTCTAAATGATTTATAACATCCTTATTTATTTAGCATAAAGAACTGAAATTGTGTAGGAAAATTTTAAACTTTTGAGACTCCAACATACCAAGCATTACAACTTTAATCCAAATGGCTTGCATAAATTAAACAAATAAATCTTCTTTATGAACTTATTTCTATTACCCTTAATTATAATAAAAATGAATTCCATTTGATACTTAAGAACCAGGTCAGTAATAGAATTTATTGTACTGTTACTCTATTAAAATCAAAGGCTGTGGTCATAAATCTGTTGGTGCCAAATGTGTGATGCAGTTTTTTTAATGGTTTCTTAGCTTGAGTTTCATAAGGTAGTAAATGTCTTCTCGCTAGTATAGGAAAACAATTAGTTTAGTTAGTTGATCTGCGTTTCAGTTCGGACTTTGGAAGAAAATTTCTATGGTTGAAACCAACTTTTGGTCTTTCCTTTTTGCAGAGTTGTATTTCGACAGAGGAAACTTCTATGATTTTACATCTCTTGGTAAGTGTATTTTAGCATAAATATTTCTTATTGATAATCTGGTATTGAGTTATGTGGTGGAGAAAAGTTGCATTTATTCTTTGTCCAGTCCTGTGCTTGTCTACAAGTTTTTATGGTATCTACCTTTGGTCAGCTTAATTTTCGGTGACAATCTTTTTTAGTCCAATGTGTCCTTTGACCAGTGGCTTGTAGATTATTGGTAATTGATAGCTCCTAAATCTTTCATGATTTTTTGTTTTGCAGTACGTGAACTTGATGTTCCTGGTGATTTATATGAAAGGAAAACATATCCTTTCGAATTTTCTACTGTTGAGATGCCATATGAATCATACAATGGAGTCAACGTAAGGCTTAGGTGGAGTATCCATTTCAACCTTTTGATATCAGTTAAATCATCATTTGTGTCCAATGATCTGAAGAATAATTCCGTTCAAACTTTCATTGTTTTGAGTTTGTTTTTCAATTTGAGGTTGCTTACATTGGCCAGTTGCCTTGCTTCAATTACTGTTTTCCTATGTTTCACAAAACCCTTAATTATTGTTTTCCTGAGTTTGTTTCTCAATTTGAGGTTGCTTACATTGGTCGGTTTCTTATTTCACATTCGAAATTTGCTTGATTTGAGCTAGCGTCAGTTTTACTGCTCTCCTTCTCCATTTTTATGAATCTGTTATTAGTTGTGAGCTGGATCCAGCTCATTTTATGCTCCCTGGGAATATTACCTTGGATATGCCTCCTCCCACCAATACAAAATGACAAAAAGTTGGCCTCCTGTAGAAGAAATGTAATGTTACTAGATTTATGTGGTAATTTATGACACACCAGTACTGTGCTTATCACCTGGTGACTCAGAAACTGAGCATATTGAATGGCTCTTGGTTGGTTGGCTATTGGTTGAAAGACTTCTGTGGTTGGCCAGCTTGAGTAGATGAAATGACATTTTTAATTGTTTAGAGTCCTCCAGTTATGTTAGTTGACTAGTTAGTTTTAATCAATAATTGAGAAACAAGTTTGAAGCCATTAATCTTGTCCTACTGTGTGTACACATACTCCTTTTTGGCTCTTATATATGCTGCTACTGACTAACAGAAAATTTTCTGGTAGCTTGTATGAAATTTGAAAGTATAATGAACTTCTGAAAGAGAGTGAGATGACTTTGATAACTTGAGTATGCTTTTCTTCAACACTTGCAGGTACATTTTGAAAGTGACCATCAGTCGTAACATTGTCAGCAACATTGTTGTGTACCAGGATTTTGTGGTAATCCTTTTCTATATCATTAAGCGAATAATAAAATTTGTTTTTTGATGGTTGAAATCATTGTTTTGTTCATATAACATGTAATTCTTCCATTTTGTCCTGCTCACTACACTATTTTACTTTCAATATAGAACGCCCTACTTTAATTTAAGGCTGTGAAATCTCATTTAACAGTTTACATTAAGCTTCTTCTGATTTATAAAGAAGAGCCAGCAGTAGTTGTTTTAGTTAACAATTATTTTTAATTTAATTTTTGTGTGTTGGGTGAGGGGGATTGTTGGGGCTAAATCTTTTAATTTTTTATGTGCATTTTTATATTGAACATTAAGAAAATTCAAGTTTCATGTAGTGAAATTTGTTCATGCTATTGTGGTGAACTGCCTGTCACTAGCACTTGCATTAATACTCCTCTAACAATAAGAAAATAAAAAATATTTGTGCCTCTTTTGATATCTTAACATCAATATCATAATTATCATCCAAGAACTTGAAAGCATCTTTAAAGGAAAAGTGATATATCACAATATAAGTAGCAAGGGATGATAAACCTATAGTTAATGATATGATGTGTGCTATAGTGGTGAGTGTGTTTTTTTTTTTTTTAAGTTTGTCTCTGTTGGTAGAATTTTCAGTATGTTTTTCTTCTGAATGACATTACTTTTGTGTTCAATAAAATCAATGTTGTATTGTATGGTACTGAACTAAGTTTTGATTTTGTAGAGAACTCGACAGATGCCACTCAAAGTAGATATTGTATTATTATTATCCATTATATTTTCAGATATATGGGTGTTCATTATTTATAGTATTTTAAGGATGCTATGTTTCTGCATCAGGTTCGGAACTACACACCACTTCCATCAATCAATAACAGCATAAAGGTCAGTACACTATGTTTAGTTAGTTATTGTTGTGTGATGGTGATGGATTTCATTTTTTTTAAGTAAGAAAGTTTTTACTTAAATGAAGGATCTTCAAATCTTTCTTGGGAAATTTAGCCAAAACTCCTCCATTTGACCCTTATTTGGTAAAAAGGATAGCCCAATTTATTTTGCTTCATAAACCCCCTTAAGAGGAGGCGCATAATTGAATAAAGACAAAGTAAAATATCCTTGTTTTTTTCTTGAACAATATTACCAGAGTAACATGTTACTATTTATATCAATTTTGACGGTAATAATTTTATTTTTTTAAAAAGAATTTCATAGTTAACATGGTTCTTATTTGATAGATCTTGATGAGAGAATTCTAAAAATACTAATTTTATAAAAAACCGATAGCTAGATCAAAAGTTATATTATTTTAAAGTTTAAAATTTTTGTAATAGTGGTATGTGTTGAACTTTTCAAGGAAAACTTTTTGTGTTTGTCCTTAATGGATTAAAGTTTTATTATGAAGGGGCTTTGACCAAATCCTCCATCTTTCTTCTTTTTTTTGTCACACGGTATACATCGGTAGCAGCTAGTTTTTAGTAAGGGAAGGGGGCAACACAAAGGGCATCAAACTCTTCTCCATAGGATTTGAATCTGCAACCTCACACCACAAAGTGGTGCTACACAACCACTAGACCTAAGGCCCTGGTTGAGAGATCTTCAGTTTGCTACTTCTCATTTTGTTTCCTTCCATGATGAGTTCCTTCAGTTTCATTTAGATGAGTTTGTGGTCAACAATTTAACATAGTATCAAAGTTAATGATTGGCAATCCTGAGGCATGGTGGTGGACTTAGGCTTGGCCAATGATCTCGGGGATAACGGTTTAAAACCAAGGTTGGTGACAAGAAGACATAAGAAAAGTGAAAAAGATTGGTGTTGCAATTTAACCAGTGAATGTAGATTTTGGAGATTTTGCACAATTTGGTGAGAATTGATTGATATACATATGATTGGAAATCTATACAAGCTCATTGGGAATGTTGTGACAGGTGGAGAGCAACTGTCAAACACGAGATGGGTAGTATGGGTCGTGAGTGAACAAAGAGAGCAATAGTTGTGGAGGAGCACACACAAGTGCAAGAGCACAGGCATATAGGAGAGCATGCAGGGTACAAATGTCACGTGTTTAGATGAGTTGGTTAACAATTTAGCACGACACTTGTTTTGTGCCCATGTCCATGCTGCTTAGTGCATGGGACAATTGATGGTGGAAGTGTTTCAGAATGTAATGATGTTTTCCAATGGACTTGAAAAGAAGCATAAGCATTTTAGATACCATAGTAATTCCTACTTAATTTGGCTCTATTTTCCTTACCCCCGTTGTTTTAGGTGATGGTCAACTTCTTTATATATTCTAGAAGAAAATGCAATTATTATCCATTTCTTTTTTGTACTAAGTTTGTATGTATTAATGTTTTCTGTAGATGGAAGTTGGAATTGAGGATTGCTTACACATTGAATTTGAATACAATAAAAGCAAGTAAGTCCAAGAAGCTAATGTTCGCATTTTTAACTTCTTATTCATGCAAACAACTTTATGCACATCAAGAGTAGGAGAAGATCCTCATATTTGCTAATCGGAGTCAAATGTGTAGGTATCATTTGAAGGATGTTATTATCGGCAAAATATACTTTCTTCTTGTGAGGATCAAGATTAAAAATATGGAGCTTGAGATCAGGCGTCGGGAGTCCACGGGAGCTGGGCCTAATACATATGTTGAGACAGAGACCCTTGCAAAATACGAGTTGATGGATGGTGCTCCTGTTAGAGGTACATTTAGTTGTATGGAACATATACGTATGTATCGAATTTTCTAACACAATTATTATTAGAAAATGTAACATGGATGTATGGGTGATTCTTCAACATATTGGTGTCTCATGGCCATGCTTTTAAACGTCCAAGTTCATCTGATACATCTATTATTATTATTATTTTTGGTCTGATACATCTATTATTTGCTTTGTTATTATTGTGCCTTTGATGTCAATAACAATGAATATCTTTAATGTCTAGTCCTACTCATTTCTTTTACTATTTCCTTCAGTTAGCACAAATGACTACAATGTTGACTTAGTTATATTTTGCCCATTTGTTCCCTTGCAGGAGAGTCAATTCCTGTTAGACTGTTTTTGAGTCCATATGAACTAACACCAACTTATCGCAACATCAACAATAAATTTAGTGTAAAGTACTATCTAAATCTTGTCCTTGTGGACGAAGAGGATCGGCGGTACTTCAAACAGCAAGAGATCACTGTGTATCGCCTTCTTGAGACATCTTGATGTTCATAATGATGCCATGCTTGCCTTTGGAAGAAACAAATCTTGATTTACATTTGCTCAATGGACACAATCTGCTTTAATCAGCATGGGAATTTGAAATTTGCCAGGTAAATTTAGAACAGAATGCGGTGAAGCATCTTTTAGTAACTGTTAACCTTTGCTCAATTTTTTGAAGGATTTAGCTACGTTGTATGTGTGTTCTTCGATGATGCCTCTTTTGGGTTAGCTTCTCTAGTTTCAAAATCCCCTTGTGATGAAAGGTCCTTTTTTGTGGACTATTTATGTTTGATTTTTTAGGGCAGTGTGGTGAAACCTGCTTTTTTAAGGCGAATGTGTGTTGGTTTTGTTGATGCTACAGACCCTGTAAATTGGCGTTGAAATTTGATTGTACTGTCAATGTATTTGTCGTTTCTAGTTTATCGGTAGTCTAAGTCCAACTTCATCCTGTTACTTGTTTGATCTATAAATTTGAAATGGGAATTGAAAATTCGTGTGATTTGAATACTTATTTTAAGTTATTATGTGTTTTTAATGACTCTGAATAAATTGGGACATGAGGACAGAGGATTCATGGTCCAAGTAAAGAGACTCAAGTTTGAGTGTCTTTACTTTATCATCCAAAAAAGGATTCTTTAGAACTATATATACTGCAGTGAATAGCTTCAAATTCAATTCGAACATACATCAACATATACACTGCAATTTATGATTCTATATTTGTTTGATAGTTTTCAATAAATGTTTCTCCTCTAACATCTAGGGTTCAAATCTCGGTTGATATGATGTGTGCATGCCTTGCTTGTCCAAAATATTCATTTTATAATAATCATAAAGAAGGATTAATAATAATAATAATTATTATTATTATTATTATTAATCATTGAAGGCAGATTAATAATAATAACTATCTGCATTAATAATAATTATTATAGTAATAACTTAATAATAATAATAATAATAATATTATTATTATTTATAAATATAAAATGTAATATATACACATTGTTTTTGAAATTGTAAGTTGATAATCATAATCAAAAGTTAAAGGAACTCATTTTTCAGCTTGTACGGTACATAATCAGTTTTTTTAAGGTTATTTCTACCTCATTAGCTATAAGTAGAAGTTAGTGCAGTTTATATGAGCTACTTATAGTGGATTTTTTGTTATTATTTGAAAGTCAAAGGAGGGGTATTTTTTATTTTTGCTTTCTGATGATTAGTTTTTAACTTACAATAAGTTATACCAAACAGGTTTATGTTGTGATGAAAATACATGTTGCATTTGGTAGAGTTTTAGAATTATGATTTGAGTGTATAAAATTTGTTTGGTTATAAGTTTTAAAAAGAGTTTGAATTGAGTGATGTGACATATAATATTAAAAAGTGAGTGTTTTGAAAAATAGGTGTGGAATTAATTTTCTAAAATTGTAATCAAACAACACACACAAACTAAAGGTTAGAATTAAACTTCAAAAACTTTACCAAACAGAAGTGATTGGTGTTTCCGAAGGACCTTAGTTTCCCAGAAGCTCCAACTGCAGAATTTACCAAAAGTCACTTGATGGGGTCTCTAACCCTAAAACGTGTATATAGCAAACTAATAGCAAATGCCCAAGACAAAGACTTTAAAGAGGACCTGAGCTGAGTTTGTCCATTTCAAGTCCCATTTCTTGGAACCTGTAGTGTAATTGTGAAGTGTTGTTATTGATAGCCAAAATCTACCTTTCGTCTCTTTTTAGCTTTTCTTACTCTTTCCAAGTAATTTCCTTCAATTTATTGCTGAGAAAAAACGCATTATTATGGGTGAAGGAGGTTCCATGATAGCTAAAGATTCTCCGTTTCTAAATATTTTGTCTCACGATATTAAATTATTCACAAGTATTAGATTATGTAAAAATTTTAAGATGCAGAAATCTCGAGACATTAAATAGTTATAGATGTTTAGAATCATATAAGAATCTCAAATTACAAAAATCTTGAGACTGAGACATGTCTTAATGTTACGCAATGCATGTACAAGTAATCATGTGTGTGGGTAATCCGTAAAGAAAGATGTGAAAGTTTTATAACTAGGTGTTCCCATTATATTGTAGATACTAGATAGTATAAATGTCTTTTTTTGGAATATAAATGCCTTCATATACAATATAAAAAAACATTAGGGTCTAGGTGGGGGAATAGGCCTTGTTTTGTTTTAGTTTCAATTTTTTTTTGTTTTTTTGTTTCTTTGGTTTTTAATTTTGTGTTTATGACGGTAATAAAAAATATATATATATTTGAAAAGTTTGGAAACCATCATTGATTCTATATCATTTTAATTCTTGTAAGAAAATAGTTCTTAAAAATTCACGAAAGAATTTAGAAGTATGAGAAAGCTTTCCTGAAAAAAGTTTTCGGAAATATTTTGTCAAACATTGTATGGGTCCGTTTGGGATGATGGTTTGTGGTTAAAATAGTCATAAAAGACAAAATAGACTATTTTAGCCACAACAAACAAAATATCACATCCAACCCATAATCATTACACTCTTCTCTCACAAACAAAGTTAAAAAAGCCAAAAAGTCCTTCTCAAACCTAGCTTTTTAGCCCAAACTAAAATAACTAAAAAAGTCAAAAAGTTAACCCACTTCTATGTCAATTTATTTTTTTTATCTTTTGAGAACCAAAAAATAAATAAATAAATATTGGAGGCTGATCACTGTCCATTTCACCAGGTAGGGTTGGAATTGGTTGGCATCCACAACTTCAAGGATTGGCTTAATTAATTTTTGGTTTTTGACTTAGGCCAAGTTTGGGAAGATCAGAAAAAGTCAAAAAATTACTCAAAAAGTTAAAAAGTTAACATTATTTACCAAAAGTTAACAATTACGGCTGCACAATTTTCAATCCTAATTTTCCCCTACAAATTAATTTTTACAATTTTTTAATACACATTTTTCCATAAAAAGTCAAAAAGTTAACCCAAACATCCATATTTTTTTTCTCAATTTTTTAGTCCAAAAAGATAAAAAATACACTTATTTAGGACACCCCAAACAACCCCTTAATGTGCATTCATTAGTTCAAGGTTTGGTTTTTTAGCTCAAGAAGGCTTTAGCACCATAAATCTTGCTATAAAAAAATAAATTAGTGTCTACTTTTTGGGAATTGCTCTGGACGGTGTTGTTCGGTTCGTGGGGGCCATCACGGGTCTCATTTTAATAATCTGAACCGTTCAATGTGTAGAACTAGACGAGTACTATATGCCTGTAACAAATTACGTTGATCAGATATCGATAACTATCTGATCAGATTTGTTTTTTTCCAACTGTTAATTATAAATCTCTTTATTTTTTTTTTATACAAAACTGATTTGATCGTATAGTTATCGATATCCGATCAATGTGATTTTTTATAAATATATAATACTCGACGAGTTCTACACATTGAACGGTTCAGATTATCAAAACGGGACCCGTGATAGATCCCTACGGGCCAAATAATAGTGTGTTAAAATTGGACCCAAACTGTGTAATTTTTGTTACACAACGCAACACAAATCTGAGGCTGTGAGATTGATGTGTTGTAATTTTGTGTATAAAATTATTATTATTATTATTTTTTTTATAAATAGTAATAACTTTTAAATTTTTTTAGTAACTTTTTGATTTTTTAATTTTTTTGTGACATGCCAAACTTGACCTTATTCTAAAACTTCATAAAAAGCTTATCCAAAAGTATAGTTCATCTAGTAATACTTCAATTTTATTTGAATATTGTTTAAAAAAAAATAAAAAATAAAAAAGGAAGAAGAAGAGAGAGAGAGAGAGAGAGTACATAATTGATATATAGACTTGTATCGAAAACCTTATAAAAAGCTTATCCAAAAGCATAATTTAACTAATAATTTGAGTAGTGTTATACAAATAAAAAATTATATATAAGTATTACGCACAATAATTTTAGGAAAAAATCCAAAAACAATTCAGAAAGACAAATATATATATATATATATAATGGGATTTTTTTGTTTATTTTGATTTTTTTTTAAATTAAAAAAAAGAGTATTTTTTAGATTCGTCTACACGAGACGGATTAGAAAAATAAAAAAATTTGACATTATCTTAAAAAAATCACTAAAAATAAAAATAAAAATAAAATAAAATAAAAAACTTTTCTTTATTCCCAAACACCCACGCATTATTTCGTAAATAAACATGATTTAGATAGGCGCATGGACCACGAACCTAGTCCCCCGGCAACCATGGAACACCAACCTAATCCCTCGACCATCGTCAAACTTGAGAGATAGGTGGTTATTGTGCGAGAGGCACAATAATCACAGTTATGCAGTTGTAGGTGCCAATTTCAATGCCCGGTTCGCTGATACAAGCTGTTTACATTTTAGAATATATATAATAGAACATATTTATAAAAAATCAAGTTGATCGGATATTGTTAACATTTTCATCCACTCATATTTATATTTAATTTTATATTTCGTTATAATTGTCGTTTATTTTTATAAATATAAATATAATTAAATAAAATAATTAATATCTATTTAATTTTTTATAATCTATAAAATATAAATAGGTAGAATCGTCGAAATATGCCATAAAATAACCTCATATGACCAAATGATAATGAAGGTTGTGCCCCGCACAACGTGACTCCATGTCGTCAAACCTGCCTTGGATGTTAGAGAGTGTAAAAAAATAAGAAAATGTGTGTAAAAAAATAAGAAAATGTCAACAAAACGGAAAAAGAAAACAAAGTTTGGGGAATTTGGATTTGGATTTGAAAAGAAAAATAAAAAGAAAAAAGATAGGTGAAATATAAATAAAATATACTTATATTTAATATATATTTTCCCTTTTCTCTTCTAAATTTCTTTTTAAATCTCTAAATCAAATACAACAATAGAACAGACAAAAGGGTAAAATGGTAAAAGAAAATATGGTTTCCCTTGTGAGATGAGGGAAAATTCTATTTCCACACACTAAATTACCTCAATCCGCACACTTAGGCCTTGTTTGACAAGTGACTTTTTAGCAAAAAAATTAAAAAGTTATTAAAAAAATCAAAAAGCCAATAACCTATACCAAAAAGTCAAAGATTTCATTTTATCTCTACTTTTTGCATATCTTTTTGTAAAAAATCAAAAAGTCATCAAAAACATACTAATTTTTTTTATATCATATTTTAGCAAAAAAGTTATTAAAAAAGCCAGTTCCCAAACGAGACCTTAATGAATCTTTTTTATATTATATTTTTGTTCTATAATAAAAATACCAAAATACCTTTATCTTTCCAATAGGAACCCTGAGTTATCGCTGTCGCCACCCCTCTCCAACCCCTTGTCTCCGGTAGCTATCCCTCCATAGCTTTCATTCATTCATGCTACCTCCATCAACCACCACATCTATCGTTAATAGCAACCCAAACATTGTTGTCCTAACCCCAACATTACCACACATACCATTGTTGCCATTGTTGTCGTTGTCGCCGCCACCATCAAATCGCCTCTTCTCCTCTCAACCTTCATCTTCCTCCGATGACCTTTGCCAGTCCCCTTTCCCATCTCCCATTGCTCATCATCGTTGGGATCTCACCATTCTCGGTTGCGATAGCAATTGCGACACCTTCACGCCGACATCCCTTACATCATCTTCCCCACTCCATCTCAACTTTCGCACCCAACGAAAATGCCATAGCCAGCGTTCTCTCTCATCTTTTTTTCTTCTATTCAAACGTTAGATCTGGGATTTTCAAATTTTCCTCTTTGTTAGTAATGGTGGTTGGGACTGTTATTGATCATCGGTGGTAGAGATCGGGCTGCAATGGTAGAGGAAGACGGCAGCTAGAGGTGGTGGTTGAGGATGGTCGGAGGAGGCAGAGACCGGTGATAATGGTGGTGTGAAAAAGGGAAGAGATGAGAACATTTTTGATAGAATAAGTTGTGTATTAAGTAAAAAATAAGATTTTAAATTCATTAAGGATTTATTTGGGAAGTGGGGTAACTTTGTGGCTTTTTAATTTTTTAGCTATTTTAGCCTGAGGTTAAAAAGTGTCGTTTAGAAAAGACTTTTTGATTCTTTTAATTTTTTATGAGAGAGATGATGTAATGATTATGCGTTGGATGTGATGTTTCATTTTATTAAATTAAGAATTTTATTTTATTTTTTTATGACTATTTTAATTAAAAAATTTCAACCTTTAACTTTCCTAACAAGTTTTAAATGTGTATTTTGAAAAATAATACATACAAAGAATATTTGATGTATGAAAATAGAATTTTTCACGAAATTTTAAAAAATAATGCATACAAAGAATATTGGGTAAATTACATTTACCTCCCCTGAGGTTTCTGACAAATACAGGGACCTCCCCTGTGGTTTGAATAATTACAGTAACCTCCCCTACTTTACCTGACAATGTTAAGATTCCCCCAAACCGTGACTGCCGTTAAAAGATCTAACAGAGAGTGCTGATGTCACTCATTATAAATTATGAAATGTCAAAAATACCCTCATTACCTTCTAATTCATCCAAGTTCTACAGCTTCACTGCCTTCTAATTTACCTTATACTCCTACAGCACCATTGCAGCAACCCATTCACCATTGCAGCACCTCCCACAAAATCAAAAATATACATAGAGGTATATATATGTAAGAACTCACCCCCTTTCTTTTTTTTTTTCTTTTTTTTTTTTGTGAGATTAAAATATATATGTAATCCATTACATAAATGATATATATATGAGATTATATGTAAGGTATATATATGAGATTAAAATATACATAAACACTGAGGTATATATATGTAAGAACCCACCATTGCAGCAACCCATTCAATTCTCTATTTTTTTTTTTATTCAATCAAACATATATATATATATATATATATATATATATATTACATAAATGACCAAACCCACCACACAAATCTGTTAAACAACTCACCCCTTTCTGTCCTCCTCTTTCTCCTACTCCTCTTCTTCTTCTTTTTTCTGATCGAAACCCATATTGCAACCAATTGTCCCAAACCGTATGAGATATATATTGATTCAATTCTCTATTTTATGTTTGATATATATATATATATTGATTCAATGCTCTGGGTTTTTTTTTTTATTCAATCAAACATATATATATATACATATATAAATACATAAAGGTATATATATGTAAGATATTTATGTATATATATGTGTGTGATATATATATATATATATTGATTCAATGCTCTGTTTTTTTTTTTTATTCAATCAAACGTATATATATATATATAAATACATAAAGGCATATATATGAAATATATAAATACATAAAGGTATATATATGTAAGATATTTATGTATATATATGTGTGATATATATATATATTGATTCAATGCTCTGTTTTTTTTTTTATTCAATCAAACATATATATATATATATATATATATATTACATAAATGACCAAACCCACCACACAAATCTATTAAACAACTCACCTCCTTTCTGTCCTCCTCTTTCTCCTGCTCCTCTTCTTCTTCTTTTTTCTAATCGAAACCCATATTGTACTGCCCCAAACCTAGATTGTGACCCAACATTGTTTCCAACACTACCTACCACTACTCTCAAAACCATAGATCTAGGATTAGGGTTTGGAAAGAAGAAGAAGAAGAAGAAGAAGAAGAAGAAGAAGAAGAGAAGAAAAGCAGACGGCAAACGGTGGAGAAGAGGGAGTGGAGGAAGAAGAAGGAGAAGAAGGAAAGGCGAAAGTGGATGATAGAAAACGATGGGCGACTGAAATGAGAAGAGAAAGAAGATGCAACAATGGCGACGTGCGAGGAGGAGCTTCTCTCTCGTTTTGATCTGATGAGAGAGAACAAAAATGAAAAACAAATTTTAAAAAAAAAAGAAAAAGAAAAAAAGAGTTGAATATGGTGGAGGGATGGTTAACAATCAAGGGTATTTTTGTCTTTTTACGCTTAAATAAAAGGGTAATATGGTCATTTTGTATAGGAAAGTAACGTTGTTTGTGCAAAATTGACGATTTGGGGGAATCTTGACATTGTCAGGTAAAGTAAGGGAGGTTACTGTAATTATTCAAACCACAGGGAAAGTCCCTGTATTTGTCAGAAACCTCAGGGGAGGTAAATGTAATTTACCCAAGAATATTTGATGGGTGAAAATAGAATTTTCCACGGATGAGAGAGCAGAGGAGAGAGGGCAATCCATCAATAGCCCTTTGACCATTCCCTCCCTCGCTGTCTCTGTACTCTCTCTCTCTCTCTCTCTCTCTCTCTCTCTATATAATGCATATTCGTTTGTCATTGCCATAACAAATACCCGTTAACGCAGATCCTCCCCTCTTTTTCATTTATCTTCGCTTATTTTCCTTCGATATTCTCTCACTTTCTCGGAAAACTCACCAGAATGGCCGATCAGCTCACTGACGATCAGATCTCCGAATTCAAGGAAGCTTTCAGCCTCTTCGACAAGGACGGAGACGGTCAGCTTTCCCTTTCCCAATCCCCCCCTCTATCTCTATATCTATATCTATATTTATACATATATATGAATCTGGTTCTTGGTTTGATATATTTTGTTCAGATCTATGTGTTGATCGTTGTTATTTCGCCTCCTTCGACACTATTTGGTTAATTTTAGGTCTTTTTGTCCATCATAGAATCCCTTCAGATTTGAAGGTTTTTCTCCCTATCTCTTTGTATGTAATTGATTGATTGATTGGTTCGTTTATATTCACGTGATACCCCTAGATCGTTTCGAAATTTTCCGTCTCGAATATCATTTTTTGAGATTGATGTTGGTTGTGGGGTTGTTGTTAGGTTTGATGCGTATCAAACGCACAGCACATGATGTTGATATTTGGATTCGAGGTTATTATTTGCTGATCGTTATCATCTATTTTTCTGAGCCCCAAATCCTTCTTGTGTTTTCTTTTTTTCTTTTTTTTTGTTGCTGTGATGATGCTTTATTTATGTGTTCTGATGATGCTATTTATGTATCTGATCCGTGCTTTATGAGTTCTTTCTGGGTCCTTTTTCTTGATTGATTGTTGTTATTTTATTTTTTTTTTTTTTTTGAGAACTGTCTAATTTTTGCATGCATTAGGCTCGGTTGCATTGGCCCTTTCACATGATAGATGGAAACGCATTAGAGCATCTCTAATCCTTGGTCTCTCTTTTTTCATCAAATTTGATTGAAATTTGGGTTAAAAGCTCGATCTAGTATTGGAACGCTCCGATCCTTTGTTTTTTGTTTTTATCAAATATTTTTGAAAAATCCCATACTTATCCTAAAATCTTGTTTTAACGATTTCTGATGAAATAAAATAACTCCCTATTCTTACTCTTTTTAAATTCTCGTCAATTGTGTGTAAAATATGACTGTTGGAAATTTGGTGAAGGATTTTGGTTCATCTTTGGTGAAAATTTTGCGTCCCCCTTGATTTGATAGATGTTTGATAAAATGATTGGAGCTCAATTTTAGCTCTTTACTCATCAAATATGAATGTGATGAAAGAATTGGTGAAGGATTGGAGATCTCTTAGGAGCTGTAGTTTCATTCCCTTGTTGTGGCTCTTTTTAGTAGGGAATTAAAAATGATTGTTATGGTACTATTTTTTTTATACAAAAAACATTAGCAGATTTATGTTTGGGACAAAAATACCTTAAATATTTGTTGGACTTGAATGATTGTAATCAAATTTTGTGGTAAAAAATATCTTTATGTTTCTACAAATCACAAAATTGCCTTCTTCCTCCTCAGTTTACTATTTCTTTCCCCTCATATATGTGGTATGTATTTCTTGTCTATAAATCAGCAACCATGCACTTATCTCCCCACCAGAGCACAACCGGTAGTCAAGCATCCATTGGTCTCTCCCTCACTGAAACACAAACACAGCACATTTGATCATCCTCAACTACCTTCTTTTTAATCAGTAGCTTATCTAGTGCAGCACAGAGACCATTTGACTATTATCAAAGGGATGTAGGACCATTAGCCATTGCATATAATGGGGTGGTACTAAATATGTTTAATATTCTGGAATTATTTAAGATGTTGGTTTAGAAACCCTTTGTTTACAAAATACTTAGTGAGATACAATACAATTGGAGAAGAAAGTCAGTATCAGATTAAAAAACCCTCTGTCTCTGATTTTTTGGTTATCTTAAATCTTTTTGTTTGGAGCTAATTCTGCATCATTTGGCTCTCTCTTTCTCTCTCTCTCTCTCTCACTTTTTTTCCATTTCGCTTAGCCTGGGGAATTGAGATTCAATTTTTATGGCGTTAGCAATAGACTGCATTTGGTACTTGCAGCTTTTGGATAAGGCTAGTCTTTACTGATTAATGCATATTTTGAGTCTTCCATATATTAAATTTCGCTGAATCTTATAACTGAATTTACTCAAACAGAGCATGTATACTACAGATTTGAGTTTACGCTGTGCTATATCATTTTTATACTGCCAGATCATTTTATTAGTCAATAGTTAGGGTGGATGTCTAGTAATTGGTTTATATATGTAATATATGTGTGGGTGTGCACTGGTTTAGTTCAGATCTCAGAAAGAAGATGAGGTTATCAAGGTCAATTATCAAGTGTTGTTAATGGAATTTGGTGAAGCACAATGACTTGAGTGCTTATTTCTTAATGTCAAGGGGTTTGCACATGGGCCCCTGTTACATGGTATAAATGAAATTCTCCCTAAAATTGTGTGAATTATATCTTCTCCGTCATAACCAATGTGGCAATTTTGTTTGGTACTTGAGACCTTGGAACTAAATTCGTTGTCTTGTTTTTCCTGTGTTGCCTTTTGCACCACTTGCATGGTTTGTATTTTTCTTACATAATAATGCTAAACTATTGTTTTGTGTTCATCTCCTAACCCTTTGTCTCTCTCAATTTTTTTTGCTTCCGTCAGTTCTTTTGGCATGGCCTTGACGTTTTGACATTTTGCTGTAATGTTGTTTTCAAATATTGCTTCAGGTTGCATCACTACCAAGGAGCTTGGAACAGTGATGCGGTCATTGGGGCAGAACCCGACAGAAGCTGAGCTCCAGGACATGATCAATGAGGTTGATGCTGATGGAAATGGGACAATTGATTTCCCAGAGTTCCTCAACCTCATGGCCAGGAAGATGAAAGATACCGACTCTGAGGAGGAGCTCAAGGAAGCTTTCCGGGTTTTCGACAAGGACCAGAACGGCTTCATTTCTGCGGCTGAGCTCCGCCATGTCATGACAAATCTGGGTGAAAAGCTCACAGATGAGGAAGTCGATGAGATGATTCGTGAGGCTGATGTGGATGGTGACGGTCAGATCAACTACGATGAGTTCGTCAAGGTCATGATGGCCAAGTGAGGACCAATCAACCCAAAACCAGAAAAAGAGGAAGAAAAAAAATTAACAAAACCAAAAAACAAAAAAAACAAAAAAAAACAGGGCAGATAAGTTTGGATGATATTTCTATTTCTGGGTTAGGACTCTGTTTGGGTGTTTGTCTGTTTTCGTGTCTGCATTTGTTTTGTAGTTATGGGGCTTTTAGTGTCTGCTTGTTTGCTCTGAGTATGGGTTATGGTGTTTTCTTCTTATATGTGATATTTTATGAACCTAGAACAATTGGGAGAATTTCACATGTTTTTATTTATTTATTATGGGTGATTCTAATTTTGTTAAATATTCTGAATGTTGTACTTTGTTTTCTTCATTGTCTGTCCTCGATAATTTGGCAATGGTATTGTTTGATTAGTCATGCATAGGTGTGGCAAATTCAACCCGAGATCATGAACCAGTACAATACACGTTTAAATTGTCTAAATCAGTTCAAAGTAAATGGATTATGTGGGTGTTTGGCGCAATTTAAAAGTTACTTATTTTAGTTTTTAGCTTAATTTAAGTTAAAACATTGTGTTTGATGCAGCTTAACTCATTAGATTATAACTTAAATTAAGTGGAAAAATAGCTTTTTCTTGAAGTGGTTAAGGGGGTACTTTGGAGATTATAGATTAAGCGGGAAGTTGGTTTGGAGGGACAAAATTACTTAAATGCCTCTCATTAAATTTCAGAATACCCAAATACTCTGTATATAAACCACACTTGCACTGTTCACTCAGAGAGAGAGAGAGAGAGTGGCGATTTCGGGGTGCGATTTCTGGCAACGTTTCTCTCTTTCTCTTTTGATCGATCTTTTGCCGTCGCGATCACAATTGAGGGGCAAAAACCTTAACCGTAGCGATCGTTCTGAAACCCTAGTGCCGCCGGCGACGATTTGAAACCCTAGTGTGATCAATCTAAAACTCTAGAGCCGCCGATGACGATTTGAAACCCTAGCGCCACTAGTGATGATATCAAACCCTAGCGCGATTGATCTCTTCTCTCTCTTCTGCGATTGCTTTCTTCGCGATCTCTTTGTCGGTGGAGAAGAAATAGGCAACCTCCGGTGATGATCCGGTGTTGCTCTCTCAACGACTCTCTCTCTGTCCTCTCCATTTAATTATTTTTTTAATTAAAAAAATTTTATTAATTTAGTACTAATGAAAATAAATAAAAAAAAATGAAAATAATAAATTGGTATATTTTGTAACAATTTTTAATAAATTAAAAAATATCAATTAATATTCATATATTTATAAACTACAATGAATATAAAAAAATAATATGTAATGAAATCAGAACATTAATATAAATACATGAATATAATTAATATGTAAGAAGAGAAGAACAAAAAAGAAAAGAAAATAATAGGACAAAAACGACATTACATAGTAAAAAGTTATTTTACAACTTATTCAACTAAACATTACTGTGCTGATTAAATCTATAATCTCACAGCTACACAAAATAGGTTAATAACTTATGTTTAAAATTATAATTTATAATATATTAAGTTATAATCTATAATCAATTTCTTACAGTATTATCAAACGGGCCTATACCTTGTAAGCTTTATTAAAATTTAACGCATGAATATTCGGGGGTCTTTTGACAACAAGCTAAAAAAGCCAATTTTTTGACTTTTTAATTTTTTTACACAAAAAAAATTATAAAAAAATTAAAAAATTAAAAATCAACTTTTTACCAACTTTCCAAACACTCCTCAGTTAAACCCATTTAAATGAGCAGCACCCAAAGTTGCCACTCAACTATCTCCGCTGCCAACACTCCACACCACCACCACTCTGGGTGTTTTGAAAAGGTAGTTAAATTTTTATTTTTTTTTTGACTTTTTTTAATTTTTTTTGTGAGAAAAAAAAATATATTAAAAATTAGAAAGTGACTTTTAACCTATTTTCATAAGGTAAATGATTTGGAGCCCTAAAAATACCCCCCCTAATCCCCTTAATTTCTAATTTGGGCAACTTTTTCCTTTTTTTTTTTTTTTACTTGATATGGAAATTAGGGAGATTAGGAGAAATATTTTTAAGGGGATATAGCAAGGTCCTTTCCATAATAGGCCTCTATTGCAGCTGCTGTCATACCATTTATTGAGGAAAAAAATTTAAAAAAATAAAAGGGTTGATCAGTGGAGTGGGAGAGATCATGCTTGAACCATTTTATCATAATAAGACTGATTAACGTGTTATTTGGCATAAATTAAATAAGTATATTTATTTAAATAAATATATTTATTTAAATTATATTATTTTTTATACGTTTTTTTAAAAAAATTAAAAAGTATATTTATTTAGATTGTCTAAAACAACCCTGAATAAAAATTCAAAAGTTAATTTTTAATCTATTTTAAATTACATCATCTCTCATATAAAAAAATTAAAAAATTAATTTTTAACAATCATCCCAAAATATTCCACGGTAAAGTTAGTTTTCAAGCTCGAATAAATGAAGGTCTTGTCCATCTAACGACTGTCTATTGTATTGTGCATTTTTAAAGGCTAAATACTTCTTTTTAAAAAATTATTATATATTTTCTTTTAAAAAAATTATTATATATTTCACATATTCTTATATATATTTTTATAAATATTTTTATACAATTTTTAAACTTATACCAACATTAACTACCACCCATTAGATAGTAATTACCATTTATATAAATTAATAACACCATCTCCAACGGTTCACTAAAACTAATATCAAATTCAAATTTTGATGAAAAAGCTACTGTTCACTGCTCCAACGGTTGTACCAAATTGATATCAAAATGAGATTTCACCAAACATTTCATTAAACTAAGAACAGCGAAGCATTTCACCAAATCACTGTTACTGACCGTTGGGTTATTGTCACGACCCAAACCCGCCCCCTATGGGTTTAGCATCGTAACTGGCCAGTAATCCGAGATTACCGAAGGCCTGCTTAACAGTAGAACAGTAATACAGAGTACAGGGGCATGGCAGAAGCCAATACAGTAAATAAAATAATGTCCAATGAGCTGTGACAGTCTGTATGCAAAAAGACTTTTCATACATTTATACTTTCAGTACAGAACAATATGCATCATATATACAACCATTCAGTACAGGGACTTAATCTCTATTAAACAGTACAGTAAACGGTACAGTATAGTGCTATCAGTCTATACAGTTATACAAAACAAGTACAGAGACAGATGTGGGAAATAAAACACCCCTAAGCCCCTAAGCCATACTTGATAGGCTTGGAACCTCGCAGTGAGGCACAGTGGTTGGCTTGACAAAACTGGAGTTTACCGTGACGCTGCTAGCAACGGTCCGGTGCTTGAACACCTACATATATATATGAGCAGTAAGCTAAAGCCCAGTAAATAACATAATGCGTAAAAGGGTTAAGAAGGAATGTCCTTTCAGTATTTTAAACAGTCGTTTGCCTTGGTAAATCAGTTATATAGTCGGTGGCTTATACTTCATGTCATATCAGTCATTTAGAAATCATAGTAATCGTACGTGTCACATCCGATAGCAAAACAGTACGGTGGTAGTAGCAGTGTCAGTACAGTGTCAGTACAGTAGTAATAACGGGAACAGTACAGTAACAGTAACGGTAATAGTATAGTAACAGTAACGGTAACAGTCACAGTAACAGTAACAGTAACAGTACAGTTCTTATGGGCTCAAGAGGTGTCTCGATTCTAGAGGTGGCTCACACTGTAGCACTTAGGTCCGTGCAGCACTTTGCTCCAGATTTCACAGATTGGCTTAAAGCCCAGTATGGACTCAAGAGGTGTCTCGCACAGATTCTAGAGGTGGCTCACACTGTAGCACTTAGGTCTGTGCAGTACTTTGCTCCAGAGATATCTGTGACAGTAGCAGTACAGTAAACAGTAGGTCTTAAAAGACCGAACAGTCAGTTGATGGCCATCAATCAGTAAACAGTAGTGGTTCCAACTAGGGAACCGACAGAGATCTCTGTAACAGTAACAGTAAACAGTAGGTGCTAAGGATGCCACAGTACAGTTCAAAAATAAAGGATATACATTCATTCAGTAAGCAATATCAGTTCGGAAAACAGTTCAGTTCAGTATTTAGAAGATAATCATTTGAACATATCTTTACACAATTGTTACTCACAGAGTTCTGGGCTACAGTAAGCTAGAGCGTCTTCTCGGTAAGCCAACCCTACACAGTTAACAGATTGAACACACACTAAGCTACACAGTTGGGAAAGATAATAACTTAATCCCTAATTTGCCTCGGTGTGGTTCTACATCTATATCCTCATTAAGATGTCTTAAACTAGGCCTAAGAATGCCTAGAATGGAATGAGGATGCAAAGATGCACTCAGAAAACAGTTTCAGAATTTTCAGAAAAACAGTTCCCCGCTCGAGCGCAGGTTTCCCTGCTCGAGCGGACATGCAACAAAGGTCTACGCTCGAGCGTCAATTCCCCCGCTCGAGCGTACAATACCCCGCTCGAGCGGACTGTAAAACAGTGAGAGATGCTGGGAGCTCGATTTCCTCGCTCGAGCGGCACTTCCCCCGCTCGAGCGAACAACCAAAATCTAGAAAATCCAGATTTGAACTCCAAGTTCAAAACCAAGTTTCAAAGTATCAAAATCGATCCTCTTGGGCTGAATTTCTGGAAAACTCTTGTAAACTCATAATATTACATGGTTCCAAACTCAATTTATAAAAATCAAAGCCCAAGGGTAGCTTAATTAAACTCATTTTAAACCAAAGTTCAAGAACAACAATTCAAATGTGACATGCAAGGCTTTAATCAACTACAAAGCTCCAAAGCAAGTTCAAATGAGTCTAAACTTCAAAAAACATGATGAAATCATGGACTTAAACATAAATATGAGCATGCATGTAACATTTGCCATGAAAACAACTTCAAACTTATCAATACAATCATGCATGCATGCATGGAATGGGCTTCAACTCAACACTATTGCACCAATTCATGCCTTAGATCACTAAAGACCCATGAATCATGCAAGAATAAACTCGAATGCACAATAAAGAAGGTCAATGATCTACCTTAGGTCTTCAATTACAAGTTTAGAAGTTCAATCAAGCAAGAACTCCCTAAATCTTCATAATTTCTAAGCAATGTACAAGATGAAGACCAATCTTCTAAGTTCCTCTCTCTCTAAATTCGGTGGTGTACTCAAAATGAGCTGATGAAATGTTTGTAAATGAGTATAACAAGGCTCAAATATGTTATAATAAAGGGCCCACTGTCACGACCCAAACCCGCCCCTATAGGTTTGGCACCGTAACCGGCCAGTAATCCGAGGATTACCTACGGCCTCTGAACAGATTAACAAAATATTAGGGGCTAGCGGAAGCAAATAATAATATACAACGTCCATTGAGCTGTGCAGACTTATATGAGACAGAAAAATTTTAAACTTTTTATACACATATATACACATCATCCTCGCATCATAATATATATATACAGATTAGGCAGAGAGGGACTTAGTCCCTTTTTCGAAATACACAAGACTTGCTGGACCAAACAAGAAAACAGAACTTAAACCTTAAATCTCATAACAATAACACTTAACACATCCGGAACCTCCCCGGGAGGCATATAGGTTGGCTGACAAAACAGATTTTAGACAGATGCCTCTAAGCTTGGTCACGCGCCTGATCACCTACATACATAAATAACACAGTGAGCTAAAGCCCAGTGAATAATAACAGAGTAAAGGGTTTAATGAATGATGTCCATCACAGAGTTTATATCAGAAACACAATTATATCAGAAACAGAGTCTTATGCATATTCAAATTTCAAATCAGATATAGGTTCAGATACATGCTCATATTCGTATTCAGATTTTTGCATAAGATCGTATGTGGTACACCCATTAGCTAACAGATCCATCGGCCACGGTATTGTTACCCCCGGGCGAGGGCCATCGGCCACGGTATCGTTACCCCCGGGCGAGGGCCATCGGCCACGGTATTGTTACCCCCGGGCGAGGGCCATCGGTCACGGTATTCTTACCCCCGGACAAGGGCCATCGGCCACGGTATTGTTACCCCCGGGTGAGGGCCATCGGGACTAAGGGTGCCACAAATACTTTTCAGAAATCTGGACATTCACTCATTCATTTCCAACATATCATAGCTTTTCAAGAACCAACCATTTCGTATCATAGTATACTGAAAATACATAACATTGAACATAACTTTACAAAGTTATTACTCACAGAGGGCTGCAGAAGCAAATCAGACAGACTGGACATATCAGATAAATCAGGTAGATAATGGCGCGCGACCTACATAAGCACATAACATGTACACATAGAAATACAATGTTATTTCCTTGATCAAACTTGACTTTCCTGTCTTTTCTGCCCAAGTAGTCTGAGATTCTACTACGTTTATTCTTTCTCATTCAAATAAACCGAGTTCTTATTTCACATATTCTTTCATTACTAAGTCCCTCTTTTCCAAATAGATTGATCCTTTACTTGGCTTATTAAACAATTACCACTAGACCAATGATTCATTCTTTAACTAACTAATTTATGTTGATTAGTAGCTTATTATTCTTTATTAAGTCGTAAATCATGTCTAAAATGCATTGGAAAGAGATGAGGATAAAAGTGTGAACCAATGTAATTTTCCAAAACATGCTGAAAATGGGTCTTCGCTCGAGCGCCACTTTGGTCGCTCGAGCGGACTGTAAAGTTTGAAAACTACTGGGAGGTCGATTTTCACGCTCGAGCGGGACTTCCCCCGCTCGAGCGGACCACGAAAATTCAGAAATTCTAAAACTGAAATTAAAGTTCAAATTTGGTATTTAAAGTATCAAAATATGTATTTTTAGTACACAAAATGGAGAACCATTGAATAATTTGGTAAACACTTTCAGTTAGAAAACATTCATTCAAAATCATGTCCCAGTTGCCAATTTTTGTTTTAATTCATTTTCTCCCCATCAAACCCACAATTTTAAAACATGAAATAGACTCCCAAAACTCTTAAAACTAATGATGCATGTGCGATTGAAACTCAATTTCGTGTAGGACAAATAAATTCAAACCCAAAATGGTTATTCTCAAATTAACTTCCATGATTTGAATCTAATTTAACTTCTATACCATTTTACTAATTTCTTTTAATGTACATGAAATTGAAGTTATATGATTCTTAGGAAAGCATTTGCATGTATGACATTAAGATTAAGACTAATTAATTTTCTATAATCAAAATTAAATCAATGCTTAATTTTCCATAAACTCATGCTCTTTAATTTGAGTAAAACTCTTAAATTAAAATTAAATCAATTCCTATCTTTCATAGTAAAATCAAGAACTTGTCTAACTTTAGGATTAACCCCCAAATTTCCAAAAACTTAATTTTAGTTCCAAATCATCATTTCCTTACCAATTTCCTTCTAATCCCATAAAATTGATTTCTAACTATTTTCTATCTCCTTAAATTATGAAATTGAAAATATAAAACTCCTAGAAAATATTTGCATGGGTGAATACATGATCAAAATCAAACCATCTACATCAAAATCCCTTTTATTCAAAATTAAGCTCAAATGTTCAAGAATTTATAATTTACCACCACTTGTTCTTCTTATAACTAAACATGAAATTAATTCCTCAAATCTCCTAAAATTCCATTGATGCATGTCAAGTTGAAGCTCAAATTCATGAGGAAAACACAAATTAGACTTAAAATAATTAATTTCCAATTTATTTCCCATAATCTTCCACATGCATGCAAGGATGAGTCTTAATTTGTAAAGAATAAAATAAATCAAACTCTAACTAATTAATTTCTAAATTAATTTCCCTAATCATGAATCTAATTTAATTTCATCATCTTATTACTAATTTCCTTCATCTTCTTGCTATTAATTCCACATGCAAACCCAATTTCTTACAAACCCATGGAATTAGTTCCATAACTTTCTTAATTTTAGCTTTTAACTAAATTATCTACAAAATTTAAGACAAATAATTACCTAAAATATTATTGAATTCTTGAGCCTTCTCTCTTAACCCTTTATTTTCCTTCAGCTTTCTTTTCTTCTTCCTTCCCCACGGCTTGCTTCACCAGATTTGACCACAAAGCATAGATAAAGAAGCTCTCCCTCTCTCTCGGCTCTCTCTCTCTCTCTCTCTCTGCCGTGCATTCTGCCCAGCACACACATGCATCTCTTTTTTTTTCTTTTGGTTTCATTACTTTCTTTTTCTTTTATGTTTGAGTTCCAGATTATACATTCACATTTACTCACACACACACTTCACTTCTTGGCTAAGCACTGGACACGTGCACACATGCACTCACTAGATTTCTAACACATACACACACATGCACAGATTTCTCACTACACCCACACCCATTTACACCCACAATACTAATTTGGTCCAATTAATCATATTTAAATTTATCAGTACGAATAAGATTTTTAATCAGACTCCCAAAATGCTCCAAATAATAAATCGAACTTATTTCCAACCTCAATTTTGGTTTCTTAAATCATTTAGGTCATCAATTTCTGATAAGACTCCAAGTTTCCGTCAATTAAATTATATATTCAAATTGGGCACACCATAATTAAATTTAATTCGCAATATTCATAATCCTCAATCTTTCATAATTTAATTAACTTCAATTAGGACCTAATTAATCGAATCTCAGTTCCACTAAACTGAATCGAATATTTAATTAAACTTCCAAATGGGTCCGTAATTAAAATTAAATTGATTCAACTTCCTAACCTCACTTCCTTAAGCCATTTGGACCCTTAATTTCTAATTCCAAAATAATCCTTCAATAAAATCATATACGAGTCAGATTCCACAATTCTCATAAATCCCAAATAAATTATAATACTCGGCAATTAAATCTCAAATCCTCTTAATTAATCGAGTACTAATCATTACACGCGATGGGGCCGTTACAGCCCACTAACATGGCAATTCCGTAAATAACGCAACTCTTTGATTTAGTTTATTTTAATCTAATTTAATCACACCAAAAAGATTTTCAGATAAATATGCCATAAAATCACATTAATTATGAGTAACACAGAACATCAATTAATTTCAGATTTGGCCGCCGATAAGGCCTTCAATTTGCAGTTTAAACATACAAATTTGAACAGATAATTAAACAGTCAAACAGATAAACATGCAATTGAACAGATACGGTCAATCGATTCAATTTCGGATCTCAGTCAGTCAGTTCAGTATTTCAATCAATTCAATTATCAATCATAATCGGTCTCGGTTTAGCAGTAATCAGTAACTTATCGGTAATCAGTGCTGAGGGTTATTACAGTTATAACAACCGGTCGACCAGCTGGTTGACTGGTCGGTTGACCAACCGGTCAACCAGTAAAAGATTCAAACAGTTCAGGAAAAAAGTTCAAACCGTTAAAAAATAAATAAATAAATAAAATTTGCCTAACCGGTCAACCGACCGGTCGACCACCCAGTCGTCCCGAAAAAAGTTCAAAAAGTTCAAAAAAAAGTTCAGACAATTCAAAAAAAAAAAAAAAAATTTTTTTGCCTAACCGGTCAACCGGCCGGTCGACCACCCGGTTGTCCTGGGACAGATTTGGTGAAAGGTGAACCGTTGGAGCATGTGATACCAGATTTGGTGAAATGAGTCATTTTTTACTCAAATTTGATGAAAAATCTTATTCACCGTTGGAGATACTCTAATGTTTCAAGTTGGAATTTTCGAGAGGTAAGAGAGTGAATAAAAAGATGAAAATGCAAATAAATAAAGGGATACTTACATGTAGGTCCTAATAAGTGGATTTATTGTCTAATAGGTCATATGAAAAAAAATTGTCATAAAAAAATGTCACTAATTGTAAGTTTTAGTGACAATTTACAAAAAGCATGACAAAAAAAAGTCACTAATTGTCAATTTTTAGCAACGCATGCAAAAAAATTTCCCAAAAAAATTATTTTTAGCGACAATTTTATCAAGACTTATTTTCGATAGGATTTGATGGGAATTAAGTATAACTATTAGGACCTATTGGTAGTTTAAGAAAGAAAAGATATTAAACCTCCTTTAATAATATTTTGTTTTTATTTTTGCTTGTGTACTATTTTTATATATTCAAAAAATAAAATTGATTGGGGTCTTTTGGGAAGCCAATAAAAAGCCAATTTTTAGTTTTTTACTCATTTTGGGGTCACACCACCTCTCATATTTTTTATCTACAAAAATACAAGATAAATTAAAAAAAGTCAAAAAAATTAACTTTTTACCAACTTCTCAAAATACTACAAAATCTTTAAAAAATTTTAAAATAGAAAAAATATTTTATTTTCAAAAGAAGTTTTCACTTTTTTTTCTCAGGCCAAGTTTGGCTACTACAAAATAATTCATCTTTTTATCTTTTTTCCATCATATCACCTCTCTACTTTTATGCACATCTTTTCATAAAAAGATAAAAAATACACTTATTTAGGTCATCCCAAACAACCCTTCAATCATTCTCAAGGCCGGCCCTCGGGTGAGACGACTGAGGCAGTTGCCTCGGGCCCCTAATTTTGAACAAAATTTAGGGCCCCAATTAGTGAAGTATATCATGTCATGTTATTTTATAATTATTTTAATATTAACTCGATTTATTTATTTTTATGTTGTCGTGTGGTATTATTTTGATTCGTGTTCAATTGATGTTTAATGTAAAAATTTTCACTTTTAGTTAAAAATACACTTATCAAGTGTATTGAATTTTATAAAATTTATTTCAACTAAATGAAATTATTCATAGAATATTTGATTTTAATTCAATTACATTTTTCTAATTAAAAAAATTGTACCTTATTACTATATATTTTTTATTAGATTGACTCTAAAATAGGTAACAAAAAAATATATATCTTAAATGAAAAAAAGATATTAGCCTTAATTATTATTTTACATACTTTTTTATTTAGTTAGATAGAGTTAAATAAAAGATTAAAAAAATGTCATGGCATCGCTTAGTGAACATTCAAATATATAACTAATAATTCATGTTATTGAATTGTGTCATACTTGGATTCATGTTGAAAATGATCAACATTAACTTGCTAATTTTATATATTGTTTAAGTTGTGTCGAAAATTCTCATCCTTACCCCCAATTAATTTTTATTCTTATAGTATTGGTAAGCTAAAAAATAAAGATTCGATTCAACTATTATATATATATATATTTGTTATCTAAATTTTTTTAAATTGTAATGTAATAGAAATAAATTTTTATATTTTTTATTTTATCAAAACAAAATTTTCTTTTTTTTAATATATAAAAGGTCCAATTTTAAAAATTCACCTTAGGTCCCTAATAAATCAGGCCGGCCTGATCATTCTTGCCTGTTATTGTCACCACCAACCATCACTTTCAATTGCCAAATGACTCTTCCATAAGTTTCGAGCCTCTTCTAACACATTTTACTAATCAAACAGTCACCTCACGTATCCTGTAGTGACGTTAATCTTTAGGGCATATGGTGACTTCTAAAAACCACCTCAATTAGCCACCACCCAACAATTCACTAAACATATTTTTGATAATTAAAAATATATATTATTTAAATCACATTATTTTTTTATTTTTAAAAACAACAATAAAAAAATCAAATTTTTTCCTTCTTTCCAAAATAGGCCTTTTTCATTTTGAATTTCATTTATTTTCAAACCAACAAATAATTACAAAAAATAAATAAAAGCAAAAACTTGTTCACTGGAAAAGTGAGAGTCAAAAAGAGGTAAAGGGGCAAAATGGTAAAAGAAAAGGCGCATTCGCGTAGATGACGCGTTTTAGATGAGAGAGGAGAGAGAATATGAGATGCCCATTGGATTGGGATGGACCAGCTCCCCCATTTTATGCTTCACCTTTCCCTCTCGTCTCTCTCTCTATATATATCTCTGTACCTATCGCTTTGACAATATTAGCCACGCGTTATCTCTCACATCCTTTCATTTGTCTCTTCCATTTTCTCTCACTTTCTCGGAAAACAAACACAATGGCCGATCAGCTCACCGATGATCAAATCTCCGAGTTCAAGGAGGCCTTCAGCCTCTTCGACAAGGACGGAGATGGTAAGATTTCAATTTCTCTCCCGATCTAAATCCTATAAATGAATGATATCTTTTCTTCAGATCTCTCTGTTGATTGTTGTTGTTATTGCGATTTCTGACACTGTTTGGTTAATTTTTTTTTATTTTTTTATTTTTTTTTTTGAGTTCATCGTGAAATTCGATTATATTTGATTGGATGTTATTGTTGTTGTTTATGTTCATGTTCTAGGTTTTGTATGCCCTTAGATCGTTTCGATAGTTTCACTCTGGAATTTTGTGCTTTGTTATTGGTGTTGCCATGTTGTTGTGTATGATCTTTATCAATCCGGCTAGCCCGCTTGGATTGAGTGATTTGATGAGAAATCGTAAGAAACGATGAGATTCTCATGTTTGGTTTACAAATCGAGTAAGAAATGGAGTGAGAGAATTCAATATGCCACTTTTATTTCTCACCAAAAATGGTGAGATTTGGTGAGAAACTATACTGATTGGCCGTATATTTTTATACTACTAAGGTTACAGAAGAAAAATAAATCTCACCCACATCACGCAATCATTTCATTTCACAATCATTTTTTTTAACCTAATATTCGAAGTGAAGTGTTCTTATGTCGGGTTTGATGCACATGCCACGCTGAGGATGGGATGTAGGTGTTTGGGCCTAATTGTTTGCTGATCATTATCGTATCTGTGCTAGCCTCCTCTCCTTTTTCTCCATCTGGAATATTGTTTTTCAGATGATGCTATTTATGTTTCCTGAGGTTGATATGTTATGGTGTGTACGGATTTTTTTTAATACAATAAATGCTATGTACCCTGAAAAAGTACCTATAAAGTGCCTTCAATTTATAAATGTGTGGTGTAGATTTAAATTGTCACACAATCACAGGACCTTTGATCATCCTCACTAGCGCCAGACTTGGCTTGGAGAATGAGATTCAATTATTATGGTGTTGACATTTTCCCTCCAAATTTTTGGTAAATAGACAGCATTCGATACTTCTTTACTTTCGAGAAATATTATTAATATCATATAATGCTAGTGCTTACTGATTAATGCAGGAGTCTAAAATATATATTCAAATTCACTGAATTTTGAAACTGATTTAACTCAAACGAAGCATATATACTACGGATGAGTGTTTAAGATATGGGTACGTTTGTGTGAATTTGAATCTTCTCCAGCATAACCGATATGGCAGTTATTGTTTTTTTTTCCCTGTGTTAACAAGTACCAAATGTATGCTTTGTATTTTTCTTGTAGGATAGTATCATATTTGTGTTGTTCTCTCTCCTGTCATCTCTTATTGCTATTTGGAATCCTGTATGCTATTATTACATGTTGTCATTGTTCTTTAATATAAACTTGTTGGCATGGCCATGATGTTTTGCTGTAATGTTCTTTTTAAATATCGCTACAGGTTGTATCACTACCAAGGAGCTTGGAACAGTGATGCGGTCGTTGGGACAGAACCCAACAGAAGCTGAGCTGCAGGACATGATCAATGAGGTTGATGCTGATGGAAATGGGACAATTGATTTCCCAGAGTTTCTCAACCTGATGGCCCGGAAGATGAAAGATACCGACTCCGAGGAGGAGCTCAAGGAAGCCTTCCGGGTTTTCGACAAGGACCAGAATGGCTTCATTTCTGCTGCTGAGCTCCGCCATGTAATGACAAATCTTGGTGAAAAGCTCACAGATGAGGAAGTTGATGAGATGATTCGTGAGGCTGATGTGGATGGTGACGGCCAGATCAACTATGAGGAGTTCGTCAAGGTCATGATGGCCAAGTGAGGACCAATCAACCCAAAAAACTAAATTTGGGAAGTAAAAAAGGGAAGGTCAAAATGAGAAAGGGTTAAAAAGTGAAGCAGGGCAGATAAGTTTGAACGAGAATTCTATTTCTGGTTAGGACCTGTTGATTTGGTATTTTAGCTCTATTTTGGGTGTGTCTTTGTTTTTTCTATTTGTATTTGTTTTTGTAGTGCTGGTCGTTTTTAGTGTTCTACTTGTTTGCTCTGCTTCTTGCTTTTAGTTTGGGTTGGTTAGTATCTTCTCTTCTTACTATTGCTGGTATTTTCTTCTGACATATGATATTTTATGAACCAAGAACAATTTGGAGGAGTTCAATGTTTTTTTTTTTTTTTTGTTGCCAATTATGGGTGACTAATTTTGTTAATATTCAATAATTTTTAGTATATATTTCTTAATTGTCTGTCCTTGATACAACTGGTGTTTTTGTGAAGATCAGGAAACAAAGCTACTCATTGAATTGCCTCTCAATAGGCAAGGGTGGATGGGTGGCTCCTGCATGGTCCTCTTCTCCTCCATTTTGTATTTATTTTATTTTTATAACATCTGATAGGAGGAAAGTTGGAGATTAGGGGTCAGGAAAGTTATACATCACATAACAGATAAAATCTGAATCTAGACATTATACTCCAGAAGGGTTACTTCATTCACCAAGTTAATCCCTTTCTCAATCTTCAAAAACACTCTGATTTGCTTGCTAGGTTTGGATTGTCAGTATGGATGTTGCTTTGTTTGTGGCTTGGATTTAATCATAGGTGGCAAACTCTAAATGGATTTTAAGGGCTACATATATTGAGCGGAGTTTGTTCAAATCATAAATGGATATAAAGGGCTACATATGTTGTAAATTCAATAAAATTTATTTTTAAATGTATTGCATGTGCATAACTTATTAAACCATTTTAAATGGGTATATTCGACCACCATCACTGTTAGCATTGTCAAATTGCCACCATCACAATTGTCTCTATTCCATTTACACCACTGTTGCCATCGAAGCCACTTTACCATCAACCCATTGCCCCCGCCACTATTGCTCCACCACCACCCCCACCTAGCACGTACTGCCACAATCACCTGCCATTACTGCCATCATTACTATTTATATAACTACTAGTGCATTAGTTTTACGTGATCAATAAAATATAAAAAAGAATTCATTTTTGACGAAAATAATTTTAAAAAAAATGATATAAAATACTTTTTATTGAGTAATGTTGGATATAAAAATATTCTATTGAACATAAGTGTCTAGTAAAAAATTTTGTAAGATATTTTGGAGGCAACATTTTTGTTACTCCACAAAATGTGAGATCAGGTCATCTCCAACGGTTCATCAAACCTTGCATCAGATTTGAAATTTGGTAAAAAAGTCACTTTTTTGAGTTCCAATGGTTTCAGCAAATTGGGTATCAAAATGAGAATGAAATAAAAAATTCATCAAAGTGAGAACGGGCTCCAAATTTCACTATTTTACTGTGCTTTACCGTTGGAGGAGATCAATCGGTCAACCAGTCGAATGTCCGGCCGGTTGACCAACCGGTCGACCGATTCCCTTTCAAATAGGTAGGTTCAAACAGGTTAAAAAAAAAAATTTAGTCTTACCGGTCGACCCTTTCCTCAATTCTGCATATATTTTGTTCGACAGGTTTGCTGCTCACCATTGGAGGAAGCCATATCAAATTGAGAAAATAACTTATTTTTTATTTAAATTTAATAAATAAAAAAAAAAACGGTTGGAGATGCTCTCGTAACACAATTTCTGAAACTTGCTTTCTATTCAAATGAATATATAATAGATAGGCAAGACTACGTGTATTACATTTTTCAAAGTGTATATACAATTTCTTTTTGTTTTTTTTGTAATTAGACCGCAGTAGACTAGATGCATGGAATATATACATGAATAAAAAAAGTACAAACTAGATCCATAGAATATATATACATGAATAAAAAAAAGTACAAACTAGATCCATAGAATAGAATATAGACAAAGAGAAATGCTTGAGAGCTCTAAAATAAGAGCTCTAAACCATGCACTAATGACATGGAAGTGTGTGGGGTCCAGCCTGATGTGATGTTTTAGCTTGAAATTTTTTTTTTTTTGGACATGCCAACTCATTAGAGCTCTTTTAGAGCTTTACTTTTAGAGGTCTATAGCATTGTTGTATAGACAAAAAGGTTACAAATTGGGGCTTTTCCCAAACTATTTTGCATCCTATTTTCCAAACTAGGCCGAGTTTGGAGGGATTTCTCAAACTAGGTTAAAGCGTTATTATAAATTGCGCTTTCACTGTTTGGAGTCTAAAATGTGATGAATAGTAAAAGCGCTATTACAAATCACGCTTTTAATTAAGAAAGTACTATTTAAAATCGTGCTTTTAACATAAATTTTTTTTCTGAAAAAAACGTGGTTACAAAATTTTTTTTTTCCAAAAAACGCGATTACAAATCGCGCTTCTACTATTCAAATGCAAAGTCGCGTTTTCAAATGGCGTTTTCAAATCACACCAAACCAACCCACACACTCTGACACCACCCCCCCCCCCCACACAGCACTCACACACACCCCATCACACAATATAATTGAAAAATATAATTTTTATATATAATAATAATTAAATATATATAATAATAATCAACTATATAATCTTTGTAAATATAAATTATTTTTATATAATTTTTATCTTTTGAGTGGTTAGAAATAATTTTTTACAAATTAAATTGAAATAACACTACGTATGTATATAACTTACCCAAAAATTAAAATGATAATTATTTTTTACCCTTAAATGATAGTTATTTTTAATTTTTTATTTCTTAACCAAATTAATTTTTAATTTTTTTAAAAAAATTCTAAAAATCAAACCATACATAACCTAAAAATCTTTTGATAAATGACTTACATACATATAATTTAAGGGTAAAAATTTTGATAAATAACTTAAATGATAAATCAAACCATCCATAACCTAAAAAATTTTGCCCTTAAACCATACGTATGTAAGGGTAAAAATTTGCCATTATAAATTACAAATTATTTTTTATTATAAAAATTACATACGTATGGTTCATATGACTTGATTATAAAAATTATTTATCAAAAGATTTTTATAAATTATTTATAAAGATTATAATCAATTTTTATAAATTATTTATAAATAATTTTTACAATTTTTATAATCAATTTTTACATACGTATGGTAATAATTTTTATAAATTATTTAAACCATACGTGTGTAATGGTTAAAATTTTTAGGGTAAAGATTTTGATAAATGACTTAAATGATAAATCAAACCATTTATAATCAAGTCATATGAACCATACGTTTGTAATTTTTATAATAAAAAATAATTTGTAATTTATAATAGCAAATTTTTATCCTTACATACGTATGGTTTAAGGGTAAAACTTTTTAGGTTATGGATGGTTTGATTTATCATTTAAGTCATTTATCAAAATTTTTACCCTTAAATCATACGTATGTAAGTCATTTATCAAAAGATTTTTAGGTTATGTATGGTTTGATTTTTAAAATTTTTTTAAAAAAATTAAAAATTAATTTGGTTAAGAAATAAAAAATAAAAAATAATTATCATTTAAGGGTAAAAAATAATTATCATTTTAATTTTTGGGCAAGTTATATACATACGTAAGGTTATTTCAATTTAATTTGTAAAAAATTATTTCTAACTACTCAAAAGATAAAAATTATATAAAAATAATTTATATTTACAAAAATTATATAGTTGATTATTATTTACTATTATAAATTATTATATATATTTAATTATTATTATATATAAAAATTATATTTTTCAATTATATTGTGTGATGAGGGGTGTGTGTGTCGGAGTGTGCGTGAGTGCTGTGTGGGGGGGGGGTGTGTGTGTCAGAGTGTGTGGGTTGGTTTGGTGTGATTTGAAAACGCCATTTGAAAACGCGACTTTGCATTTGAACAGTAGAAGCGCAATTTGTAATCGCGTTTTTTGGAAAAAAAAAAAAATTATAACCACGCTTTTTTCAGAAAAAAAAAAAAAATAATTTATGTTAAAAGCGCGATTTCAAATCGCGCTTTCTTAATTAAAAGCGTGATTTGCAATAGCGCTTTCACTATTTATCATATTTTGGACTTCAAACAGTAAAAACGCGATTTGTAATAACACTTTAACCTAATTTGATAATTATACCTAATTTAAGAAATAGGATGAAAAAGAGGCTAGTTTGAGTAAAGCCCCTTAGAAATTTCCGACACTTGGGAAGGCTATTCAAATCCCAAAAACAATAATTACTACCAAACAATGAAAGTTCGTTGTTGGCGTCCCCTCTAAGCTCACTTCTTTGTAAAAAACAATTCGATTAAAATATATAATTTTGCAACACATAGGCCACTTGTCATAAACAATAACGGTAGTGCTAAATTTATTAATTAGTGTATTAATATTAATTATGATATTATTATTAGGCTTACTTATTATATAAATTATAAATATTTAATTTTTTAAAAATTATGTCATATTATCAATTGATATACTAATTGATACATAGTATTATTCAAACAATAATGTAATCACTGGTTTGGTGTTATACAATACGGTGGTGCTACATATAGCAATTAATGTACATATTAGTGTACTAACTAGTGTTATGCAATTATTGCTGATCTCCACCTATTATATAAATTACAAATACCCAAAATCTTTAAAAGTATGTCACATTATCTATTAGTATATTAGTTAATATATTAATTGATACATATAACATTATTCTATACCATAATTTTGTTCACAAAGTACGAGAAATTTACAATAGATGTAAAAGGGCCATTTGTATGCGTTTAAATCGTTTCTATTCTATTTTAAAGATTGAAAATAAAGATGGCAATTTCGTTGTCCTATTTCACTCTTTTTTTTTTTCTTTTTTTTTTTTATGATAATCGAATGCAATGTCTAGATCAATTTAAAAGCAAAGTGAAAAAAATTTCGGTCCTTATCTTGATTATATTTATTTGAATATAGTACATAATTTAAATTTCTTCAAATAAAATTAAATTAAAATACTAAATTAGTATACTTAAATATTCATTTTCACTTTATTATTTTCTCATTTTACATATTTCCATTCTCATCACATAAATAATTATTCATAACATGTCATATAATTTTGATTTTTTTTATTAATACTGCCATTATTAAAATTACAAAATTAACTACACATCATTTTTCTCATAAAAAAAAAGGATAAATTATAAATATATATAGAGTGTTTGACTCTTATAATAAAATAAATCACGAATTTTTTATTTTATCAATTTAAATCATAATCTTTGATTTATTTTAATCTAAATATTTGTCTATTTTTGTTAGGTAAAATTGATTAAAAAACTAATATTTTAATCATTATACTCAAGTGTATGAAAAATATGTAAAATATTATTTTTTTTGTCAATTATACCTAAAAAAAATAAGTAAATGGTTTATATTGAAAATAAAACAAAATATTATAATTTAAATTGATAAAATTATAAGCCCAGAGCTTAGTTACCAATAGATTCTTCTTTTGGTACCTATTAGTCTCTCTTGTTTTTATGAATTTTACGGTAATAAATTTATCAATTAAAATATTTAAATAAATTAATCTAATTAATAGAACTGATTGTAACCTATTTTATTACAAGGCTTCCCGCACGTGCGGGAGACAGCTTTGTCCAGCCAACTTTGAATAAACATATCTTTTTCCTTGGGACTCCGTTTTGAGTGATTCTTGGGCCTAAAATTAAGCCCCGGAAGTCTAGTTTCCAATGGCGGTGGTCTCACTCCCAAATTCTAAATACAGAAATAGTTATGCCCAAATTAGTGACAATTGTTCACTTTTTGTCAACCAGTTTTGTACCATTTCTTCACCTAAACCATTCCCATCGACTTCTCCTGTTTTCTGAGACATAGATTATAACTTATTAAGGAATAATGAGCTTGGTACCACCATGGCTAATTGATCGAATGATTAAAGAGAATAAGTAAAGGATCGAGTATAATCTCATATTATGTGTTGTGCACTGTGCTATAGGTTGAAACGAGGACACCGTCCCATTGCTACAGGAAGCCGATCACTGTGAGTAGTAGTACAGAAATGTATATTTTATTTACTGTTGATAATTATTGTCACTAACACTCTGTTCTTCGTAAGTGGTACACAAACATTTATGACGATTGGAAATCAGTGTGAACTTATATGAACATTGAAAGATTTGCGTACATCGGTATGACTTTGGAATCCTTTTGTTCTGTTAATAACAAATATTAACCCTCTATTATTTATCAGCATACTACGTTACTTCTTAAATAATAAATGGAACTTATGTTTATCCTTGAACAATGGTATCTGTATGAATCCAAGATTATTCTGTTGTGTTACGTATGGATCCGATGTCGTTTAGAATCTACGACATGAATGCAAAGGTTTAACATCATTATGTAACCCACGTTAGAATGTAAATTGTTCTGTCTTTGTTAGCGCTATTGGAAGTACCAAGTATAATCAAGTATGAACTCTAATTTTTGTTTATGATTTAAGCATAATTAAGAATATGTATGAAATTGTTCTGTTTATCTGTTCCAGTTATGCTATACTCTGACATGATATGGATGGTTCGGTCTTTAAGACCTAATGATTTCTGGTATGGAACAAAGTGCTGTATAGAATAAGTGCTGCAATGCGAGCCACCTCTTGAGTCCATACATATGTGAACTGGGCTTTAAAGCTGATGTGAAAGTTATGAGGCCTATAGCCGTTCTGTGAAAGTTATGAGGCTTATAGCCGTTCTGTAACATCTATGAGGCCTATGGCCAATTTATGACATCTGGGCCTATGACCATTCTGTATGATTTGTTAGTATGAAACAAAGTGCTGCACGGAACTAAGTGTTGCCATGCGAGTCACCTCTAGAATCCGTGCGAGCCACCTCTTGAGTTCATACATGCATGAAAAGAGGCTTAATGCCATCTGTTTAAGAGCTTAATGCCGTTCTGTTTAAGGGCTGAAAACCATAAGCCTAAAGCTATTCTGAAAATAATTACAGGATAAAGCCAACTATATGTCCTCCGCCCTTATACATGTACATTGTAATTCAAGTTAATTGTTAAATTGTTACGTATTACTATTCACTGAGTTTGGCTCACTTTATGTTATGTCTATTTCTGTAGGCACTCCACCTGGAGGTCAGTCTCAACCCAAGGCATCCGTTTCTCTTATGTCAACCTCAGGGTGTCCAGGCACTTATATGAAGGCAACTCATTTTATGGAGTTTTGCTAAATTTTTTATTTTGTACCCTGATTATCTGTCTAAAGAGGAAATGTATATAATCCTTTTACCTTTCAATGCTTTTGTTATACGCCCAATCTTGAGAGCTGGGTCAGTATATGTATGTGTATAAGCATATAGCTAAATTATCAGATGCACGTCACTGTATATTTATTTGCGTTATGTTCCGTTAGTGATCTTGGCATAGTAGTTATAGCTCAATAGAGATGGTTTTCTGTTATCTTAAAATATTAATGCTTCCGTTCAGGCCCTATATCTCATATATATATTAAGTTAAATGTCCGTTTCTGAAGTGGTTATGCCCAAACTTTTAGGGGCGAGTTTGGAGTGTGACAAGTGAAAAAAATTTCCAAAAAGGAAAAAAAAAAAACTCCACGTCACTCCTGATTTGCTCCGATTCACGGGCGGGCGGGCCATACAAAACCAACCGACCCGTTTTTTTTTTATCAACCCTACTTGGAAAACTGCGACTTTGTTGGGGTTTATTGATTCATTCATTTCAATTTGATTCAATGGCGGTTTCGCCATCAAAGAAATCGCTAGACTTGAAAAACTTGTTCTCAATCTACTCCAGCAATCTCTGGAACCGACTTGTCAGTTTCTTACCCTCTTCTCGCTCGGATTTTCTCGGGAAAATTTACAATCTCTATCACCAAACAACTCGCTCCAGATCACGCCGACGCAAGCCTTCTCTCCCTCTGCCATTGCCTTTCAATTCACTCGAATCTTTTGTGTAAGTATTCAGCTTCCTTTGTAAACATTTTTTGTAATTACGACACATTTCTGCATAAGATTGGGTCCCTGATTTATATATACACAGGGATACATCTGAAGCTTCTAAAGTTTTTGATGTTTTGGAAGACATTTTGGAGCACATCTTTTTAGATTTGCATAACATTCAGAAGAACTTGCATTTTTGGCAGTCTAGAGCAGAGGTTAGTAAAGGTCCTTCTGTGTGGAATAATTTTTTTCCATTAAGAGTGTAGTAACACTCCGTTTGGATGGAGGGGTTTGGTGAGAAGAAAAAAAAAGGGAAATGGTGAGAATTTGAACCCTTCACTTGTTTGGACGATTAAAATGGTGAGAAATGATGAGAAAAAGATTCTCATCAAACCTATGGTTTGTTTCTCACCAAAAGTGATGAGATTTGGGGGGAAAGGAATTGGGTTTAATGAATTTTTTCTAAAACATCAAAATTACCCATATGAAAAAACATGCCTTATTAATATGAAAGATTATTTTGATAAAATGAAATACAACATTCAAACCCCCCCCTCTTTTATTTGCTCTATTCAAACAAGATAGATGAGAAACCACATTCTCTTCTCTTTTATTTGTCTAAACATAATGGTGGGAAACCATACTCATTTCTTTTATTTTCTCACCTCACCTCACTATTCAAATGGAGTGTAACTCTTGGGTTAATTCTATTCGCACACGACATGTACATAAACTAGTTGTTTGGACATAAACAGTTGAACTGAAAGTATCTCTAAACAATTATTTTTGTTTGGAAGTTTGCATCTAAACATTTGGCTTTTGTTCCAAAATTTATGTCGGTACGATACAAATGGTGTGTACTGAGAATTTCCCTAAATCTTGTAGTGGACATTTTTCCACGTATGCATTCTTTAAATTTATTTGGAGCTTTATGTCCGGACATTTGGTTTTTGTTCGGAAGTTTCTATCCGAACAATACAAATAGTGTGTACTGAGTTTGTAGTGACGTGCGAATAGAATTTCCCTAAATCTTGTAGTAGAAATTTTTTCTGCGAATGCATTGTTTAAATTTATTAATAGATTGCTAATTTATTTAATCTCAGGCATCAAATGCTCGGAAAGTTTACTTTTTGATTTTTGAGAGAGGGCCAAGGGCATTTATTGATGGAACAGTTCAGCTGATACGTGAATATGTTGTTGAGGGTTCTGGCATGCAAAATCTCTGCCATTCTGCGTCTGTTCATATTTCTGAGAGGATAACTGTCCTAACTAGCTTAAGATATCATCTGGCTACATTTTTGGCACAGGTTTCCCGTATATTGTTGTTAATTTTGTTTGCTATACATAAATTATTTTTTTTATATTGGCATTTTCATTGTGTTACTCTGTGATTTTTTTTTTCTTTTTTCATTCCTCAGTGATCGTGATATCTTTGTTTTCCTGTTTGTTGGTTTACATGATGGTGCATTTTCTTAAATGTACAATTGTTCTGATCTTTGGTCTTGCATGGTTACTTTATTTTATACTTTTTTCCATTTTCTAGACGTAATGAAGATATTGTCAAAATGGGGATGCTACATTGGATTGACAAAGGGGTTTACATGGTTAGATCAAGGATCATAAGATCTTATCGAAAAAGAAAATTACGTAATAGTTTAATTTGAATAAAATTTATTGGGACATATACACAAAGTAAGCCTAAACTATAATAAACAAGTGAAAATATTTCAAAAAATTATAATGCTTTGTGTAAAATTTAAATATAATATTTTGCAAGTAAAATTTTGCATTTCGTCAACAGAAATTGGAGAAGAAAAGTTTTATAATAGAACACTTTGCACTCTTCAACACTGCATAAAAAGAAAAAGGAAAAATAGTTAACACAGTTGGTTTTAAAAATAGATTGGAAATTCAAAAGAGAAGAAAACTAAAGGCGCACAAAAAAACCTGTCCGAACTGGTTCAAACCGTATGGTATGGTCAAATTTTTTTAGGAGATGATTTGGTTCCAATTCTAAATAATCAAGAACCATTGATTATGGTTTGATTCATGGATTAAGGCTCAAAAGAATCGTAGTGAACTCAACCAAACCAAACTTTTCCCTATGTTTATTTTATTTTTTTCAAACTAATTTTAGTAGGTAAAGTAAAAAATATTAAGGTGCTGAGAGGAGAAATCAAACCTTAGATTTCCAACTTAACCTTCACATGTATCAATCAACTGAGTTGTTCTTAATTTATTAGAATCTCACACTAATAAATTAATATAACAAATATTTGTTTACTAACACATAAATATTATGACTTAAATTTAGTTTTTGACAAGTATTTAAGTAATAAATTTATATAGTTGCTTCTATGTTATGTTGCAATTAATTGATCTTCTATTGATAAATGGGTTTTTTTTTTGAATTGGAATAGGCTAAAACCGTGCAACCAAACTGGTTTCTCTGGCTTGGTTACATAGTTTTAACTGTCCAATTCTGGTTTTAAATTTCCTGGAACCGTAAGGAATGGTTTGATCCCATTTCCTCCTTAAAACTGCACCAGTTTGGTTTGTGCACAACCCTATAAGAAAACATAAATAGAGTAAAAGATAAGGAATTCTCCAAGAAACCTAAATAAAGATAATCGAGCAAATAATAAGATCTGAGGCTACATATGCATATATTATATGTCTTTTATCTCTTTGTTTTGAGACAAAATAATTAATTATGGACTAATTTCTTGTTGGTTGATATAGATTTATATAGAGGTTGACAAATTTGGGGAGGAATTAGTAAAGCATCCTGAGAAGTCATTGCCCTCATTATTGGTCACTATTAATGGTTTATTTTCAAAATTGGAGGCGTCAATTGGCCATTTTCATACAGTGTGTCAGGTTACTTCTCTCACAGATGACCTACTTTGTTTTCCTCCAGCTTTCCCTGTTGTAGTTGCAATTTACCTTTATATTGTTTTCCTCTCTTTTCTTTTGTTTTTCTCTTTTAACTTCTAATTTTATTCATAAACATAAAGCATCAAAAGACGGTAGAACTACTTACCATTAATTTTGTTTTGATGTACTTTTATACCATTTTTTGTTTGTGTAATTACTGTGCAGAGTGACTCTTCTGTTGATGGGAGCTATTCATTCCCTCTAATGTTTGAGAAATTGCCAGAAGTGAACCAGGAAGGCTCTCAATGGACAGATTGTGAGATTAGAGATGCTATCAACTTAATTTATGAAAATCTACACAAGCTGGATTCTTACTTAAATGTCATTGTAAGAGTCTGAACATTCTTACTTATGCTTTCTGATTTTTGTTCAAAGTTTGTGGTTGTGTTTTATTACTAAGAATTGCTTTTTTCTAAAAAGGATTTTGAATAATTATAAATGTTATGGAGTAGAATGGGATTCCGAGAAGTATGATTTACTAAGATCTACCCATAATCTGTCACACTACTGTAGTACAAAATTAAGTAAAAGGTAGTGCCTCTTTGCACATAAAAGGATATATTGACTGCAATGACTATAGGTGGAGGTGGTTACGTTTGACATGTAAAGAAGAGTTGACAATTTTCAGAATCTAGAAAATGTCCACTTCTTTTTTTATTTTATTTTTTTATGATTAGCTATATTAAATATTCACATTTATTTTGGTTTGAGTTTGTATTTATGCGTGAAGGGTTGAGAAGATAATTTAGGGAGTTTGTATGTGTAGTACAAATGTCGAACATTGAGATCATTCTTGTGTAAGTTATGTGCCTTACATATTGAGATTGGAGGCCCACTGACATAGATCTCCTAATGCTGTGTTTGGTTGAGGGATATGAGGAGGGATTTAGAAAGGGAAAGGGAAAAGGTGTGTGAAACTAGGTGAAATGTAAGTATATTTTATTCACATTTCACCTGACTTTTTTCTTTCTCTTTCTCTTTCTAAGTCCTTCCTCTAATCCCCCAACCAAACACAGCGTAAGAGTCTTAAATTTTAACCTTTGATGGCCTGCAAAGAAAATTATCACTGGCTTGGGGATGGACATACATAGAGGAGAGAGAAGAACATGAAAACTCCTAATTTTCAAACAGCCTTATAAGTTCTCACTACACTACATCATGACCCAAACCCCACCCTATGCTGATTTGGCATTGTGACCAGCAAATAACAATTGCGGACTGAAATTTAACTATTTGCATGATTTGTGTTGCTGAATTTGCTTGCTTTTCCATTAGGTTACAAAACACCAAAAACCAAGGAAAGTAACTCTGTACTGGATGCGTTATACATGTGGGATTGTTGGTTTCTCGGTCTGTTCAATTTGGGTCTTGAAGCATAGTAGATTGATGGGAAGCTCTGACATTGACAACTGGATTCGTGAGGCAAAGGACTCGACTATTAGCTTTTGGAATGACCATGTAGAGCAACCGGTATAATTTTTGCTAACTGTTCGCATTTTCCATAGTTTCAAGCTCTAAATAATTTGCATGGTTCGATTGCTTATGCTTGGGATCTAGTTTTAAATTTTAGAATATTTTATATATCAATGCACCTCTATGGGCATTTGGTGGGGATTTGAGAAATATAATAGGACGATGAAGATATTGTCAATGAATTTTGCACATAAAAAGTGATTTGTTTTGTAAATCTATTGAATTTGATGTCTCCACATTTTATATAGTAGCAGATTGTCAGGAACCATGTATTCCAATCTCTTAACTGGAATATGGAACGGACTCGATGAGGCATTTGAAGAAGTAATGGTATTTCTGATGTAATTACATAGGTGTTATGTAATGGCTTATGATTCTTCTTGAAAATTCAGATGGAAGAACAGGTTCAACTTTCTTTGGATGTGTCCAGTTCAGAGTATAACATGAAGATTGTTGGCAATATATTATTATTATATATTTGTAGCACTTCACCGTCCCTCCTCTCCCTGTTTTATTTATGTTTTCTTTCGAAAACTTTTTGCACAATGCATTTTTCTAAGTATGGTGGAATAACCAAATTATGTGTCTTTCTGCACTCCATTTTTGATCAGCTTCTATCTATAAGAGATGAACTTTTTGAGACATTCAGGAAGAGACACAAAGTTGTAATGGACCACAAAGAAGTTCATTTAACTGCCAAATCCCTACACAGGTTAGTTAAATGTTTGATAATGAATATTGACCATGCATATGTGACATGTTTAGATTAGTCATTGGTCATGAGTACATGTACAATGCGTCCTGTATATTGTAAGCCATCCCCAGTTTTGTCAATGCAAAATATTTTTCTATATATATATATATATATTTTTAAATTTCTATTTTGTGGTTTGGGTTAAAATTTATTGAGTTTCATATCAGTTATTTAATTTGTTAGTTTTTCTTAAAATTCCTTTGACATTTTTTTTTTTTTTTTTGGTTTTGTTTTGCAATCAGATTATTTTATTTATTTATTTATTTTGATAAATAAGCAAACATTATTGAGAAAGCATCAAGATGATGCAACAAATACAGGAAGGCCACCCCAGGTTAGGGAGACCACAAAAATAAAACAACGATAACCAATCACCTCATCTAAAAAGTCTAAAAACACAAATAGATCCAGATCTACTTTACCCTCCAACCAACTATACATAACTATAAGAAGGCGATTTTGTAACCAAGAGACACCATGAAGAACCTCTAAAAAGGTACGTCTATTCCTCTCCAACCAAACTAATCACATTAAACAGAACGGTGCCAATAAACACACCCGCTGACGTCGACGCTCGAGTCGGACTCCATACCAAGCCCAAAGCAAATCCGACACTCCTTTTGGTTGAACCCAAACAACCCCAAAAAGTGAGCAAACGAAACCCCACAAATACGAAGCCACTGAACAATGAAGAAACAAATGGTCCACCGACTTAGCATCATCACAACACATGCAACACCGATTCACTAAAACGTGCCCCCTCTGTATCAAATTATCCAACGTAAGATTCCGACCTAATGCTGCCGTCCACATGAAAAAGGCGACCTTAGACGGAACCCCTGAAACCCAAATGCTTTTCCATGGAAAGATCCTGCTACAATCTCTCACCAAAACCCAATAAAATGATGCTACTGTGAACCGTTCCTTTGCCCCCACCCCATTCCACACCATGACATCTTGTCCAATCCCAACAGTCCCCAAACCATATAAAAAATCCCACAACTCCACCAACTGATCAACCTCCTAATCTTGGACATCCCGCCGTAATTGAATATCCCAAACCACCACACGTCCACCTCCTATATAAGAAGCCATCGGAGCATCCCGATCTGTCGCAATATGAAAAATCAAAGGAAAACGGGTCTCCAACACCACCTCCCCACACCACCTGTCTTTCCAGAGCCTCACCCTAATCCCATCCCCCACCTTAAACCTTACCTACTTCCAAAACTCCACCCTCCCCAGCCAAATCCCTCTCCATAACCCACACCCATAAGTACAGGACACATCCCTCGAAACCCAACCCCCTTTTCCCACCCCATGTTTAGAAGCCACCACCTGCCACCACAATCTGTCATTCTCCAAAGCAAAGCGCCATAACCACTTTCCTAACAAAGCTCTATCGAAAATTACCATCCTCCTCACCCCCAAACCGCCAGCCTGCTTAGGCTGACAGATCCGCCCCCAATCAACCAAGTGATACCTAAAATCATCACCGCCACTACCCCACAAAAAGCCCCTTTTAAGCTTCTCCACCCGTTGTGCCACTAACATTGGAATAACATGAACATTTGTTTGTTATAAAAGGGCTGAAGTTGAAATCCCTAATTTCCATTTACAGAGCCCCAAGTTTCAAGAACAAACTAGAAACTATTAAGGTGTAGGCTTTCAAAACACAAAAAGCCTAATGGAGAGCTTTTGAGATTCAGCTTAACTATTAAAGTGAAATAAATATGAGGATTTGAGGTGTTTTGGGTTCTTGTACTACTTATTAGCGAGCTTTCTTTTCCTTTCAAAAAATAAAAGAAAGAAAGAAAGAAAGAAAAAGAGAAATAAAATTTTAATTACTAAAAAAGTTTATTACCTTAGTGCCCATGCATGAATGCTTCTGGCTCTATTGTCATGAAGAATCATCTTGACATACTATTGATACTTTAGGACATAATTCATCCCAAGGCACAGGGCAGGGCACCCTTGTGAATTGAATTTATCATTGGACATATTGATTTGAGGTCGACACATCTGAGCTTTACTAGGTTTCCATATCTAATTGACCTTAAAATATGTTTTTCTTGGTTTGCAGAATGTTACTGGCTTTCAGTGAGCAGACAAAAGGTCAAACATTTCCAGAGAATGCATCAGACCAGGAAATGCTTGAAATAGTAATGGAAAGGTGAGATATCATTTTTGTTTGTATAGCTACTTATTATGATTGATGAAGTTGGTGAGGTGTATAAGTTGCGTGTGAAACTCTGGTAGAATCTGTTTTAAGTAATAACCACCTGTTAGCCAGTGTGCTATATCTTCAGTCAACACGAGGGAAGGTGTGGGTTAAAGCACTGGCTGGATTGTGGATTTGTTTATGTTGCTTATTAAGCTATTTCTCATTACTGCTCTAGTGGCACTCTACTTTTTTCTTTTCCTTTTGTAGCATTCAAGTAATTAAATGTCTATCATCTCCCTTTGATCTTTATAGTTTATCTTCAGCTTGCCTTTATTTTTGCATTTATCCAACATATGTAGAAAGAGCCATTTCCTTCCATCTTCCAATTTTGTAAATAAAATGGTGTTGAAGGTTCTCTATTTATTTTTTTTGATTTTTTTTTTAAATAGATTTTGTAAGAAGTCTGATTCTTGTGTACTCCACTTTTCATAGGAACAATTTGTCCAATGTGTCTGTCACAATCATGATTGATAAGTGCATGTTCCAAGTGTCTGAAGTTTGTTCAGTTCTAAAAAATATATATGATGGGACATGTTTAGATGTGTGTTCAACACATGTTGGGGAGTGTCTGACGAGTGTCATGGTGCGGCACGAACATGGCACCTTTTTACAAGTGTCAATGCTTCTTAGATGACATCTCACTATACAAAATCCCAAAAGCTACAATATTCCTTTTCCCAAGTATTCTCTTGAAAGGAACTTTATAGGCATTTGAGAGGCAAGCAGCTTGCGAATTTGAGCTTGCTGGATTATTGGTTATCTCTTCACTAATAAAACAAATTCATTGATTTTCTAATGTAGGTATGAGAAGGAACTTACGCATCCGATTCAGAGTCTTGTTGGGGGAGAGCTTGTTCGTGCTTTGCTTATCCAGGTAATATACTGCACTTCTCTGGCAGTTGGTGGTTTCTAGTTCTGATTATATGACAAGGGTTTTGTGCTATGACAGATTCAGAAGCTGAAGTTGGATATTGAGACGTGAGTAGACTGAGTTGTTTTCTTTGTTTAGAAGTCAATTCTCTTTGGTATTCAAGTCATTTCATTGTTTAAGTTCCTGACTACCATGTTCTAACAGGGCAATGCTTGAACTAGACCAGATTCTTAAGGCCAATGAAATCAATTTTGCTATTCTAGCTGCTTTACCAGCTTTCATTCTCTCCCTTCTTTTGCTGATGTTGGTGCGTGCGTGGTTAAAACAGGTAAGCTCTATGGAGTTCTTGTTATTTTTGTAGTGCACTCCATACGGTTTCTTTAAGCCAGAGTTACATCATTAGATGTGAAACAAAATGTCTCTTGTGTCTTTGGTTTTCCTTGGTGAATTGGAAATCCTAGAGCTTAGTTTAAATATTTGATATACTTTATATCCAATGTTCTTGACTCGTGTGAATCCATGAGGCTTCTCTAAGGATACACATGCCAATTTCTCACTTATCTTTTATTTTTATTTTCCTATTCAAATCCATAATTAGCAAAAGAGATACATTTTTGAAATATTTTTATCATCACTTTGGAAAATCTTTAGTACTCTAAGGGCATGTTTGATTGGATGGATTAGAGCATGGGATTGGGATTATTAATCCGTGGGCCCAATTATCCTATGTTTGTTTTAACATTTTGGTTTAGGATTATTAATCCAATGGATAATTAATCCAACAAATTTGTAGGATTATTAGTAATGGGGTAGGTGTGGGATTATTAATCTAATGGATAATTTATCCTATTAATCCAATTGGATAGTGAATACCACACTAATTTAATAGGATTATTAATACCTCACTATTAGTCTTGTGAATCAAACATGACCTAAATTCAATCCAGTAGAATCAACTCAGTCGATCAACTTTACTCAAACACCTTAATTCTTAAAAAATAAAAAACTACTTCCTAAAAGCAAATATTTTAAAATTTTGAATTGTGTTTAGGTAAGACATCTTATCAAGGTTCTGAACTTTTTGCATACCGCTGGGTTATGCTTCTTATCTATTTGTACCATCTTCCTAATACACAAGGGAGACCAGATAAGCGGTGTTAATGTCCTCAAGCTGTGCTGCTTCCATGTTAATGGAGTGTGTGAGGTTTTTGTTTTGACACATTTGAGAGTTAGGATTGATATGTACAATTACTCTACTCAGATGGTCAGTTTATGCTCCCCAAAAACATTGGGTATTCTTGGTATTGAAATGCTCTCATTCTGCCAACATATTTTGAGGGTCATCGTTTTCTATAAATGTAGTAGTTTTTAACACCCAAAGAAAGACTCTTGCTTTATTACATATAGTACAATCATCACTCGTGAGTTTACTTGTTCATTAACATTCTTTGACTGTATTTGTATATCTAATTTTGCTGTCATCAGTTTGTATCCTATTAAATCCTTGTTTTGTGTTTGTGTCCGTGCCACATCTTCAAAATATACGTTAATCTAGGCCTAGCTGTTTAAGCTTTCCATATTGGAGGATATAGAGGTAGATCAAGCACTTAATTTGAATATAGAACATGTATTATTTTCTAAATAGATAACGACTTGTATGGGAGTGAGATACATTTTCAAATAAATGTTGACATTGAAGGACTATCCATTGAATATCTATATGAAATAACAAGTTTGGTGGAAATTAAACCTGACTATTCATTTATTTATGGTGTGAGGACCATTGCTTGGTGTAATGGCATAAGCTAAGCTTTCTAGTCTGAGAGCAAGCTCAAGCCAGAGGGCATCCAGTTTTTTTTCTTTTCCCACAAATAATGTTGTTTTGCGTATTTGGTTTTCAGATTATGGAGCAAATGTGTACTAGAGGGTAAATCATGTAAAATTTTGTGATTGCCAAATTGGTTATTGTTTATTTATACTTTCAGCCACACTATCTGATTTCTCTTTGTTATAAATCAGGATACTAGAGCAGAAGGTAGGGGAAGGATTGCTAGACTCCAAAGAAGGTTGCTAATTGTGGAGGTCGAGAAAAGGATTATGCAGTTCCAAATTTGCATAGATCAAGGATTGGTATGAAATCCAAATTCTTTTTGTTTCTTTTTTTTTTTTTTTTGTCAACGAATTGTTGGTCTGCAGTCTCTACATCCTAATTGGGGTTTTGACTTGTTTTAATTGGTTTTATTGAGAGAGAAGGGATAGTAATGCCCCTTTTGTTGCTTGTAGGAAAAAGATGCGGAATGCATGTTTGGCTTGGTTTTGTATAGTTTGGATCGCCTATATCGTGCTGTGGAGTGGCATGCGAAGGCAACCGGTGAATGGCTATGGTTAGTTTTGATTCGTTAGTTTTTGGTTAAATTACAATAATATGCTCAAGGTTTCTGACAAATTACAAGGGTTATTCTAATGATTTTTTGAATGACATTGACACCCCTAGTTGACAATATAGGGAATCCTCTTTTTATTTATTTATTATTATTATTATTATTATCGGTGAAAGTCAGTGATTGGATTAGGACCTATGAGAGTTAGCCTCCCCACCCTATCCAAAGCACTAAGTGCTTGCCCCACTAATTCAACTCCCTTTAAGAAGAGTTGAACCCATGGTGGCTAACTAGGTTAGGTCTAGTTGGTTGTATCCTCCTTTTTGTTAATTGAGCATGAAGGCCTAACTGCACGCTATCTTTTCACGTTTTAATCTTCCTATTTTTTTTCTCTCCATCCTTTGTGACACAATTTCCTCTCTCTCTCTCTCTCTCTCTAATTGAAAAGTTCAGCCGACACTTCTCCTTAAAACTCAGGTATTACGGAGAAGAAAATTGGAGCTTTATAACCAGTACAGGTGGGGCAATACTAGGCGATGTGGAACACATTCCAACACACCCTCCTGGACCACAACATACAGTAGCCAGACAAACAACACACCAATTACAAGCCCAACCAAGCTCTAATACCAAATTGAAAAGTCCAGCCTACACTTCTCTTTAAAACCCAGGTATTAAGAAGAGAGAAACGGGAGCCTTATAACCAGCACAGATGGGGCAATTCCAGGCGATGTGGGACATATTCCAACATCTCTCTCTCATGCATGATGCACTCTCCATCAATATTACCAGTTATCCATCTATAACTATAAACAATCTTGATCATCCATCACTGTCATATTTGATAAACCCTTAAAAGCCCACTTTACCCACGTCAATCCATGTGCAAACTTGCCGTTGGCCTCCACAAGCTTTTCATATATTGTTGTTAATTGCATTAAAGGAGGAGAAGAAATTGGGTAATGTGTTTTATGTATCAATATTATGAGAATGGTGTTAAGGCGGTGGTAGATAATGGATTTTGATGTTTAGTGTTCTCAGGTAGTGACTGCAGTAGGTGGTGGGTTTTTTTATGATGGTGGGTTTCAATTGTTGTGTTGAGTGACTGCAGTGGATGGCCAATTGGGGTGGTGGGATTGGTGACAGTTGTGCTAAGGTGGTTTATGGTGAGTTTGTGCGGTGGGTGTTCGATGGTGATCATTGTGGCAGTTGATGGATTTGGGTGGTTGGGCTGGGTGGTGGTTACGTCAATGAGGGTGAATTTGGGTGGTCGGTGTATTAATAGTTTCAAGTCAAGCAATGCTTTGTTGTTTGAAATTAATGAATTATGTAGCAATGATGGCAATGTTGAGTTGATTGCAATTATAGACAAAGAATTACCAACCAGTAATTTAGCTAGTATTGTCTCAAGACCATAACTGACATAGCCATGGTGGGTTTGTGAGAGAGAGAGAGAGAGAGAGATCTGTTGTTTCATAAATTGTAGTGGTGGCCCTTGAACTGTCAAAAACTTCAGGGTTGAGTGTAATTTACTCTTGGTACCGTATATTTTAATGCATGTCATTTCTACACACACACGACACATTCATTATGAAGAGAGCTAACAATTTGTACAATGTAACAGTTTGAGACAGGATATTATTGATTTGGGGAAGCCAAGACTACAAACTTCATATAAGCTGACCATCACGTCACGAATGGAACGCGTGTATGATTGCTTGCTTCCTTCCTCGAAGCACTAGTGGCTCGCCTTTTTCTGTACTTTGTTGGTTTCCCCCCTCTGCTTTTTCTGTTTTTTGAAGCTCCCTATTTGCTTCTTCAATGGGTGAGTGAAAATTTTGTGACTGGTAATTATTGACCTCTTTTTATGGTTTAGGCAATAGCAACTGCTGTACCTTTTGTTACAAAATAAGCTATTTTTCAAGCAACTCTGCGAGGAAACACTTTTGTTTTTGTTCTTTGCTGCTGACTTATATTTTGAGTTTATGAAACCCCAGGAGGCTGGAGTGTGTTGTTGAGGTCCACTGAGGCTAATGTTTAGATCGTTTATTAAAAAAAATTAAATTGATTTGATATTCATAATCATATTATTTTATGAGACTTACGTGTAGGTTCTAATAGGTGAACTTATTATCCAATAGATCCTGTAATGGTGTTTTCATCAAACACTATTAAAAAGCGTCATTAATTGTTAATTTTTAGCAATTGTTTGAAAATTATCATAAAAAATGTCATTAATTATAAGTTTTAGTGACAATTTAAAAAAATTATCATAAAAAATGTCACTAATTTTTAATTTTCAGAAATAGTTTGAAAATTTTGTTACAGGAAAACGTCATTAATTGTAAGTTTTAGTGATAATTATGAAAATTGTGATAGAAAAAAGTCACTAATTGTCAATTTTTAATTATCACTTTTTTCTAATTATAAAAAATGGTCGCAAAAAATTATTTTTGATAACGATTTTATTAGAATTTATTTTCAATAGAATTTTATAGGAATTAAGTCTAAATATTATGGTCTATTGATAGTTTATCTTTATTTTATCATATTTGTTCTTTAAAAAAGTGACGATAAATATAATTTTAAAAATAAATATTTACGAAAAATATATAAAATCATAACCTACTAGAAGGGTTAAATTACACGTTCAACCCCTCTATTTTAACCTGGTAGATTTCTTAATTATAAGGGTTAATTTGCACGTTGAACTCCCCTCTATTTTAACCCAGTAGATTTCTTAATTATAAAATTATGACACTTTCATCTTAAGAATATATCCGTACAGTTTTTTTTGTTTTTAATTTTTTTTATAATAATAATAATTGACGGATTTGAATGTATGATGAAGAATATTTGAAACTACTCTAGAATCATCTTCGTTCATCGCATGAATTTCAACCCAATTGTCCAAAAAATTGAGAGGGCAAAATACTAGTGTAATTAATCTTGTTAGCTAAACATTAATCATTAAGGAGCAAACAAATAATAATAAGAGGGATGCACCAATAAATCCCAAATTAATAACTTATGCACTGTTTAGTCCTAAAAGTTTTCTTATAGACTGAAAGGTCCCATTACAATGTTAATAACATCGGATACAATGTTAATAATATCAGAGTCATGTTACAAACATTAGATTTCAAACATCTAATGTTCATCAAATTTCAATAATGTTTGAAAATATAGGATGAAAAATATCTAATGTTCATCAGATTTCAATAAGTTTTGAAATTATAGAATGAAACATCAGATCATTTACATCATTTACATCATGCTGATGTAAAAATGGGACTAAATGGAGCATAAGAAAACTTTTAGGACTAAATGGTTCAACGTTTCAAAAATTAGGACTTATGGGTAAATTTTCCTAATAATAACAATAAAATATTGAATTAAAAGTATATATCTCTCCATTTTAGTTATTTACTTTTTAAAATTTATTTAATCTATTTTTGCATCATATCCCTTAACCAACAAATTTACTTAAACTAATTTAATTTATTTTTATTTCATGAATTGTGTATATGAAAAGTAGCTATATGCACACATAGGGGTCTCCAAATAGCCTGTGGATAAAAAATATGATATTATCCAACTTGACCAACTCATCCCATGCCTCTCAACCCGTTTGAGTGTTCAGTTTATCTCAACTCATAAGAGATGATTTAGGGTTTTGAACAAATGTTTATAGTTTGAGTCTCTCCATAAATCTGGCTCGTAAAAATTTGCATAGATAAGTTTAATGTTTAATTTGATTTTTTTCTCATGTTTAAAGTTTTAGGTTGCGTTTGGTAGAATTTTGTAAATATGATTTGAGAGTATGAGTTGTATTTTGAGTTGTGGAATTATGATTTGAGTATAGAAAATTTGTTTGGTTATGATTTTTGAATAGAGTGTTGAATTAAGTTTTGAATTGAGTGTGTATTTGAGTTTTAAAAGTTTGATTTGACATGTGAAGTAATAAAATTTGTTTGGTTATGAGTTTTGGAAAGAGTTTTCAAAACTTAATTTAAATTATTATAACTCATAACAAAACAAACTACTTTCACACTATTGAAAATTCTGATCAACACTTATAACTAAACTCTTTTTAAAATTCAATTAAAAAAATTTATTATTAACAGAAAATAACATTAATCAATTTTTTAATTGAAAGCACTACAAAGGAAATAATTTTTTTTCAAAATAAATATTCAAAAAATTTATGGGGAATTTTTTTTCAGCTCCCTAATAATACTAATTTAGAGGATAAAGGACACCCAAAAAAATAGTGATGCATCAGGTCCCTGGACAACTTGGCGCGCGTTTTTAATTATTTTTGTGGACCAAAATACCCTTGCCGAAATCAACACAGAAACGAAACTATTCCGACGTCTCAGTTCCATTCCAACCATCCAGCATCTTCATGAACAGCAGAACAACAGAATTAGGGTTTCAACATCATCTTCACCATCGACATTAGAGCTTCGTTCTCTTCTGCAAAAGTCATTCTCATTCCTTCCTCACAAATTTTTCTGACCTTCGTTAGAGCTTCGTTTTCACTGCTCATCGTCATCTCAGTCCATCTTCGTCACGTCGCATCTTCATCTCAGGCCATATCAAGTCGTCATTCAAGTTTCATCCTAACTCTGGTAAGTTTTTCTGCAATACAACTAGATTTTCTCTGGAAACAAAGTTAATAGCATTTTATATTAACCTTCCATAAATTAGGGTTTCAATTTTGTAATAAAAAGTTACCTGAATTTGGAAACAGTTATTTCTGTGTGTTTTGAACTTATTCTTGAACATGTTTGTGTGATTTTATCTATAAATTTCTCTGGCATTTGAATTTCTCTGATTTTTGCTTGATGTATGTTTCTTCTTTCAATTTTCTCTAGCATCTTTATTTTGAAAAAAGTAATTTTTTATGTTTTTATCTTATTCTTGAACATGTTTATGTAATTTTGTCTATAAATTTCCCTACTCTGTAAATTTCTCTGTAATATGTATTTTTAATTGGAATGTCTATCTTTCTCTGGAATGTCTATTACTCTCTTGCCTCTGTCTAAGTTTCTCTGGCGTTTATAATTTTCTCTGACCACAACACACCACTTTCCTCCCTTCTGTGTCTCTATCATAGTTAATTTTCTCTGATTGTGTATGTAAATTTCTCTGGCATTTTAATATTATGAATTGAAATTTTCTCTGGAATGGAAATTTCCTCAAGAATGTGTATTTTTCTTTGGTATGTTTATTTTGTTCAATTCTTGGTTTCAATTTGGTGTAATTTTCAGTGGCATGTTTACATTACTTTGTTTATTTTATATTGCTAATTGTGGAATGAAAATTTTCTTTGGCTTGCCATGTTTACTTTTCTCTGCCATTCATTTTCTCTGGTATGTTAACTTCTATATGTAATTTTAACAATAATTGAAAATTTCTCTCCTATGTTTATGATGCTTTGTTGATTTTTTCTGACATTTCATTTTTAATGTCCAATTTTCTCTGACATGTCCAATTTTCTGTAATTTTCCCTTATCTGTAATTTTCTCTACATGTCCAATTTTCTCTGGCATATTCAATTTTCTCTGGGATTTAATGTTGACATCTTCATATTTTAATCATTGTCTAGAAATGGCAAAACGTAAAAGCAGCGAAACACCGGAAACACCAAGCAAAAAACAGAAACTCTTTCAGTCTTCTTATGGGCTAAGATCAAAAACCAGCAGCAAAACACTGGAAACACCAACCAAGACAGAACAACTCTCTCAGTCTTCTTATGATCTAAGATCAAAAACCAACAGCAAAACACCACAAACTCCTCGCCAAATCACACAAGGTGATGAAGCAACTAGCATCCAGATGAGTACCCCAACTTCAAAGGACTCAAGCTCAAGGGGGAAAAAACCTGTTAAACTCCATAGAAAGAGAGCTCACTACACCATTCAATTCCGATCTAACCTCTCATCTGTTGTCTCCTTTTTTCAAACACTTAAATTCAATTCAAAACAACTTGTAGAGCTTCAAAAGACCCCATTCTGGTATTTGATCCAAGCTCTAACCAGTGGAAGGATGGATCCAAAGAAATCTAGGAAATCCGATGATGATGTTGTTGCCGTAATCAAATGTTACAATGAAAAAACAAAAGTATTCACAGTTGGTAAGAAGAACCTGACCTTCACAACAAATGACATGACCTTGATTTTTGGTTTGGAATGAGGTAAATGAGCCATGTCATTAAGATACTCTAAAAAGCCAAAATCTGCATTCTTAAGGAGAAGATTCCAAAAGGACACAAGGCTCACTGGTCCTGTTCTTAAAAATGCCTTGGTCAAAGCAATGAAAGGCAAGCAACCAACAGACTTCAAAGATGTAGCAATCATTGTTACATTGTACTTGTGTCTCACCCTATTTTTTTGCAACAAGTGGGAATTCAATAGGGTGGGTTTTTATATAGTATGTGGAACCTCTTGAATCAATGAAACAGTATGATTGGCCAGAAGCAATCACATCAACATTGATTGATTCTATCATGGCATTGCACAAAACTCCAGAAAAAGTTACGGGGTGTGTCATTGCATTGCTGGTAAGTATAATATCCATTCAAATTTGCAGTTATCATACTTACAAATTTGTGCATTTAGAAAATTTTATTTACTTTAATTTTCATCACACTATTGGCTATGTGAACATGCAACTATCATTGACTCGGAACACAGTAACACAACTGACTTCCCAAGATGTGCGAAGTGGAACCTGCAAACCTTGACGAAACAACTGCAGAAGACACCAGTCCACTCTCTTGCACCTCGACAGGTTAGATTCCCATTGCTCCTGAAATCTCAGTGAAATTCCAAAATTTCTCTGACCACTGCTTTGTTTCCCTCCTTGTGCATTGATTGATTAAGATCAATTTTCTCTGAACTATCAATTTATGTTTTCTTCTTTGGTACCAACTGGTTTATTTCTGCATTGTCATCAATTTTCTCTGCAATCCAAATTTCTCTGATCACAATTGTAACATATTAACTTATATGCCCTGATTGCTTTTCTCTAATATATGAATTATATTGGTTGTTTCATAATTTTCTCTGGCCCATAAAATTGTTTCTCTTTGTGTGTAATTTTCTCTGGCCCATAACTTATTTGCCTTGCATCTTTGATAAAAACTGTTTATTTCTGCCCTTCTAATGAATTTTCTTTGGAATCCAAATTTCTCTGACACAATTATAGTCAAACATTAACTTATATGCCTTGATTGATTTTCTCTGATATCTAAATTATGTTGCTCGTTTCATAATTTTCTCTGCCTCATAAAATTAACTCCTTGTCTGTAATTTTCTCTGGCCCATACAATTTTCTCTGAAGTTTGTTTCCCATTAGTATCATTTAGATGAATTTTATTTTCCTTATTTGAATTTTTTCTCTCAGTGAATTTTGTAACATTTCTCTAATAAAAGAGTCTCCTATTACAGATAGATAACAAGCAGCTAGTCAAAAATCTGTCAGAGGAGTTCTGTCTTGGTAAAAAGACAAAGAAAGAATCAAAAAAAGCAATTGTCAAATTCAAGGAGACATTACAAGATTCATCTGAAAATCAAGCAATTGTCAAATTCAATGAAGAAGCAGAAGGCAACATAGAAGAATACGAAGCCAGCAATGGACAAGAAGCCCAAGCAAACAGTGGAGAAAAAGAAGCCAGAGAAGAAAGTGAAAGCAGTGGAGAAGAAGAAGCCAGAGAAGAAAGTGAAGACATAGAGGCAGAAGACAAAAAAAAGAATGAACAGAAAGAAGAAGACAGTGAAGAAGAAGATGAACAGCAAGAAGAAAACGAGGAAAGTGATGAAGAAGAACGTAATGAGCCGGTGGACCAACAACGTGATAGCATTTCTGGCTCAACAATGCATCAGCCTCAAGAATTTGAGGAATCAAAGGATGACCAAATTGCTGATCTACGTCAAAGACTGAAGGCACTTTCTCAATCTAAACAAGAAGAAGACAGAAATTGGATGGAATTACTTGCTGAAAAGGATATTTCAATAAGAACCCTGACATCACTTAACTCAGAACTTCAAGAAAAAGAAAGCACAATCCAAATGAAACTAAGGATGTTGGAGGTTGAAAAAGAAGACAATATGAAAACAATTCAACAGTTGAGGAATTCAAATTCGGAGCTTGAAACAGAAAATGCTAAATTGCATGAACAAGTTCAAGAACTGTCAGTCCAACTAGCAACACAACCATACAGAACACCAACAAAACTTCAACCACAAGGTCAGTGAAAATCTGGAGCCACAAAAAGTTATGTCCTTGTGTCAGCATAACTCAGAGAAATTTCTATTTATTATAATTTTCTGTCATTGGTAATTTTCTCTGGAATTTATATTTCTCTGAACACATTAGTTTCTGCCGCTTATTTCTATTGATTTCTACTGCTCATTTCATTTTCTCTGTCTATTTTCTTATTTTTGGGGCTTGTTTGATTTTCACTGTGTCTAGTTGGAATCCAAGTTGAACAACAACTAACAACCCAACAAGAAGAAATGGCACACAAAGAACAACCGAAACAAAAGACGAAAGGCTATGATAACTGGAAAATATTGAATCACATAAATTTAAATATTGAAATATCATCTATTACTTCAGAGAAATTTCACTTTTACTAATATTTTCACTGTCTACAGTAAAAAAAGATCCGACGTCAATGATCAAAAATTTAAAGGCAAAAGAAAGGAAGGAAAAGCAGCACGATCCAGAATTTCAATATCCCAAAGTTGCGAAAGTGACTAGAGCTTCAAAACAAGCTGCAAAGCAAGCTGAGCAAAGCACAAAGGACAAAGAAGTGCTTGATGCTGATGCGTACATCTTGCCTCAACCTATAAACATCAGAAAATCTTGGGTCTTTCCACAAACTCTTCCGATTTCAAGATTGATAAAAGATCACGTAAAAGATATGTTGCAGCACATATCAAATGTGTCTGGACTTGAGTAAGTACAACAAACAAAATAGAAGATAACAAACAACAAATTACAAACTTATATTGCATTAACAACAATTAAATCCCTTCTTTCTCATCTTGTAGGGCTTTAATTTGGACAAGTGAGTTGAACCTCATTACCTTCGAAGACATTGGAAACCTAATAAAGCAAAAAGAAATTGCCAACAATGTAAGTCTTTCCCTTTCATCAAAATTTCTCTGCAATGTTCCATCAGCCTTTATAAACCAATATTACAATTACAAATCATATTTTTCAGGTCATTGATGGCTATGGAGAGATACTTTTGGCTGACCAAATGAGAGAAAGACAACAACCAACCTCATTTTTTTTCACATCCATGAGCTTAGTATGTTACTACTATTTTATTTGATTTTCTCTGGAATTTACTTACTACTTTCTCTTCTTAAGATACTTCTTGGATTTTCTCTGAACAAAACCATTTTTGGATTTTCTCTGAACACAGAATTTCATCAAGATGACAGAAAATCAATCTTTTCGAGTGTCCTTATTTGACAAGCATATTGAAACAGCATGGAGGAACTACAGGTTCCTCCATTTCCCAATAAATACTGGAGGTAATGAGAAGTCCACAGCTGGAAATCACTGGACCTTGCTTGTTCTCGACAAACAAGACAATTTATGGAGGTTCTACAACTCACTGAGGTTCTACAACTCACTAAGGCCAAGGAGGGATGATGCAGAAGACAAATATGTCAAAGATGCAAAACAATTGGTAACGAGTGCAAATTTCTCTGATCCATCATAATCTTTATGTGATGATAATTTTCATACAATCCTATTGATTTGTCTGTAAATTTCTCTGTTATTTAAAAATTATTTTTTTGCAGCAAGAATATGTGGAGAATTTTTTGAAAGCTTGCCTTGAAAGAGACGCTCAATCACAACCCTCTTTCAAATTGATAAACTCACAAAACACAAGTTACGACTTTGAGTATGTCAACAATGCTCCACAACAAGAAAGTGATTCGTAAGTTTCATACATCTATAAATAAGATACTCTGATTTGCATGTTTCTTAAAACTAACCATACCTATAATTTGTATGCAGTCTGGATTGTGGCCTCTTTGTCTGCTATATAATGAAACAATATAGCAAGCATGAACCTATCAGCTCCAAATTGTCCACACAAGAGATCAGGTTGATGAGGGCAGAACTCATAGAGAGATTTGTGACCGAAGTTGGCCGATCATGGACTGAACCAATTGAAATACCTCCAGAAGAACCAAACATGTAATAGTGAAACTAGTGAAAGGAAGACAATGTACATAGCCAGACAGAGAAAATTGTCTCACATATATGTATATATCCATACAGTATTAACCATTCAGTTTTTTGTTGACACATTGAAGGAATAATGATGCTTGACTCATCCATATATATCCTTTCTTGACTAAGGTAAATTTCATTTTTTTTTTTATTTCGACTAATGTAAATTTCATACCTATCGATGGTTAAATATATATATATTTTTTATTGTGATTGTCAACACAATCCACACAGAGAAAATTGTCTGCAGAAATTTCTCTGGTATGATATTACCAGAAATTCACAAAGAAATTTAACTTGTATCGTCCCAAGGGGATGCCTATATGATCATGTAATCTGTAATGCTTTCTGTTGGTACAAAACAATTATCAAACGCAACAAAACACAAAGCGCACAGTAATTTTATCTGTTACTGGAAAATTTCACTGGATGAATTTGAAATTTCAAAACACAATGCCCAGATAATTTTCTCTGATAGTGGAAAATTTTTCCGGATGAAATTGATGGATTTGAATGGTGACACAAAATGGAATCTCTGAGTTGTGAATTTCTTTGGGTTGGTGAGGAAAATTTCTTTGGCTTTGAGAAAAATTTCTGAGTTGAAGTCATTCTAGATAAATTCTTCCCTGGTCCAGAGAAATTCTCAACTCAGAGAAATTTCAAAAGAGCTTAATTTTGTTTCTTGGTTGTACTCACTACAATAATTTTGATGAATTTGAAACTTCAAAACACATTACACAGAATTTTCTTTGCCATAGAAAATTTCTCTGGATGAATTTGACAGGTATTACAAACCCACTGCCTATAGTATATATCAACAAACACAATGCACACTTTAACTGATATTGCAAAAATTTCTCTGGATGAATTTGATTGATATTATTATATATACTGTCTAAAAAAATACATTTCACAAAACAAAACACACAAACTAATCATCAAATGTATTATTCAATCAATAAAATGTATTATCCTCAACTATTTAACAAAGGTTCCTTGCATGTCCTCTTATTATGGTGACCAATACTCTCACACCGACTACACTTAATCACCCTTTTAAACTCTCCAATAGAAGCAATTCTGTTCTTCTTCGGCCTCCCAGCTGGTCTCTTGCTCAATGGAGGTAAAATCATAGCATCTTCAATGCTACACAGAGGTTTTTCAACAGTTGGAACTGGGCCAATCGAAAACGAGTACGCTTGACGATACATATCAGCATGAAAAAATGGTTCAACAAATGAATTCAAATTCCTTCCACTCCTAAAAATTGCAACAACAGCATGTTGACATGGATACCCATTTATTTCCCATTTTCGACACGAACAAGTTCTCAACCCAAGATCAACCATAACCGAAGGAAAACAATGCACTTCAAAGACATTATCAGATGACAAACTCACATTCCATGTCCTCCCATCCAAAAAATACTTCTCCAATACACTATCCATACGAGGACACAGAACTTTATTCCATTTACTAGAGAGCAGCCTCCTATCAGACCTCATATTCATAATTTGCAACCGTATCATGTCCACCAAATTTGTTATTGGCAAGTGCCGAGCTTCTCGTATCCATGAATTGAATGACTCAGCAACATTTGAATACATCTCACCATAACGTTTCCCCGCAAAATATGCATCACTCCAATTTTCATATGGTAAACTTCTCAAGAAAGCAATCACAATGTCTCCTCCCTCACTTTTTAATTCATTTAACTTGAAATGAAATGATGCCTTTGTTGGCGCATATGCACATTCTGAAAACTTGGACACAATCGTCTCCCTAACCAAATTTGTGTTTCCACATGACAACTTATCCCTCAGATTTCTCTTTAGATGTTCAAGACAAAATCCATGAAAGCAGTTAGGGAAAAACCTAGCAATTCCCTCCACAATACCACAATGTCGATCTGATATGAAACTTATCACCCTTTCTGATCCCAATACTCCACATAAATGTTCAAGAAACCAACACCAATTGTCTTTATTCTCAGCATCAACAACAGCAAAAGCTACAGGGAAAAAACCTACAAAACAAATAGGAACAAGCATATCAGATATACACATGCAGAGAAAATTAGAACAATAAACAACCAGAGAAATTTGACACTGCCAACATCCAGAGAAAATTCACTTGGTGCCCAACTCCAGAGAAAATTCACACATTGGCAACATCCAGAGAAAATTGACTTAGTGACCAACTACAGAGAAAATTCACACAATCATAATATCCAGAGAAAATTCACTTAGTGACCACCTACAGATACAATTCACACAATGACAACATCCAGAGAAAATTCACACACTGACCAAAATCCAGTGAAAATCTACACAGTGGCCAAAACCAAAGAAAATTCAAAGTGTCAGAGAAAAATCACATTCACTCAATTCCTATATATATAGAAAATTCACATAGTTAGATAAAATTATATATATTTACAATTACCTTCATTCCCATCTGTCCCCGTTGCGGCAAGCATAACTCCTTTGTATCGTTCTTTCAAAAATGTTCCATCAAGAAAAAGCAATGACCAACAATATTTGAAACCAGCAATGCATGCATGAAAAGCCACAAATACTCTTTTGAAACGCTTGTTATCTTCAAAATCTAACTCAAAACGACTACCTGGATTATTCTTTAATGCCTCATCAAAATACCACCGTAATTGATCAAATGACAAACAAGAATCCCCATATGTACTACATTTTGCTTTTTCAACACCCAACCAACCACAATTATAACTGATTGAGACCCCATACTTGTTTTTCATTTCTTTCACAACATCCACTGGATGAGTTAAAGGTTTTGCACTTACCTCTTCAAGTATCAACCCAGAAACTAAGATGGAAGTCATCCTCGAATGTTTACTCGTATGAACCGCCACACCACACGTATGTTCATTGTTCAAAGTCCTTATGTAGAATAACCCATTTGTTTTTTCAACAGAAGCATGTACACGCCACATACATCCCCTTGATTCCTTATATGCACATTCTGCCGTAACCCTCAGCTTGTCATTTTTAACATACGTAAACTGAAAACCAACCTCAATAGCATACTTGCATAAAAAAGTACGGAACTCAACCACACCACCCTCAAACTTTTGTCCAACACTCGTAATATTATTCCGCCAACGAGCCGACAATAACACATTTTCTTGGTGAGAACAAAACTTAGAGAGTGAATTCCTTTCAATATCCACCAGCCTATCACACTCACCATCCACAACATCTACCCAATTAGACCCCACTTCATCCTCTTCATCAGAAGTACTACATCTAGTAACTGAAACATCAACTATATCAACACCGCGTGCACAAACAACCCTCAACATATTCAGAAAATCAATATTATTTCGAACCATACAATTCGGATGGTCCAAAATAGAATATGAAATACACATAGTCTCATGTTTCAAATTCTCCCATGTTTTACACAAAATGCTAACCAATTCCTCAAAATTCAATTCGCATGAAACATTAATGACAATAGTATCATTCTCATATTTGCACAGCAACAACACTGCACTGTCCATTGAAACTGAAACAAAAAACAAGAAAAATAATTTGTTTAACATAGAAACACTTCACAAGAACAACATAAAAGTCCAGACAAATTTCTAAAAATTATAATTTTCTATGAACTTAAAATAAAAGTCCAAAGACATCTACAAACTGATATTCACCTTCAAGATGATAAAAAACAAAATCACAGAAACTCAATGAATCACAGAGAAATTTCCTGCTAACTATTAAACACAATCATAGAAAAAAATCACGCGGAATATCTTTTATGAAATTATAGGCTTCTCCATGATTTTCACCTCACTACAAGCTAACAATTTTCTATGCGTCATTCTACAATATTACAAACTGAAAGTGAGTAACAAACTTACAATTTTCTCTGAACTACAAATACAAGTCAGAGAAATTTATGAACTTACATTCACTTTCTCATATTCTATCTGCATTAGAAACTTCTAATAATATGTCCATATGCACTTATAATTTTCTCTGGACTACACAAACAAAAGTGCAGAAAATGAAATTTCTCTGGTTTGAAAAAACATAGAACAAAACTTATCATTGATCAGCATGTTGATAAAAAACAGAGCACGAAAAATGAACTCTAAACATCAAAATCACCTACACTGTCAACACTATTTGAAATTGATCAAAAAACAAAGAATGAAAAATTAATTCCAAAAATAAAAATCAACTCTATCAAGCTGGCCTCTCTCTAAACAAAAATTCAAAACAAAAATCAAAATCCATGTGGAATCTAAATCGAAAACAAACCTGATTCAACTCCACTAAAAAACCTACGAGATCAATACACTGTCAACACTCTTTGAAATTGATTAAAAAACAAAGAATCAAAAATTAATTCCAAAAATAAAAATCAACTCTATCAAACTGGCCTCTCTAAACAAAATTTCAAAACAAAAATCAAAATGCATGTGGTATCTCCATCGAAAACAAACCTGATTCAACTCCACTGAAAATCTACGCGATCAACACACTGTAACACCACTGAAATCTCCGACGAAATCTCCAACGAAATCTACACGATCGTAGCAATCTTTCTCATCAACTCCACTGAAATCTCCGACGAAATCTCCACCATGAAATCTCCACTGAAATCTCCGACGAAAACTCTGACAAAATCTCCACTGCAAATTCGGTTTCCAAAATTTATCAGTTAAGTCAATAATATAATATTCAAACAAATTTATATTATAAAGGAAGGGTAATTTAGGTACTTTATAACCTAAAATAAATTTGAGGGACCTTAGCCATCAAAACATATTATTTTGGACCTCTCCTCCTATCAAAAGTAGAGGAGGGACCTTAGGCCAATTTTTCCAAAATTTAAATCATAAATATTTAAATAATCTAAAAAATTTAATAAGTAAAAAATTAAAATAAATATTCAAAAAATTTAAATCGTAAAAATTTAAATAATTTAAATATTCAAAAAATTTAAATAATTTAAAATGTTAATATTTTAAATTTAAAAACAACTTTACACTCAAATCGTAACCAAACACATAAAACAAAACTCAATTAAGAAATTATTTTTAAAACTCACAACCAAACACATAACTCGAAATTCCATACTACTTTCACAACTCTACACTCAAATCGTAATCAAATACATAACAAAAAAATTAAAATATTTAAAAATATTTTTATAAAATAGAGTCTGGATTTATTTTTATAAAATATTTTAAAATTTAAATCGTAATATTTTGAAATTAAAATATTTAAAAAATTAAAAAAATCGTAACATATTTAAATATTAAAAATCTTAAAAAAATTAAAATATTTTTAAAATATTTAAAAAATTAAAATATTGATTTGAATTAAGTTTTGAATTATGTGTTTGGTTATGAGTTTCGAAAAGTAATGATTATATTTTGAATTGAGTTTTGAGAAATGGGTGTAGAATTATGATTTGAAAGTTTAAAACAAACAACACACTCAAATCAATGGGTGGAACTATAAATTATGATTAATTTTTTCCTTTTCATTTTTTTATTACATGTTACTTGGTTGTTTTTTTTTATTATTATATGAGGTGTAAAAAGATCAAAAAAAAAAAAAAACAAAAAACAAAACAAAAAACAAAATACTTGAATTATGTAGAAAAGTAAACAAGAAAAATAACTAATGAAAATATTTAAAATATGTGAATGAAAAACGTGCAAAACTTCATAATACAAGTGTAATGGAAAATGTGTAACCCGATTTGATTTGATTTTGGCCCATAAGATTTGAGTTTATGGGTGGGATGGGATTTTAGTTTTTTAAATAGGTCCAGCCCTTAGTAATCCGTTGAATAGTCAAAGCTTGAAAAACCCATTAAAATATGAGATTTAGACACAATAGTTGTGGATTAGGTAAACCTAAATTGTCCCATTAATAACCCCTATGCACACACAATGTGTATGTGCATTGCAAACGAGGAATGCACATATATAATGTGTTGCTCAAGTAATAAATGTTTTCATTCTCAAAAAAAAAGAAAAAAAGAAAAAAAAAGAAGTGATAAATGATGTCAATTTCAAATCTCATTTTCCTTTTATGGGTTGTTTGGGATGACCTAAATAAGTACACTTTTTGTCTTTTTACGAAAAAATGTGCAGAAAAATAGAGAGGTGATGTGATGGAAAAAAGATAAAAAAATAAAAAGATGGATTATTTTGTAGTAGCCAAACTTGACCTTAATATAATTTACTTAAAATATGAATATTATCCAAAATCGTCATATATTTTCAAAATATGATATATCAACACTATAAAAAACCTTTACATATATACTCAAAATATGATTTGTTGACTATGATTTAACTTTTAAATTTTAGTAGTCAATTAATGTTTGAAAATTTTACCTATAAATCTCATCTCGAAGAATAGTGATATGATTAGTTTCAAGAGTTCTCTTATTGTGACAACCCTCACCTCTGATTAGTGTTAAATTATGATTGAGCATGATAAGTAATTGATTAAGCTGAAATTCTGAACTGATTGTATGAACATGTTGTTTGAATTGCATTTCTATCTGTTTGCTACAGAATGATTTGTTCATGTTTTAATATTGAAACTGCGAATTGAAGGCCTTATCGGCGACCGAATCAGAAATTGATTAGTATTTTATGCTAATTAGGATTTACGTGATTTTATGGTAGATTTAATTAAAATTTAATTTGAAATGATTAAATTAGATTAAGGCCAAGTTTGGCATCTACTAAATAATACAAAAAGTCAAAAAGTCACTATCCTATTTAAGTCACATCATCTTATTTAAATCACATCACCTTTCTAACACATTACATCAAACCCAACCCATATAAGCCAATAAGTCAAAAAGTGCACTTTTTTAGAACATCCCAAACCAACATTAAATAATGCTAGATTAATTGAACCTTGGTAATTACCTTTTTGCCATTGAGTGGCTTGACTCATTGACCAACCTTTATTACACCTCATACATATTTGATGCATCATTTTGCTTATCTTCTACACCAAAAAAAAAACCGTGAGAGAGAGTGAGTTGGCAGAATTTGTGTTTAACAAGAAAAATTGGCTTGAAGACTTAGAAGAATTGAAAGGAATTTGCATATTTGGGCTTCCATACTAAGAATTCAAGACCTAAGATAGGGAATTCATCATCTTGATTGTGAATTTGAGTTATTTCTTGCATGGTTCATGGGAATATTGGAGTTTAGAGTCAAGTATGGCTTAAAGAGTTGAATTGAGTAGCTATATGTGCATGCATGTCCATATCTTTAAGTTTTGAGATCAATTTCATGAAAATTTCCACATGCATGTCCATATTCTAGTTGTGGTCCATGAATTCATCATGTTGTTAGAGGGATTGACTCATTTGATCATGTGTTAGAAGCTTTGAATTCAAATGAACACATGCATGATATTTTTACATCATGTTCTTGAAGTTTTAATTGAAATTGTGTTCAATTGGCTTACTTTTGGGCTTTGATTTTATCAAGGATCTTCAAAAGATGTTGTATTATGAGTTTCCAAGTATTTTCCAGAAAATTGGCCCAAAAGATTGAGTTTTGATGTGTTGAATGCTTGGTTTGAGCTTTGGAGGCAAATCTGGAAAACCCAGAATTTGGCTTCCTCGCTCGAGCGAAGGATTCCACGCTCGAGCGACGGAATGCTGGCTTGAGCGTAGATTGCAAGCTCCCAGGTTTTTGTGGACGCAGACGCACGCTCGAGCGACGAGACCTGCGTTCGAGCGAAGCTCTGTGTCTCACGCTCGAGTGAGCATCGAGCGGAGATTTTCAACAACCAGTACTTTTGCATTTTTACAGACTGCTCGAGTGAAGGAGTTTATGCTCGAGCGACCCCTTTGTTTTGGCAAGCTTGCTCGAGTGAAGAGAACCACGCTCGAGCGAGACCTCTATTTTCGGCAAATTTTGTAAAGTGTTTTAAAATATATCTTTGCATCATCTTTCCATCCTAGGCATTCCTAGGCCATGTTTAAGGCATCTTAAGGAGGATATTGATTTAGAACCACACCAAGTCAAGTTTAGGGGCTAAGCTATTAATCCCAAGTGTGTAACTTAGTGTGTTTTCGTTCTACAACTGTGTAGGGTTGGCATCCGAGGACGCTCATTAGCTTGCCTATAGCCTAGTGCTCTGTGAGTAACAATGTTGTAAAGATATGTTCTATTATGATTATTTTCTGAATGATCAACTATACTGCTTCCTGAAATGGCATCGTTTACTGAATGAATGTTTGTCATATTTGGAAACTGTATTCGTGGCATCCTTAACAACTTACTATTACTGTTACTGCTACTGTTACAGAGATCTCTGTCGGTTCCAATGTTGGGACCTCTACTGTTTACTGTTTGATGGCCATCAACTGACTATTCGGTCTGTCAAGACCTATTGCACTGTTTTGCTATTGGATGTACCACATATGACTATTATGGTTTTTGAATAACTGTTATGGCATGAAATATGAGCCACTGATTGAATAACTGATTTACTGATACAATTGACTGTTTTAATTACTGAAAGGACGTTCATTCTTAACCCCTTTACGCATATGTTATTCACTGGGCTTTAGCTCACTGTTTATATTTATATGTAGGTGTCCAGGCACCGGACCAAAGTTAGAAATGTCAAGCTAAGCTCTTGTTTTGTCAAGCCAACCATCGTGCCTCACTTCGAGGTTCCAAGTCTGTACAAGCTAAGGCTGTCCCTGGGGTGTCTCAGATTCACCCCTCTTTGTCTCTGTTTTGTAATAGTTGAATAAGACTTTCCGACTGTACAGTTTTGTTGAAGGGACTTGGTCCCTAACCCAGATGTTGTGTATATAACGTATGTATATACGTCGTTTTATCAATGTGGCTTGTGCATAAAGTCTTTTGCATTCAGGTTTTCACAGCTCATTGGACATCTTTTATTTACTGTTTGGCTTCCGCCAGCCCCTTATTTTGTATTACTGTCATTACTGTTAAGCAGGCCTTCGGTAATCTCGGATTACTGGCCGGTTGCGATGCTAAATCCATAGGGGCGGATTTGGGTCGTGACACTTATAGACCAATTAGTTCCATTAATTTTGAAAAAGATAGATTTAATATATTATTTTTAAGATTGAATTTACAATTATATTCTTATTTCTATTATATATATATATATATATATATTTTTCTCTTTTGTGCTAGAAATGTAAGATATACAACCTATAAGAATCAAATTTTAGATAAACTTTTATATGTGAATCTTTTTTATTTTGAATGATTTGAAATATGGAATTCTTCAGAGATTCCAAAAGGATGTGGGATTCTTCAAATATTGCAAAAGGAATACAAAAACTCTTTAATAAGCTTTGATCAAATGTATAATTTCAATCTGTAATGCTCCAAAAAAATTCTTTATTATACTTTTTTCAAACGTAACTTTCCAATGTAACACTCCAATGTAACACACACAAAAAATTTCTTAGCGTATTTTTTTCAAATATAATATTCTAATATAACACTCTAAAAAAAGGATATGAGATTCTTTAAACCATTCCAAAAGGATGTGAAATTCTTCAAACTATTCCAAAATGAGTATAAAAATTCCTTAGTAAGTTTTGTGTAAATGTATAATTTCAAACCGTGAGTGTTATGTTTGGAAAAAGTACACTAGGTAGTTTTTTAGTATTTTTATGTGTGTTACATTAGAGTGTCACGCTTGAGTTTACATTAATTAGAATGTTACTGAGAGGGAGATTTCCTAATTTGGCGTTGGGTCGAGCTAAGTTGGGCCAGGCTGAGTCAGGCCGAGCTAAGCTCGTGCGTTCATTGCGCGCTCCGATCAAAATCTCGGTGCGGTCTAGCCTAAGTGACCTTCGACTGATATCTTGGTTGAACATGTGCACTCCGACGTGTTAGGCGGATTAGAACTTTTGAGGATTGGACCAACCGGGTAAGAGAACGGCCAGGACTGAGGGGCTCAGCAAGAGCCACGGTGAAGTTGTCAAAGTAACCGGTCAATTAGAACGGTTGTTTCGGTGAGCCGTGATGCCGCGTTAGAAGTAGCTCGGTTGGGGGTTTTCTGCAGCACCCCGGCACTGCAGGAATGAGGTTTCGCGGTTCATATGTTGTAATTCGGTTTGACAGTTTCGTTAGATGGTGATTAGCTGTTTTAGAGCTGACACATGGAAAAATATGATAGGGGAGCAGGTCCATGCGTCCCGAGAGGAATGGGCTCAAAAGCGCGCGCAGAAACTATATAAACAAGGCAGCGCCTCCATATGTGGGGAGACTGGTGAGAGCTAAAAGACCACTAGGGCCGTTTACGGGTCGGCCGGCTAGGATTCAGTGTTTGAACCACCACTCGAACTGACCCTTTCGGTTCAATACTTTTTTCATCCGATGTCGACCGCCAGTGTGCTGGAACTCGACCGCACACTGATTCGGTGTTGTCGGTCGATTTTGACGGTTTCGCAAAGAGCTCAAACAACACAGAAACTTTACTATTCACTCAATCAAATCTAAGAAGCTAATTCAGAATTTTCAAATACAAATAATGAAATCACACACGCAGACCTCAAAGAATGAAGAAAAGTATTCACATGGAGAGAGAAGGATCTAAAAGAGAGGAGATATGATACATTGAAAAAAGGAACTCATCGTCACCATCAATCTGCTTGCGCCATTACCGCCACGAGTTCGCCACTGCTACTGCCATTTTGATCACCACCATCGTCTTCACCACTGTGAGATGAGTTGGGGGAAGAGCCACCATCACCATCCTTTTGTGAAGAACTATACCAGATAGAAGAACTATACCAGAGAGAGAGAAAGAGAGATAGTTTAAAGGGTTTTGGGTTCTCTAGGCTGCCTTTAGAGTTGCCTAAGATACATATTTTTTTTATTTTCTTAAAGGGATTTGAGTTCCTAGGCTGTCTTTACAATTCTCTAGGATATAGAATATGAGTCCAATCTAAACACGTTGAGGGTAAATATATTTTTTAAATATTTTATCGGTCGGATCGGATTTATCGAATTTTAATGTGTACTATCCGTGACCGACCGTGAAATTGAAAAAATGGAGAAGTAACATCCGTAGCCGACCGTCTCTGTAATTAAAACCGTCCGTAGCTCGTCGAATTGGTTTGGACCAGACGGGTTTGTCGGGTGTCTAGGTTCCATGAACAACCCTAAAGACCACTTTGTCTTCTCTCTCTATAGAAGTGTACTAACTTGCTCATCGGAGGGATTTTCTGGCAACACATCGCCGAGTAGCTCACCATCGTTGTGTTCGCAGGTTAATCGGAGTGAAGTAAAGCTTGTACACGAGGAGTACGGACAACACCAGATATTTGCTCCCCGTACAGTTACATTTGAGAAAAGTATATTAAGAAGTTTTTTTGTATATTACATTAGAGTGTGTTATACGTTTGGGAAAAGTTTGAAGTGTTATGTTGTTACGTTTGAAAAAAATATACTAAGGAGTTTGTAGGTATGTTACATTGGAGTGTTACGTTCTTATTTGTAATGTGAGATTTGTTTCAAAATGAGAGAAAATTCAAAACCTTTATAGTGTAGATTGCCCAAATGTGTAATTTTACATTTGGAGAAACTCACTTTTATTTTTTAAAAATTAAACTCAAACATGTAAGTGACTACTCTTTTATGTATTTTTCACTTTAACGAGACTTTTGGATTGATAAGAAAAAATGAAGCACTAAATCGTTCACAAAATCTCATTTTGAAATTTATTAACGTTTCACCTTTAATATTTTTATCTTTTTAAAAAATAATCAAAAATTAACAAAATTAATGCAGAGATTTGAAATTTTTAGTGTAGTTAGAAATTTCATTTTCCTTACTATCTATAAATTGATAGATAGATTAGACCATCTCCAACCGTTCACCAAATTCAACAACAAATTCAAATTTGATGAAAAAAGGGTGTTTTTTGTGTTGCAACAGTTGTACCAAAATAGTATCAAATTAAGAAAATATCAAACGTTTCACCAAACTGAGGATGACTTGCCCTTTTTACCAATTCACTGTGCATAGTCGTTGAGTTGGATTCATCGGACGACCGGCTGGACGTCCGATCGGATGTCCGGAGTTGACCCCCGGTCGACCACCAAGAGTAACATATGAAGCAGTGATGAGAGCTTGCTCATGGAGAAAAAAACCTTGTTCGGTCGACCGACCGATCGTTCCACCGGACGTTCCTGCCTTTTGATGCAAGTTACAGTGTATCCGTTGAAACAACTCATATCAGATGGAGAAAATCGTCATTTTTTTATTCAAATTTGATAGAAAAATACTAAACGATTAGAGATGCTCTTATATTAAATTGTTTTGACAAAAAATCATTAAATAATTATATAAAAAAAGAAAAAGAAAAAACCTATATGCAACCGTGGGTTCTATCTCATTCTGGCTTCACACAAATCAGACCCTTCCTTCTCTACTGTGCTCCGTTTCTTCTTCTGGTTTTATCTTTCTCGTCGCTACACCATTCCGCCGATGATGATTACGACGGCGACGGTCACCATGGCGGCGGCCGAAGGTGTTGGTGTCAAATTCCCTTCTTTCAAAATCATAAACCCTAATCTCACTCTCCCCAATCGGACCTCCACAACTACTCTCCGTTTTGGCTTTCGCAGATTTTCTTCTTCTTCTTCTTCTTCTTCTCTATCTGTTGTATCTGCTAAAGCTTCTTCTTCAATCGTTCGCGAAGAAGATCCGAAACTTGGTCCCGTTTCGCTTGGACACATCACCCGACCTGATTTTCCTATTCTTCACCAGGTACGTACTTTTGATTTCTGTTTTCTATCTTCCATTTGGTTGCCCAGAAAATAGGATTCAACTTTCATTTCACTAACTTTGACTTCATTTCGGATTTTTTTTTTCAATTTTGTTTTTCTGATTTTTCTTTGTTTATTTCTTTACTACTATATCTTCTTCTTCTTCTTCTTTTTTTTTTTATATAATTTTTTTTATTGTTTTATTTTAGTTTTCTCTTTTCTTTGTTTAGGATAATTTATGTTTAAAATTTTTGTGAAAGTGTGTTCGTACTTGCATAGAGTGATTATCTAAAGGAGTTTAGTGATTTTTATTTATTTTTGGCTATTAGATTATTCACATACTGAACAAGCAATGATTACACCAATATATAAATTTATTTGTTCATCTTACCCAAAACAAGCTAATAGCATTGTCATCGCACCGTTTGGAGTTACCCGTTGAGGATTGCCAAAGCGGGCTGGAAGAGCAGCTTATAAGATTGTTACACCATTGTGGATAAAGTCCCTTGTGTCTTCCGTCTAAAGCCCACTTCTCGGACAAGAATGATTTTCTCATAATGAGTCTTCTTTGAAAAAAATATCACAAATAAGTTAGGAAATAGGAGTGTTGAAACCGTCTTGTAGCTGGTGGCATGAGAACCTCTTATGGTTGGAAAAATTCTGAGAATTATTGGTCAATTGGATGGGACTTGGTGATGGTGAAGTTAGTTGGCAATTGGAGGGGGACGTCACAACACTTGGGAAATAGTTGGAGCTCACATGGTCAACAAGTCACGAGGATGTCAACCCTTTTCAGTGGGGAGATTGATAACCTTTCGAGGGTACATCTTGTTATAATGTCTTTTTATACACCACTATGTTGCCTAAGGAAAATTGAATTTACCTATGTGCTCGCCTATGTTGCACCCCATGTGGGTCCAAGCAGTGCCCAAGCATTCTCTATGTGCCTAAATATTGTGTTAGAAAATTTTCAAAATTAAATTTTTATCTGATATATTGTGTTATAGTAGGAAGCCCAGGAATCGGCTATACATTTGTTCCAAATCTGTTAGAAGGTGGAAATGGAATGGGTTAATGAAGACTGACACTCCTCTCAACTGTATGATGTATCATGTGTATGTAATCATATGAAACTATGGTTTGATTGGGCAACACTTTTACTATTTTAGGATTATATTAAGACCTTGATTATGTGGAGTGTCTTGTGGTTCACATGGGTACAATTTGGATGGAGTATTCTGGACCATAGGATCAGCTTGCAATTCAGCGATTAGAATTGCGTCTATTCAAATAGGTGTGTTTATAATCATTGGTTATAGAAATACGTCAAACCTATTTGTATAGATACTAAGAATAGACACACCTAATTAAATGAGCACAACAAGAAATATTATATCATGAAAGGAGGTGTCTAATAATAAAAAGATAAATCATATCATGAAGGACTATCATTTTTGTATTAAATATAGTTCCAATTGTTAGATAGGTTATGTTGTTACTTCTCAAAAGAAGTTTACATATTGTAACGTGTGATATTGTTTTATAAGTATCAACATGATTTCGCAGGAGGTAAATGGCTCAAAACTTGTCTATCTTGACAATGCTGCAACTTCTCAGAAGCCCACTGCTGTTTTGAAGGCTATACAAACCTATTATGAAACATACAATTCAAATGTGCACCGTGGGATTCATTTCCTGAGGTTTTTAACACTAATTTATATAATATTTAAAAGCAACAAAGTCTTCATGATTGTTTTTGTTGTAAAATATGCAAAATTATTATGTTATTTTTATTTTTATTTTTATTGTAGTGTGAAAGCAACGGATGAATATGAATTGGCAAGAAAAAAGGTGGCAACTTTCATCAATGCATCTGAGTCTAGAGAGATTGTTTTCACAAGAAATGCTACTGAAGCTATCAACCTAGTAGCTTATTCCTGGGGCCTTTCAAATTTAAAACCAGAAGATGAGGTATGCTCTCTTTTGCTGTACTAGTATTTTTAGCCCAATGTTATAATTTTGAATTCATTGTATGTCATTTTATTTTATTTCAATTTGAACGACTACGAATTTTACTAGCTTTGCTTATTGTTATTGGGTACCATTCACAGTGCTATGAAACAGTCAAATCCCATCTCTCCATGTTCAAATCCGTACCCATTTGTTACTTTATAGAAACACTAAAATCCTAGATATTTTTACCATCTTTATAGCCACGTAAACTATTAATTTCATCCCTAAAACTAGGGCCTTTTGCTGCTGCCATATATTAATTTTGGACTCACTAGTGTTCCCCTCACTTATTCTGCATCACTTAACTAGTTTCTTCCTAAGCTGAATCATGTTTTACAAACACGAATTCATATACCATTTTAGTCCAAATTCTTAATTCTACTTTCTGCTAGTTTTGTAAAATGAACTGGATTAATGAAACTACATCAACTTTTAAAATCTTCTCAAATAGTTTTTTAATTAGAAACGACAAAAGAATTTGGATGTAGCAATGTCATGGAATCAGGAGTAGAAAGTGATACTTCTTTTTTTTATGTGAGTAGGAGTTGGAACTTCATATCTCTTGATGAAGGTTTTGCTCATTTCAACTCCACTTCTTTTCGTTCTATATGTAATTTTGTGAGCCCCTTTATTCCAACCTAATTCGAGGGTTTTCATCTTAGACTGGTTAAAAAAACTGCATATCCTGCTCAAAGTATTAGTTATTTATCACAAAAATATCTTGTAGGTTATACTCACAATTGCAGAGCATCACAGTGCTATTGTTCCTTGGCAAGTTGTGGCTCAAAAGACTGGTGCCATTTTAAAGTATGCGGGTTTAACTGGAGATGAAGTTCCAGATACAGCAAAATTAAGGGAGATGATTTCAAGGAAGACAAAAATTGTGGTTGTACATCATGTCTCGAACATGCTAGGTACTTGAAGTCCACAACACTTTTTATTTTTATTTTTATTTTCTTTTTATTTACTCATAGACTAGTTAATTTAAGGCATGTCAACAGAGGTGGTATCCATATTTGAACGTGGTGTTTGAAAATCAGCCGGCTATATAGGTCATGGCATGTAAGACACATTCTTATTGCATAAACATAATCTGAGATGAACTGGCTGTTATTTCTATGGAAGATTTTGCAACATCGGTTTTATATTTTTGAAATCAGTTGAAGATCATCAATTTGTGTGATGTCATAACCACATTTATTAATTCCTTGTTCACTTTGCTGTAGCTTCTGTTCTACCAATTAAGGAGATTGTGGGTTGGGCACATGATGTTGGGGCGAAAGTGCTGGTAGATGCTTGTCAAAGTGTTCCTCACATGGTGGTTGATGTACAGAGCCTCGATGCTGATTTTCTTGTTGCTTCCTCTCACAAGGTTAGTTTATTTTCATTTGGACTAGTATTTAAGACTTTTTAGTGTGTATTTGGAGTTGAGGAATAAACATGCTTCAGATGTGTGGGCCTACAGGCATTGGATTCTTATATGGTAAAAGTGAGCTGTTGTCTGTCATGCCTCCTTTCTTAGGTAAGCCTTTTCCCTTTGAAATTAATGAATTTAGAAGAACAGCTTCTCTTGTGTGAAGTATAACCCGTGCTTGCAAATTCATCAAATCTATATCTATGAGCATACTGAACTCATCGACACATGAGGTTTCTCTAAAAGAGTTTCTTTTGTGTATTTTTTTCCCTCTCCCCAATATTTCTTAAACACAGGTGGCGGCGAAATGATTTCTGATGTATTTTTAGACCATTCCACTTATGCTGAACCTCCATCCAGGTTAGCAGCTTATTTATTGCTTGACTGAAATTTAATCTGGTTAATTGCACATGCAGGGGGGAAATGTAATTATATTTACTGCCCTTCCCTTGCATTAGGTGCAAGTATATTTTGGTGATTATAATATTTGCAAACATTGCTACTTGGATGACCAGCATGACTAGATTGTTTGAACCAGAGAAGTACATATTTATGAAGAATTGCTATTTCTGAGAAAAATTGATTTCAAAACGGGTGTGGTTTGCCAATGATTGGAAACAAACTTCAGACTGCAAGGGGAAACACCTATGAATCAGATGGAAAATGGTGGGACTCAGCACCATTGAAACTAGTCAATATCTGGTGGTTATAATATTGGATCAATGTTTAAATAGGGATATATAAAGACACTGAAAAGGACATTAGTCATGAGTTCCGTCCAGGGAAAATTTAGCGATCGACTTGTCCCAAACCTTGATGTTTTCTTCTCTTTTTTTACTGTATTAGATCCTTCTTCGTTTTTGAACTTCATCATGACATTTTCCTTTATGCTAATCATTACATGACACATTTTCATGTGAAGATTTGCATTTCTTCTTCTGTTGTTTGAAATGGTTGACGTACAGGTCTTAAATATAGAGCATCCCATGTTATTCCATTTCTATCCCTGCTTTCAATCATTCTGGATTGTTTGAAATTGCTGGTGTAACAATCTTTTTAGTTCCTTAGTTCTCTATTTCTATTTGAAATAAAATAGTCCTAGGGAAAAGGATTTTGTTTCTACCTAGCTAAAAAAACAATATGTCAATGTCTCTAGTAAACCAAAGTTATCGTTTAATAGCTATTTTGCTTCAATTTCTTCTCTACAAATTAAAAATTGAATATTAGTTATGATTAGAAATCTACTTTTCTATCTTCATCCATGCTGACATACAAGTCTTAAATATAGAGCATCCCATTTTTTATTTTTTTTTTGGGTGAATAAAGCATCCCATGTTATATTATTTCTATCCCCGCTTTCAATCATTCTGAGTTGTCAGCATCTTGAATTCAATACCAATTTAATTAATTGGAATGCCAAGTATTCTGGTTATGCAGTGTATTGGTGTTTGTAAGTTGGTATTTCTTTTAGTTCTTTATTTTTTTGGACACGTTCCTTCTAGTAATGATCTTATTACTTAAATAAATATGCAAGATGTTGAAGCTTTAGTTTCGTTAAACCCCCACCATTTGATTGGGTCAGATTTGAGGCTGGAACACCTGCAATTGGGGAAGCAATTGGGTTAGGAGCAGCAATAGATTATCTGTCTGGAATTGGCATGCAAAAGATTCATGATTATGAGGTTAGTGCAGTTTCCACTGTTTTGCATTCTATTATATAGATCAAGTCCTCTGTTTCAAGCATTGCAAGACATCATTCTAGTTGCCAGTAGGAACAGATATTTTAGTGGGAATAAGTTGTAGAATCATTGACCTTCATTGACCTTGTATCTGTATTTCTGTAAGTTGTAATGTGATGCAAGCCTTGGTAGTGGAGTATTTCTATAAAGTTACTCTTTTTTTTTTTTCTTTTTTAAAATTTTTTAAGCTGGGTATGCTACACCTCAAATATATGCACTCCAACCCTGGTTCTTATGTAATGTACTCATAACCTGGTTCTTTTTGTTCTGATTTATTTATCCAGGTAGAGCTGGCAAATTACCTATATGCAAGCCTACGTTCAGTTCCTAATATTCACATATATGGGCCAGTACCTTCCCAAAATGTCCAGCGTGCTGCTCTTTGTTCATTCAACATTGAAGATATTCACCCGACAGATATTGCAACATTTCTGGACCAACAGGTATGTGTAGAACATAAGTATGGCCTTCTGCTGTTGTAGTTTTGTGCTTTTTTACTCTTCAAGAGATTGAGAGAGAGAGAGGGTGGCAGGTGGGGAGGGTGGAGAAGGGTTTAGGTGGCTGCCAGAGGTGGTGGCTGAGAATGGGTGTCCTTGTTAATTTGACTTGGGGTTAATAATGGTGTTAAAAAAGTCATCAAATGTGGGGTTTCCAACAATTTTTTTTTGGTATGCCTTTAGGGGCTCCTTGTTAAATGTGTTGGTTTCAAGAAAATGAGGGAAAAATCACAAAAATTTATAAAAGTTGAATTGGAAAATGATGTGTAATTAGTGTAATTTGTTTTCAGCATGGAGTAGCAATTAGATCAGGCCATCACTGTGCACAACCCCTCCATCGTGATTTACGAGTCAATGCGAGTGCACGAGCTAGCCTCCACTTCTACAACACAAAAGAGGATGTTGATGATTTCATCCGAGCACTCGTGGACACAGTTAGCTTCTTTTCGTCCTTCAAATAGCCTAAATTCGTCTTTTATTATTTATTTTTTTTCCAGATGTATTGCACAATGGCAGCTGTGTTCGTGTCAGTGATTGATTTATATTGTCAATTGACTTCATAATCTATTTCTGTACTCTGTAAAAGCTTTTATATTTACCATCTGAAATTTAATGACCTGGCCAAGGTTATATGTAAAAAGTGTTTATTTTGGGAGAGAGAAGAAAGTGTAGCAAAATTTAGAAAAGCAGAAGACAGAAATAACCTAAACTTTTGGATTGCTGCAAGTCGACATTCAAATTGTTCTGATCCTCTCCAATTTCATTTTTGTTCATTTTCCAAATTCTAAGAAGCTTTAAACCAGCTTTTTGTTTTGGTGCATCTTATTAGTGTTTCCTATATTATTTCAAAAATTGTACCAATTTTTTTATTTTGTTTTTGTTTACACTTCCAAAACAAAAATAACCGAGACAAAAATAGTTCAAATAAACAAGTTAATTATCAAAAAACTAAGTCATTTTTTTACCTTTACTTTCTAATAATCAACTTTAAACTTTAGTAAAAAATATATGGATGAAATTCCTCATTTGTTTAAACATCAGAAAAGTATATGGGTGTGACATTACTCATTTGTAAGAAGCCTAGTGTATCATCTTTTAGACAAAATGCCTTCCAATCATCTCAAAAAAATTTGAACATTTCATAAACATCATTTATAGGCATTTTTTATTTCAACAATATGCATGTATACAAATAATTCAGTCTAGTAAAATATACCACACCAGCACAGCCAGATCATAAAAAATCTCAATCACTAAATCACCAACTTCTAATGTGAGAAGTCCATAATTATGGTGATCAAGATTTTTGGTAAGCCTTTTTCCATACCACACCACTTCCAATCTCATTGCTAAAAGAAGACTTAACATTATGCTGTGAAGACAGACAAACACCCTAATGAACCAAATATTATCACATAGTTTAAGAAAATCACGTGACCGTGTGCCATCCAATGACATCTTGTCATTTTCCCATCATTTTCTTACTTTTATGCTGTGTTTGGTTGGAAGATTTGGGGAGGAATTTGGAAAAGGAAATTAATAAAGTATGTGAAATTATGTGAAATTTAGGCATATTTTATTCTCATTTCACCTACCTTTTCCATTTCTCTTTCCAAATCCCTCCTCAAATCTCCCAACCAAACACAGCATTAGGGTCATGTACTTATTAGATTCTCTGCTATTGGTTGGGCACGTCAAGGTAAAATTCCCTCCTAATCAACCTCGTAGAGAACTTATAACTACCAATTACGGCAAGGTAAATAACGGGCAAAATTGATGTAAATCTATCCCTCTAAGCAATTAGAATACAGGGGGCAGATTCAACAAGCCACACAATTAATTTCAATATCTGGGAATATTTCAGAGGGCTAAAAAAGATAGTGGTCATTGAGATTGGCATTTCTCTTTCCTCGCCAAGGATTCCCCCTTGTACTCGCTGCCAGCACTCACCACAAAACCTGCTCCAACCTGAAAATGAAGCACACAACAAACTATAAGAAATGCAACTATGAACACACAGATCCCTTGAAACCCGGGAGAGAAAAAGAGAGAGAACCTGACAGTCTTTCAGAACAACACGGTCTTGGAGCTGTACATTACTGCAGATAACAGAGCCTTGGATTGAACAACCATCCCCGATGGAGACATGGTTCATAATTACTGAATTGACAACCTGCAGATACAACGATAAAAGACATTGCAATTACCTCCAATTAAAATATAGTCGAGCAATGTCACAACATTTGTAGCTCTTTAATCAGATAGTGGATTAAATGCCTTCACAATTATATAATTGGTTTTTTATGAAAGATCCATCACACCTTTACATTGGAACCTATCCGGCAGTGACGGCCAATAACAGATCGTTTTACACTGCATTTGTCACCCATTTGTGAACCTTCCCCCAGCATGCATTGTGGTCCCACCTAAAACAATCAAACAGCTTACTAAACAAACCAAGAGAATTACCACATAATTAACAAACCATCATTGAAACGAATCATACCTGCTGCAAAACATTCCTTAGACAACCTACGGCTACCACTATTAATTAAACTGGTAAATCAATACTCATTACTCGGGATTCTGAAAAAAATGTTACAGAAAGTGTAACTCACTGTAGTTTTTGACCCAAGCACGGCAGAAGGATGGATGATGTTGTTATGAGCGGAGAACGAATATCCTGACAGGTGACTTGCATCCCCAATAACCTGATACACGTAGGAATAACAGTCGGCTCCTATTGATAGAATAAATGTGAATTGAAATTAAAAAATAATAATAATCAGAAGTCCCAAAAGCTTTGACTGTTAGAACTCACGTCTCGATTTATGTCACTGAAAGCTTGAATGGAATTCAAGCGTGCACAAAACTTGTTCTTGCTGGCAATATAAACACAGCATTTATGGGTTTTGCTTGGAACAAGGGCAGACCCATTAAGACCCACGGCACAGAGTTCGTGGAAACTTGGGGTAGAAGAATTAGTCAGAAGTTGAGACAGCGTTACTTTGTTGTCCTGGGAAGCAACTTTGTCATTCCCATTTTCTTCTGATTGCGCTCCATGCAATGATAATTCAGACCTCTGATTTTTCATAAGAAAAGAATTATAAAATAAAGGGGGGAAAAACCCAAATGAAGATAGTATATGCAAAAATCAAGTAAGCATCCTATTCAACTAACCAGCTGGCTCCTGACAAGATAAGGAAGTACATCCTGCCTTAAGCTTTGAAAAGTTTCTTTTTGATCAAGTATTTCTTGCAGAACAGACCTTTTAGAGAAACAAGCAAACTTGAGTAAATAATAGATAGATTTTAGAATGAATGAATTAAAAGATCACTTTGAAGAAAAGAACAAAACCTCAAACCTCTTGAACGCATACAAATGAGCATCCATCAAATCAGCGCGCATTTCCATCTACACAAGCAATGAAAAACAGAGCCCCCAGTAAGAACCAACTACCAAGTCGAAAAGGTCTTAAAAAAGGCAACAAAACAAGGAACAAAGAGTTATTACACATTATTAGATATCATGTGTGCTTCCCCGTGAGCAATAAATCAAACTGGTGACTGAAATTTCTAATCAGTTACACAGGCCCACAAGAGCAATAGATCAAACTGACAATTGATTTTCTTTTTTCTTTCCTTTTCTTTTCTGGTACAGAATAAAATTATTTGGTATGCCAGCAGAGAAAGATAAGAAAGAGCTGTTTTAATGAAGGAGATGAAAATGAGGAGGCATGAAAATTTAGGGAAAAGAGAAGAATGCACTCAGCATGTGACAACAATTAAATTCTTTTTTTCCTTTTTCTTGGGTACAAAGACAACCAGAGAAGATTAATAAGGTCACCAGTAACATCTTCGACTGCAAACATTCCTCCGCAGCCCAACCACAACACCCCCCCCACACACACACACACACCAAAAAAAAAAAAAATGTGGCCCCATGAGCATAGACGGCAAGGAATTAATTTAAAAAATAAACAAGTAACAAGGGACAACAACCAATAAATAAATGAAGAAACTCATCTCAGTCATTGCACTAAGCACTGAAGAATATTTTTCTAACAAAGGAGATTTACAGACCTGCCCCACTGCACGGAGAATGCTCTTCTGAACTCTAATATCTTTCTCAACTTCAGCTCCTAGGATTCACATTACATGATACATAAATGTTTGTTTTTTTATTAAGATCACAATATGGATATATAAATATGTATAGAGATCTAACCAGCTGCTATGAACAAAAGAAATTGTTGTGTGGGATCCAGCCCTATAATATTATAGCGTCCTGGTTTCTTGGCTTTGTCCTTTCCACCAGCAGAACCAGACTCTGATGGTCCACTGACACGAGCAGAGCAAAGCATTGCGGTCACTACGGCATCATGTCGCCTATGAGCAGCAGCCACTGCCCCCGGGGGAACATCACAAACAAGATCGCCACTCACAACCTGCAGAAGCATAAAGAATTAATAGCCATAAATTCTAACAGAACCAGAATGCCACAAAAGTTGAGAACTCCAACCAAGATATCATGTGCAGTCAGGTGGTGACCAATGGCCCGAAGAGCACCAGCTGTGCCAACATCCTCGGGTACTGCAGCTACCTGCAAATTTTGAAACTTCACTCAAGCTCCATTTTTCAACTAGTGCAAATTTTGAATATAACACAGTTGCTTGCCTAGATTATCCTAATGGCAAGATGCTATACATGCAAGACAATAATTTTCATTACTTTACAAATGTTGCACAAACGCAAATTCACAGCATATTCTTTCCACGTATATATAATAAATAAACAAATAAATAAATAAATAAATAAATAAGAAAAAGAAGGAATAACAGCTCAACTCTCCTCCCTGAATGATAACCTTCCGCTCTGGTCCTGAGCAAAAGATGTCAACAATTATAGATTTAAACCCCCCATAATCTGCATGGGTTACAGTAGTCCCACCCCATTCATTTAAAATAAAAATTATTTTTTTAAAAAAACAAAAAATAGCACAAACAATGAAGAGATGATTTTGCAAGAGTATATAGCACGGTACTGAAAGGTGCTAAACCATTGAATACTTGAGATAATAGAAGCACAAGTACTCTATTGTTCCTTGAGACTAAGGGTTTTGATCAGGCATTCAGTTCTCCAATTATTTTGTAGAATACCCACACCAATCAAATGTAACAATCAGAATAATTTAGATGCAGTATGATATACATACATATAAAAAGCTCCCTTATTTAAGCTGTGTGAATGACTATTATCTTGCCCTTCATGATTTTGTGTCTCCAATGCATAACCCAAACTCACGTATACCAACTACTAATTCAATAATTGTCTCATATCACTGAGAACAGTGTTTATTATTGTACTTCAAGAATTTTGTATTTCCTATAAACGAATGATTTAGCCCCAAACCAAGTACCAAATTGTAATTCAATCAATTCTATCATTGGAAAATTAAGTAGACACTAGGCTGCCAGCCTGCCACTAATTTCAAGCATATTTTCATGTAATTTTCCACATAAAGACAAACTCACAGAAATTTCATCTGAACTATCTTTTGTCCTCTACACAAACCATAAATTCACCAGCATTTTAATCTCAGTCAAAATAATCTGTCCACCTATATGTTAGGGAGCATACGTTAATACCAAATTTATGGGCTACCCTTATCACTGCAGCCCCTTTCAACAAAAAAAAAATGAGTGCTGAAATTGTTACGAGAATGCTTTCCAGATATATGAAGAAAATCAATTGACATTTCTTTTCTTTTTGTCCAACTACATCACTATAACACGTTTACGTCTTGTGCACCATTGACCACACTGCCTTCTAGCGACCTTAGGTAGTAAACTTAATTATGCTCATCATGTAAACAAATCACATTTAACAACTCAACTCAACAAATATGTATCCCAATTACTTGAGGCCAGCTACATGGATCCATTTCATCTAGTTGGCTTGTTAGAAATCCATATCCCCAGTTAAGTCCAAGGCATCATATTACATGAACTCTTCTACTTCCCCCATTGTACCCATGTCCACCGGATCTGACAAAAGTAAGGGTGTGGGATGTGTCTAACATCCGTACTCATTTAAACAATTGGATCTCTAATTTGTACAATGTTGAATAAGAAAACAATAACATTGGCGAGTAAAAAAATATTTCTAGCTTGTCACATGAATGGAAGATGTAAATTCTAAAATTTACTTAAATCTTATTTAATTTGAAATACATTTGTAAATAATTTACAATATCCTATCTAAGAAGATTATACAATATGCAATATATATGTGTTTAAGAAGTGTCCCCATCCCTTTACCTATGCCCAACTTTTGAATGCATATACCAATACCCCAAGATTTAGGCTTAGGAAGCTTTGACGCTTATCCATGCACTTGCACCTGCAACCGAGTCCGTGTATAACATAGTGTACCGCCTAAACCCATTATATCCTTGGTTTTCCTCTCACAACATAACACCTCTCCGACAATCCATGCAATCATGACACTACCCATCATAGCACTCACCCAACACAACTCACACAACTGTTGGTGTTAGGACTAACATAAGATTATTAATTACCTCAACATGTAGACGATCAACATAAGCACTGGATATCCAACCACCAACTCGAAGAGCAGCATCTTCCCCTTCAACTACCTATGCAGCATGCACCAACAAAATCAACAACCCTAATTTCCATACACGCAAACATATAACATTTACAAAAAGAATTGTTTTTATTAATTTGAAATTAGGGCACAATTGATAGAGACGTACAACAATGAGATCCTTGAGATTACTCTGCTCCAAAAGCTCTAGAACATAAGATAGAACAGGGCGATTCGCCACAGGAAGAAGGGCTTTCGGAACCTCCTGCAATTGTTGTTTTGAACTTAATTTTATAAAAATGAAACGAAATTATTATCAGAGAGAGAGAGAGAGAGAGAAATAGGGTTTGGTTTGGGGGAAGAAGAACCTTTGAAACGAGAGGGATGAGTTCCTTTGAAGTGCCTCCGGCTAGTACTACCACCTGAAAATCCATCCTCCCAAACCCTAGAACCCCCAACCTCCACCGCCGCTGCCGCTCCGCCTACCAACGGTGACTGAGAGTGCGTGCTTTAGAGAGAGAGAGAGAGAGAGAGAGAGAGAGAGAGCGAGAGCTTTCACTTTTCAGGGGATTCTGTCTGTTGCTGTGAATTTAGAAGGAGAGAGAAGTTAAACCATGGGACAGTTCCAAAAAACAAAAACAAAAACAAAAAAAAGTTTAACCACGGGGAGAATTAGAAGTGTTCTAAAAAAAATACTTAAACATAAATATAAAAAGTAATAAATAATAATTAATTTTCATTTAAAAAATGTTACGGTGTCAGATTAATCTACCAGATTTTTTTGGGTAGTATGTTTGTATGGCGAAGATTGTTGATCTAACGCCTATTTTGGGCCAAAAAAAAAAAAATCTCTTTTTTAATTTTTTTTTTTTATCTTTAATGACTTTTTTAAAAAAATCATGTCAAATTTTTTTTACTTATTCAGTCTGTTATTTAAAGAAAAAAAAAAATCAAAAAACAAATTACTAAAGACAAAAAGAAGCTTAAAAAAAAGGTCATTTCTAAGCGTCCAATAAATTTGAATCATAGATTGATGTTTCTGAGTAAAATTTAGGATATCATAGTATTACTATTTTAATTATTAATAGTCATAAAATTTACTATTATTGTGTAATCTTTTTTTTGCATTTACACTGAATAATAATAAACCATTGGCATGCTATAAAAATAAAAATGAGTTTAAATTACACTAAAATTTTTCAAAAAATACAATAACCTCTATAAATTTATTAAGATTTAATTTTTTATAACACTTTGAAATATTCTCTATTTTTTACATTAAAATAAATATTTTATTTTTAATTATGTATGTTTCCGTATACCATTTGTTTTAAATTTACTAATTTATTATATATTTTTCAACTCAGAAGAGAAATTAGTATAATTTACACCAAAAAACGTGCGAACAAGATTTAAATACCTATAATATATTACTATTTTATGATAGGCACTGGATTCAGTCTCAGATTAGATTGGAAAGTGTTGTTGGGCCCGTGAAAGTCTATTACAAGTCTCGTTTCGATAATCCGAATTGTTTAACATGTAGAACTCGTCGAGTACTATATGTTTTTAAAAAATCACGTTGATCGGATATCGATACTTATCTCATCATATCAGTTTTCTGTCAACCGTTTATTTTTTCACCATCTATTTTTTTATACAAAATTGATTTGATCACATAACTATCGATATCCAATCAACGTGATTTTTTATAGACATATAGTACTCAACAAGTTGTACATAACGGTTCAGATTATCAAAACGAATCCCGTAATAAGCCCCCAGACCCAACAACAATTTCCAATCCAAGTTGAGACCGGAGAAAAGCCAGCCCTTTATCATATCAGGCTTTAAAATCCAGACAGCAATTACACTTATAGTTTCGATCCAGTCAACTCATAAAACCATTCCAAAACTAGAAAGGGTACAATTGAACAACCCATCACCCAGATGACATCAAGTTCACCATAACCAGTTCGAATTAGGGCTATTTCTAATTATCGATTTGCGAAATTGCATCTCATCATGACAGCCATCCCCCCATCCCCAGATTGCTGGATTTGAATACAATTTGATGAAAGTGATTTTTTGTGTCATAATTTTTGAACATTTTGATCAAATTCTGCGTCTAAAATAACTCCTCGAATAATATTTCAATTCATAATTTTCCATTCTTTATGAATGATCTACTTGACAATTAAACAAAACTAAAAGGGGAGTGAAATTACACATTCTGTTCAACAGGGAATTGTTAGGTACACAATGCTGTTCCCTACAATCATGCGGACATGACATTGAATGCTCTAAAAAAATACAAGTGAACCCAACTTGCTTGGTTGTGTTTTTCTAAAAACACTTTTCAGAAAACTCTACTTTTTTATTTTCCGTATTTTTTTGTTTTTACTGAATTTTTTTAATATTCTAAGCAATTTTTTTTTACTTTTTAGACATACCTAACATAAATATACCTAAAAAGTAAAAAATTTGTGAAAAAAACCTTTTAAAAATTCACTAAATACTAAAAATACAAAAAAAAAAAAAACGAGAATTCAATACATTTTTTATATTTTTATGTATTTATTAAATTTTTAAAATATTTTTTCACAAATTTCTTACTTTTTAGATACATCTAAGTAAAGTACATCTAAAAAGGTAAAAAAATGTTTAAAATTTTAAAAATATTCACTAAAAACAAAAAAAACATAAAAACCAAAAAACTGAGTTTTCAAAAAACTTAATCCAAAAAACTCAAACCAAACACACTGATTGGTTTTAAGAAAAATGATGGAGCTCAGTGCAATAAGCGTATCAAAGCCACGTTGTCATGAGTTTCAATCATAGGAGCCTCATTGTGAGCGAGGGATTGTAGGGTACACAATGCTGTAGGCAACTATCAATTCTGCATAATTTTCCAGATTGGCAGACCAATGAATGCACATAAATAAATACTTCAAACATAAAGGGTGAAAACTTGTTACAATCAGCAAAATAATAGCCAAATAAAAGAATGCCAACTTTTGTGTTGGAGAAGAGAGGAAAGAAATTAAAAACAAACAAAACAAAAAATCCAAAAAGTGATTGAAGCCCATATTACAATCACACAAATGCCACATTTTACAAAACTATAGATAGATGATACACTATAAAATCAATATAATTACATTTCAGTAGAACATAGATCTGTCAGGTTCCCAGAGGAGCTCTGTCATCTGGCCCGGCAAGCATGATCTGTCATTTTAAGCATTTGTGCAACTAAGAACTTTTCGGGAAAGCATAAATGAGTAATTATACGTAAAATATATTTCAAATAAATCACGAGTACAGAAAATTTGGGACTCACATTACAGTCGAATGCAAATCTCCGGGCAAGCATAATGGCTGCATTTCTTTCTCTCTCTGATTCAAATGCTAACACAAAGGAAAGCCCTGCTTTTGCTTGCCAAAAGAATGCCTGAGCTGCAGCGTTCCCGCCACCTCTAACTCCACATAACTAACAGTTGAATGAACAATTTCAGAAATGATATAGACATGGTTTGTTTTCATCAAGGCCCAACGACATTTAAAATATTAACATTTTCAAAACTTGTTTTCTGCGATTTTTAGAGAAAGTAAAAACTAGTTTCACAAAAATAAATATCAAGAAAAAAAAATTGAATTTTCAAAAATTATTTCTGCCCCAAAAAAGAGAAAGCCATATGAAAGTAATAAGTTTTTTTTTATTTTCTCACCAAACCAGTTTTTGAAAAAAAATTCAGAAAACATATTCTGAAAACTCAACCAAACATAACATAAAGGGAAGGTCTCAATATGTTCCAGTGTCCCAAGAACATAATCCCCAAGAGGATTGGTGCTCAAGGAGCATTTTGTTCATTGAATAACGATCTCTCAAGCAGAAAGGTAAAAAGGAGAATGTGCATCTGGTATTGTTTCCATGCTATTTAGGAAAATGAATCTTTCCAGATTCAATGCCTAACCAACAGAATGACCAAACTAAAAAGGGCTTAAAGACAGAAGCCAAACCAGTGTTTTATTTTTTATTTTTTTAACCTTCTTTTGCCAATAAACTCAATTAAAAACACAATGCTATAATACCTGCATTGAAGTGGAATAGTATTCTTTTGCCACTGTTGCATTGCCTTTACAAAGTTTCATCCTCATTTTTCCCACATGAAGTACATGGATAGACTTCGACGGATGATCTACACCATTCATCTGGGCAATAACTACCTGGAAAGCAACACCAAAGCCATTCCACAATCAAACAATGATATAACTCGTAGCGTGCTAACACTAAGGCTATGTTTGGATCTTGTATTTGTCAAGGTAAAGGAAAATAAAAGAGAAATGAAATTACTTGTAAATTTTCATTTTTTTAGGGGTAACTAACCAAAACAAATGGATTTTTTCTAACATATAAATCCATTTTCTTCTCATTTACAAACCCAACCAAAAACAGGGGGAAAAAATCAGCTTTTTTCATTTCATTGTATTTTCCTATGTTTCTCCTTTAATTTCCTTTTTCCTCCGCAAATCTAAGATCCAAACATAGCATTAAATGTAAGAGGACTAGTTTAATATGCCCTACATGATCCATTACATTTCATCTTCTGCAGACAGAATTTGAACTTTGAAATTAACATTGGACTTTGGGATAAATTCAGCCAAGCAAAATAATACCAGAGACAAAAGTTACTAATTTTTTTTAAAATTTTTTATAATCAAATTAAATAAGAAAGAAAATTAAGGGAAAAAAAGAAGAAGAAAATCAGCATTTCACAAAATTTGGCATTTGGTATGAGGGACTTCCTTTGGGGAGATATTCTTGTCGTTAAAGCTTAATGCCTGAAAATGTCAAAACGGGTGCTCTTGAAGACTCCTCCAATGGTTAGGCAGGCTTGACTTGGTGGAATGCACAAAATGTAGACACGCAAATTTTTTAATTAATACAAGGACAACATACATTGAATTCAGTGTCATGTCTTCGCACCAACGATTCCACATAGTTTCCCAATCCTGCAGCTGTTTACAATGGATCATTGCATCAGTCATTCCAAGTCTACAAACATAGACATAATTTACATAATGACCTAGTGACTGAATTTTTTTAATTAATAATTTTCAAAAAAGAAATACATAGAACTGGCACAAGTTGATAATTTAAATTCACATATATACTGTTGGGAATACAGGATCAAGACCAAACCGGGATCAATGGGACCAGCGGTTGTCAATGTGATTTTCTGACCATCTAGCATTATTTCAGCTTGCAAAATTCGACCAACATCAAAGGGCTCTGGAGCGTACACTGATTTGGTGGCTCCTGGCATATTGGAAGTCAAATCAATAATACTAAAGGTTAAAGTATGGTATATAAACGAATAATGAAGTTAGAAAGGTTCAGTAACATTCCTGTCTGTTGTCTAACATCTCAAAACATTCAAAAGGAAAAGAAATTTTGTATTCTCAGTTTGGGATGTCTCGCGTAAAGGAACAATAAACATTGAAATTCTTCAATTGACGAACAGGTGTTTAATGTCAAATCTATACATAATAGGATTACCTTAAGTATATTAAAACCATCATCACCAAACTTAAAATCCAAAAATAAATAAATAAATAAATCATGACTTCAAGGTGAATTCAGCCACTCAAAGCAGCCAAAATTGATATATTTCAAGTTTAAAGAAATATCAAACACAGTGAACAAATATTTATGTTCAGTAAGAACCGCGGATCAAATATATTCTGCAGTTTGAGTTGACAAAATTAGCCCTAAAATGACTACTTTAGCCTGCAATTGTATCATATTACCTACACCTCCACAACTGCATTCCTCATCAACCTTCCATATAGGACTCCACAAGTCCATTCATGAAATTCAGTCCTCTAATGGCGTTTGGTAGAAAGGCCTCAGTTATCTTGGATCAAAATGCTTAATTTGCATAGATATTTACTAGATAGAGGCTGCTAACCTCGACTATCTTTTTTTTATATGGCAGCTAGCCTTATAAAGAACATATTTCAAATTTGCACCAACCAAAACATCTAACGTTTGAAAATAATGAAATATGTTTGCTTTCTAAAGTTATTATCTTTGCAAAGAAGTAGGCATACCCCTAATAGAAAGATTGCATTCTCTCCTTTCTGTCACCAACAGCATAGAGTACCACAAATTACACACAATACAATCATACAGACAGCTTGGTAAGATAAATGAAACCAAAAGCCCACTTATATTTATTTGGAAATAAAATTTATAATTTAAACTCCATAGTTCTCTTTCTTCATCTACAGAAAGGGAACATAATACAAGTAAACAAAATTAATTATCACAGGGCACAATATTCTTGGAAAGATCAATTATGTTGGCAAAATGCAAAACATCCAAATAGTAGAACTTCTTCTAATTAAATGTTTTCCACAATATGGTGACATGTAAGAGTAACCGCATTTTGCATGCATACCTGAAATAAGCTCTTTTTTGCCTCTGTCAGCTGTTAAACGATACCACTGAATTGAACATCCCAGAAGTTCTGGAGCACTATCAGAGCAAGCTTGGATCCTCAAATATGAACCCAAAGTTTCAGGACCGTCTAATTCATATAAGTGAATCATGTTTTCCTCAACCCTCTCACTCATCGCCAGCTGAAAATAGTCACAAAAAATAGTGCATGATTTTTATCACAGAACATCCATATCCTTGTTACACAGTATTGGGTAGAACTCAACCCTAAAAGCTAAGGGCATGCACCCTCTACACAGTATTGGGTAGAACTCAACCCAGCATGGTCACTCAATAGCACCTGCAGCATGCAAGTTAAGGGCATGCACCCTCTACCCAGCCTTGAGTTCTCTATCTCTAATACCATGTTACACAATATTTGGTAGAACTCAACCCCAAAAGCTAGCTCAAAAGGTGAGGATACCCTCACGCTTATATGCTTAACATTACTTTAGTACTCACAATCCCCACATATCTACATCATCCAATATGGCTTAAAAAAAATGCAGAAAATATGAATTACAAACATTAAAAAATGTTTTCATTTCTTTTTTTCTGTTTTGTTTTTGGATGGGGGAACCAAAATATATTTGACCCATTAAAATAGGTTGTGAGAGTTGTATTGAGGGTAATTAAGTATTATTAGAAGACAAACCCTGACAGCGTTTTTTCTCAAATGAAAGGGGGAATATATGGGTCAAATATATGCATGAGCCATCAGAAATGCTTAGCATGGTATGCAGATTCATGGGAACATATGATGAAGAGAGGGAGAGAAGAGAAAAGAGGAGGGGAAAGATAGTATCTATGGGTAAAATTAGTATTTTGGAAAATAAAATTGATGACATAGTCTTTAATTCTATTAGTTGACCTCACAATTGACTAATTGACGGAAAAATTATAATGTGATTTGAAACCTCAGAAGGCAGGATGTATTCTCCAAAACCGCAGGGAGTCAAATCTAGTTTAAATAAACCTTAGGTGGTGTAGTTGTAATTTACACAATTGAAAAATCAGATTTTTGCACAGAGTAAACAGGTTCCAGAGTGAACCAGTACTCCACAGTCTGCGCTGCTTAAAAGAAGAAATAGATAAGGTTCAAGGTTTACGCTCCCATTTTTTGTCAATAGCATCCTACAGGATCCCAAAATATAAGCAATACCTACGTAGAAAGAAGTCATTAAAAGTAGACAAAAGAGAGACCGAAAAAATAGCAAAAACAAACCTCTTTCTGAAGCTGAAGAGAATGTTTAGATTTCTCAGAAAGCTGAACTCTCAATGCTCGAAGCTCATGCTCCATGTCCATCACCTACAAACTTATGTTTAATTCACTTACAAAAAGTAACATTATTCAAAAATAAAAACAAAATTTTGAATTATAAAGGATAGATAAATATGAACCTAGACAAGCTTACTGATCAACGAGAGAGAGAGAGAGAGAGAGAGAGAGAGAAGAAGATGAAGAAAAGAAAAGAAAAGGAAAGAAAAAAAGTATAACATATTCATGTTTATACCTTGCTAGGCTGATGCAACATTTTGATACGTCTAGCCTCTTGAACCTCCCTCATTAATTCTTCCAAATCCTAAATATTTAGCACAAAACGTCTATGTTAAAGAAATAAAGACATTGGTATAATGCAAAGTAGCTTCTGGGACAAGAGCACCAAATGAGAAGAAAAGTTCGGAAAAAAAATAACTGGTTGTCCATGCAGTTATCTTCTCTAACAAAGTGGATTACCTGTTTCCCTGAAGCTCGGGAAATCCGTTCTTGTTCCTGAAGAGCCTCTTCCACTCTCTGAACTGCTGCTCTGGCATTCTCAATTTCAGCCCGAGCAAAAGCTCTTTCTTCATCAACAAGTTTCTTAGCATCTTCTGAAGCCTACATATGTATTTTAAAATTAAACACACACACACGCACACAAAGGATGTGTTTAATGCATGACAAGAGTTGTGTGCAGGAGAGAGAAAAATAACAATAAACAGAAAGAGCCCAAAAACAATAGCCACTTAAAATAAGTAATCATTAGTATTTAAAAGCTATTAAGGAAGAAACTATCAAGTAGAACCTTAAATACTAAATAGAATGAAGGTTAACATGGACTTCAGACATTTTGAGTGAAGCAATTTATGTTTGTTTTAGTGAAGAAGATAGGATATAGATGTACTAAGGAAAAGACACCAATAATGTTGCACCATTCATATATATGGAGAATGCATGCACGAAATGAAGAACATTATTCATTTCATTAACCATGCTCCAAGAAGGAAGGCTTGGAGGCAAAAAATAAAACAATTCAACCCTACTTCATTTTAAGTGACTACTGTGACAATTTGGAGAATTTGCAGTTTTGATGTGACCATAGTTATAAATTCTACTTGTAACTTGTGAACATGTCAAAGATGTATCAAAACAAGTTCAATTAGGGTCAATGTGTGATATCTCCATCTAAGATGTGTATGTGCTTCTCAATTTGGGGCCACAAGGGTGGTATTGTGGGTACCCAAAATGTGGTTGAACCACATCTAGTAACCAGGGTTGTCTATGGAAAGCAGGAGGATATACAACAAAAGGTTCTACCCTTGGACAGGCTACTTCAAGCCCCACCCTCATCTATGAATCTTATCTCTCCTTTTAAAAGCCACATTTAATGTGAAAATAAAAATGCACATGGACAATTCCAAACATGTGAAGTGCCCATGAAGAACATGAAACAGCAAGTTATAAAGATATTAAAGTATTTCCAATTATTCCTACTGCTAAATACATTCCAAAACAAGCATGCAAAATATAACTAGTATATTGCAAGAATATTCTTCTAAGTCTATTCTTCAAAGGCATGATTTTATTAAGAAGGAATGATAAAATTCCATATACTGTATATACATAGACACATCAGCATATGCTTTCCCTAAAGGTATTTTAGAACAATTTAGATGCTTTCTTCTACAACTGGATCACAGATGCCTCCATGTACCAAAAGTATAGATTCTATAGATCAAATGCCCAACCACAAAACAATACCAAACTTTTTCATTGTACCTGCTTTAGAAAATTAGCAAGCTTTTTCACTTCTGCCTTTTCCTGAATTAGCTCTCCTTCCCTCTCAGTCAACTGAACGGCTAAAGCTTCAACCTGGAGGATACAATATAACCAGAATCACAAGTTGCTCAATTGGAGAGAACAAAGGAATATTAAAGACAATCATGAACTCAAACCTTAACTACCGTTACCCTCGCAGCAATTTTAAAGGAAAATATATGATATAAAATAAAATATAACAATTCATAAGGAAAATAATCAATATTTTCCTCATTTACTGAACAAAACATACTAAAAAAATAGATAAACAAACAAACGCCCAAAAGAAAGCAAAAGAGACAAGAACAAAACAAAATATCCTGAGCAAACCATCTAATTATGCATAAGGCATAGGCTTATAGCTAATCTATTAAATGACATGTAAAATATATCATAAAAGATTACGACATGTTCAGTAAATTGATTTATCCCCATTTGGAAGAAAGGTGGAGGTTGCCGAAACAACCTTGGCACCCCTAACCCCTAAAAAGGTAGGTGAATACATCATTTATGTGGTCATGAATGAAATAGGAATATGTTCCCTTTGATAACAGGTAAAGTTATAAAAACTATAACCCTTTCATGTCTTAAGTTTAACAGCTTTAAATGTACTTGAATCTTGATATCGGAATAACTGTCTGAATTCAGCCATCTCAACCTGATCGGGGCCAACTGTCTATCCCGAGAACATATTAAATTCTTTCTATTTTTATGTGCCATTCAATACCTACCCCAATGGCAAAACCAAAAATGTCATATTAAAACTGTGATGGCCTTTCCATCAGTGTAAGAGAAGATTTTGCACTCTTTGATTGTCTGTTTGAGTTATTTTCTCCAGTCATCCTCTAAGTTGTGCGACTTTGTTAGAGGCCTTCACCAACCCCTTTTTCTATGTCCCTCATTTTTAAATAGTTAGATCAGCTTCCCGTTGCATCAGGTGTTGCACCCATTCCACTCAGTACTATAATTATAGAAATGTTTTATTAAATCCTTTTCATCTGAAAGAATCATATTGCGTGCTAGAAGTACTTTGCACGTATGTCAATCACAAAACTGAGTAACATGCAATGCTCAAGAATAACTGAATGCTTTAGTAAGCTTAAAGGGTAATATTTAATCCCTTCTCAAATAAATTATACAGTCCAATGGAACAGCAGTGTTACTAACGAATTTTTTGTTTTAGGAGTATGAAGTCATTCAATGGCCAACTTTTCTGTGGGGCAGAGCAATAAATAATTGGAAAATAGGATAAAACTAACCATAGCAATAGCTTCCTCTACATCATCCTTATTTTTACCCGCCACGCGGCCTTTTAAGGCTTCCAGTGCATCTCTAAGCTTCTTTAGAAGTACATGTTTCTCCAATGACGCTGCCTCCCTGAGTCTAGCCTGCATTCCACAAATGGGAAGCATTTAATATCACAAAGACTGTCTTCCATTACAACTAAAAATAAATATTTTCAAGTCTAACCAATCACAAAAGTTTGGGTCCGCATCAAGTTAACTGCTTTAATTGTTGGCTGAAAACTAGTAAGGAACAAAGACCTATTGCCTTTACATAATCAATCACTTAGCAGAGCCTAATACCACTAATCGATTGGCAAACCCGTTTTGCAGACTAGGTAAACAAACCATTTGATGCATTGGTTTCTGAAAATGCATAGATAAAACCAACTGTTAAAACTTTAAAATAAATACACAAACTTGACAAAGCCAAACCTCATCAGACAACTTAGCAGCAGCAGCCAAACCCTTCTCAAATTTACTGGCAAGGTCGCGAACTGAGAGGCGTTTCTGCCGTTCCAGCAACTGAGCAGTCTCTCTAGCAACAACCTCCTTCATGGTTAGTACCTTGGCATCCTCTTTCACCTCCACAATCTGGTGATTAAATCCGATTTTGTAATTTGGAAACCGGCTAGAAGCAAAGATCACATCAGCCGAAACCGGATGAACAACCTCCTTCTTCATTGAATCACCGAAATCACGTCCCACCCTTGTCATAATACCAATTTATCTACTCTATCACAAACAAAATCAGAAATTTAACCCACCATTGATGAGACAACTATCACAAATATAATTACAAAACTATAAATTACCAAATGTGTATAGTAAAGTGACTTCTTAACCCAAATTACTACTAATCTGAAAATTGAACCACATTTTTTGAAACTAATAATCATAGATGACCCATATAGAGAACCATAAGAGAGACCATAAACAAGATACTTGTGCATTCAAATAGAATGTAGGGAGAATAGAACTGAAACCCTAGATGTACAATGTATATGATAAGAGAAACAGGAAAAGAAGATAGAGATAAAAACAACAATGGAGACAAAAAAGGGGTAAGATAGGACTCACAGATCATGTAGTGAATAATAATGTAGAGGAAACGGAACAACATAAACAATGGAGATTTTGGTCTCAGATTCTTGAATCAGATGTGGGCATGCTGAGTGAGTGAGAGAGAGATAGAGGGGAAAGGGAAAGGAGAAGAAGATGAGATGAGAGAGAAGTGTCGTTGTTGGGTTTGTTTGCTTTTTGAAAAGTAAAAAGAAAGCAAAGAAAAGCCAACCAACAACCTCTTTTGACTCTGTTTTGATTTATTTATTTGTTTTTTAAGGCCTCTAGTCTGTGTTTGTTTGTTAGCAATGTCATTATCAAATTTAATTATTTTATAATGACCCTGTTTGGTAAAGTTGTGGGAAAGTGCTTATAACTTATATCTTAACAGCTTTAGCTTATAACTATAAATATAAGCTGATTTCTGACTTATAAATTAAGCTTCTCCTGCCCCACTCAAAGAATAAGTTGATTTCTGACTTACAAAAAGTTATAAGCTGTATTGTTAAGCTAAACCAAGCACATCAAAATAGCTTAAATTAAGCTGAAATTAAGCTATACCAAACAGGGCCAATATAAACAAAAAAAAAATATATTAAATTTTAACAACTTTATTCTTTTTCTTTTTTTCGAACAATAAATTTTAACAACTTTATTCATCATCTCTTATTTTCAGGGGTGTTTGGAAGTTAATTTTTTAAGTAATTTTTTAATCTTTTATGAAAAAAATATGTAGAAAAATAGAAATAATAATTTATTAATTTATTGTATTTTTTTGACTTTTTTTTTTTTTTTTTATATTTAAAATCAATATTCTTAAATAAGGCCTCAATCCTCCTTAAATTTTTATAAAATTTATTTAACTGTTGAAAATAATGTTAAAATATGATGTTATATAATAATAATTGAAAATTATTAAATAGTGAATAATAACAAAGGTAAGAGTTATGATAGATAAGAGTGTATTCGACGCTTACTTAAATTTTGAATCAAATTTAAATTTGATAAACTACGCTTACTTTTTTTCTTCCAATTTTGGCATCAAACCTATATCAAATAAGGGGAAAACCAAAGTTTCATCAAATTGAGGAAGTCTCTAGGATTCATCAAATTTTTTAAAAAAGCCATTGCGTTTCACCGTACACCTAACTATCGACCAATTGTCCTCCCAAACAACTAGTTACTTACAAAGTTGCCCATTGCTTTGCCCATTGTTGATTGTTCTCTTGGTTGTCCTGTCTGTCCTCCTAATCAACTGATTGTTTGATGAAACTTGAAAAATTAATATTGGAGTGCGTGGTATTAAATGAAACTTTTCATAAAATCTTTATTTAAATTTGGCAAAAAAAATAAAATAAGCGTTGGAGATATTCTACGTAAAAATAGAATTGTTCACACGTTCTTTTAGTGTGTTTGGAAATTTCATAAAAAAAATTAAAAAGTTATTACAAGTTGTACATCACTTTCTCTACTTTTATATATATCTTTTCATAAAAAATCAAAAAAAAAAAAAAAAACTCAAACACCCTCTAAAAAATATACAAAATATAATTGGTCAAACATTATGAACTTTTATATTAAAATGATTGAATTATTCATGCACTAAAATAATGTGTGTGAATAAAATCCCAATAGGGTGGGCATCCACCTCATAGGATGCCAGTGTAACCATTTGAATTCAAAAATGAATTTGTTCCCAATATACAATTTCTTATTGGTTCAAAATGGTAAATTACAGCAAATAGGTTAAAAACTTTTTTTTTCTTAAAAAAAAAACGTATAAAAATATATAAAAAAAGGTGATGTAACTTTAAAAAATAAAAAAAATAAAAAATTGACTTTTAAAAAAGGTCGTACACCCCACTATTTTTCATCAATAATAATATGTTTATTGTTGTGCGAACAAAATCAAATTCGATACAATTCATTCAAAAAAATTGTGAGAGGGGTCAATGTATGGTTGCGTGCTTCATTTTGTTATGCTACGTACGCACAATGCAAAACATTAGGTTAGGTTTGGGAAGCAAGTTTAAGTTAAAATGGTCATATAAAATAAAATAAGTTATTTTAATTAAATAAAATAAAATATTACATTTAATTAATAATCATTTTATTTTGAGTGCTGTTGTTAGCATCTCATAAATTATTTTGAACCCCTTAATTTTTAGTTTTTTTTTTTTTTTATACAATAATAACCTCAAATAAAATTACTACAAAGGACATCATTAATTTTTAGACACCCCATCCTATAATTAAATCTACACACCTACTACATTTTGAATTAGGATTTATGACAGCACCTACCTCCATTACTACTCATCCATCTTCCCCAAATCCCACCTTCAAAACCTACCCACCCTCAAAATCTTGAAAACCCTTTGGCGAAAATAATCTAACGGTAACAGTGGTAACCATTTGATTAGCTACACTTTTTCGGTAATGACGATGAGTGGAAGTTTGTTTGGCAACCATAACTCTATAAGATAAGAGGAGTACAACAATAAAAACTTTGAGGAAGTTCATAGTTTTGATGTTGTTCTTAATTCAGAGGAGATTGGCCTTGTAAGGGTAAGTTTCTTGAAAAAAATGACAAAAATAATAAAATATGTTCGTCATTTTTTGGGACTGAACCAAAATTTGGGAACACGGGTCCGAACATTGTTTGTTTGTTTGGGAACCAGTAACCGAACACTTATTATTTGTTCGAAAACAGGTAACCGAACATTATTCATAGGTTCGGACCTATTTTATTGAGAAAATTAAACCAATTATTAAATTTTTTTCTGCAAGAGAGAAATTATTATGAGAAAACTAAACAATTATGTGTATATATAGAGAGAGAGAGAAAGAGAGAGTATACCAATTGTGACAATGGTGGATGAGGTAGCAGAGACAATAATCACATTGTCTCTTTTTTTTTTCTTTTTTTTTTTCCGTTATGGGCTTTGTTAGGGTTTTTTTGGAAGTGAAATTTTTTTAGGGTGTGGGAGGGTGTGCATTTAATAGGTGAAATGTTTTCACAATGATAATTTTGGTATTATTTGGGAGGGAAAAAGAAATTTTAAAGTTTTCAAAATTTATAAGTGGTGGTCCAAAAAAATGGGGAGTCCAAAATAATTCATGGGGTGCTAATAGCACCATTCTTCATTTTTTCTCTCACAAAAGTCAAAAAATTTAAAAAACTTATCCCAAACGAGACTTTTTATTCCTATAATAAAAAAATCAGCTCACATCCCAAACGATACCTAAATATATAAACTATTTTTTAGTGCATCTCTTGCTATCTATATTTAAATACCATATAATTAAAATTTAAGATGCTTTGTGGAAAAAAATTTAGATGCATTATTTTTTAAACAAAAATATTACATTTTATCAATAGTTGTTCACTGATTTTGTGTGATAGACAACATGGAGAATGTTTGTTTTGTTTCACTAATTTTGTAAAGTAGTTTTTTTTTTTTTTTTCATTTTAGTGGGATGCTTTTGCAAATTTGCAAGAATAATTATTATAAGGTTAGACTTACACTTGTACACACATTACACTTTTATCGAACATAGGATGCACTTGCACACTAAATAAGTTTATCAATAACAACCGGAGGGCCTAAGAGATTTAGTGACAAAAGTGATGAAAAATGTGACAATGGTTATAGGATGGTAAAAGACTGTGGAAGAAAGAGTTGGCAAATGTGAGAAATGGTGACAGCATGGTGGTAGAACTAGCAAGAAGGACATGACCACGGTTGTCGAATAGAGTTGCAAAGAGAATAAAAAATTGAGAAGGAGATTTGTGCCGAGCAATGGGCCGAGCTATACCAACTCGGAATATGGTGTTGGGCCGTGTAGGGAGAGCCTGGGGTGCATCGTGGGGTCGAACTGGGTCAACACCGAGTATAGTGCTAACCTGGGTCAAGGTTGCCTGGGATGTGTTGGGCCGAGCTGGACCTACATTGAATGTTGCGCTATGCCAAGCTGGCTCATGTTGGCGAGCCGAACTGCCCCAGCATTTGGACTTGAGTTAGCTGAGTCATGCGACGACCGAACCGTAGATGGTTCGGGCTATAGTTGTTGAGATAGAGATGGTGCGTGGGATCATGGTCAACAGCCGAGGTGCCGAACGATGTGCCCGTCTTCAGTTGGCTATGGTAAACCAGTTAGGATCCAGCTCGGCACGAAGCGACCAAAGTAGAGTTAGCGGTTTACAAGTAACAGCTCGGTCGAGCGTCCCACGTGGACCAATAAAGAGAATAGAGAAATTGTGATAACCCTGCTCTATGTTATGTTAATTGATCTTAATTATGCTTATAATTATGAGCTTGATATGATTTTGAATGCTAATTATATGATTATATGTGTTTCTCAATTTGCATCTGTTCACCGTAGGAAAATCTGTTTGATTTTCTGCTATAAAATTTAATTGAAGGCTGTAGAGACGACAAAAACTGAAATTGACTGTATTTTTACGATTAGCATGATTTTTAGAGCCTACAGTGAGATTTAATTAAAAATTGATTCAGATCAAAATAATTAGATTAAATATGATTGAATTAAAGCACAATTATTTAGCCTTAATCAATTTGATTAGGCAAGCCCATATATAGGCCTATATATACTTAAGTTTATTCTTTGAGCTCATTTTCTTCCAACTTGGCTGAGATTACACTCTAGAGAGAGAGTGAGCCGATTGTAGAGAGAGAGACACCACAATTTGAAGGATTTAGCTCAAGCTTGGAGGATTGAAGAAAGTTAACTCAAGGCTTAACTATATTTGGAAGAATTGGAGCCTTTAGGTGAGTAATCAACCCTTAATTCATGGGTTTAAACTTGTAATTATGTGAATTCCAAGAGAGTTGGTGATCAAGAACAAATTTGAGTAGTGTTTGATAAAATTGAAGTTAATATCTCCATGCATGTAAAGAATTACCATGAATGTGCACAATCATGAAGGATTGAGTATCAGCATTCACATGCATGCATAATTTTATTGAGCTTCATGATTTTGAGCATCATTTGTGCCATTTAAAGTAGGATTGAAGTCAATAATTAACATGCATACATGATTCATGAAGATATGAAGTTTGTATGAAGTTTAAATGCATAAACTTTGGCCATACCAAGAAGAATGTGAAATGATTTGAGAATTAGATCATGATTTTGGACAATTGGTCTCAAATTACCTATGTTTCCATGTCATGTAATGCCTTTTCATGTTTTTTTTACCAAAAATATGAGTTCTGAGCCTTTGGAATCGAGTTTTGAACTTCAAATACAGTTATGGAAATTCCAGAATTCATCATGTTCGCTCGAGCGAGGAAAGTGCTGCTTAAGCATAAAAATCAAGCTCCCAGAAGTTTTGCAGACATTGGTGTCCACTCGAGCGAGAATAATTGCGCTCGAGCGCCCACTCACATGTTTTGATTCTCAGCTCGAGTGACCAAAATCACACTCGAGCGCAAAAATGAGGCAACCAGTACTTTTGTAGACCAAAAGGGGTCCGCTTACGCTCGAGCGGAGAACCCTATTTTAGAAATTTTGAAAAGTTGTTTTATGATTCGTTTTTCGATCTCTTTCATTTCTAAGCACTCTTAGGCATGCATTGAACATTGTAAATGAATTAAAGATCACGAAAGAAGCCTAAGAGCGTTAAGCAAACTGAGGAACGGATTGAATGGTATTATGACCTAATGTGTTGTGAATTATGTAGGGTCAAGTGCAAGGACGAATCAAGCACCAGAACACGGTGAGTAATATCTTAGCAAAGATATTTTTGGTATACGCATTATTTTCTAAACGATGCCTATGTGGTAAGGTTCTAAACTTTTGAAGTGATATTATGAACGAGCATTCTAATAACTCAATCGGTAATGAAATATACGAAGCGATAAATGATTTAGTATGAAATGGGCCTAAGGCCGTTCAGTATATTTAATAAGGATGTTGATTGGGCCTAAGGCTGTTCTGTAAGATTATTAAATGGGCCGAAGGCCGTTCGGGATAAGGAAAGATATGGACCTAAGCTCATTCTGGATACAAGAATGGATATGGTCATAGATTCAAATGTGTGTACACAATAAATGTGTATATAAATTGGACCTAAGGTCGTTCTGTAAGTATTGGACCTAAGGTCGTTCTGTAAGTACTGGACCTAAGGTCGTTCTACGAGTATTGGACTTAAGGTCGTTCCGTATGTAACGGACCTAAGGTCATTCTGTGTGTAAGTTGGACCCAAGGTCATTTTGCCCTTGATGGACCTAAGGTCCTTATGTATGCTACATGGACCCGAGGTCGTTTTGTGTTTGAGAAATGATAAAAGGACCTGGGGTCGTTTTGCTTTATTATTGATCTTCAAACGTAATAGTGAATTATGATTATAAGAATTTTGTTTATGAACTCCTTTGTTTTGGTATTATTCACTGGGCGTTAGCTCACCCATTATTTATATGTATGTAGGTGAGCAGCGGGATGTCTAGCCTCAACCCCAGTGAGCAATGAGAAACCAAGTTTTGAGAGGTCAACCAAGGTCGCCTCATGCAAGAGGCCTTATTTTTGTTTTACCTGTCCTTTGATCTTTTGAGGTCACGTATGACTAATTCTGTACAACCTTAGTTTTGTTAATGCTGACTATCGAATGATCCTGAATGTATGTATTACATACATAATATGAATGTTCGCATGGTGTTAGTTATTATATGAATATGAGAATGTTTGGTTAAGCCATGTATGCACAGCTCATTGGACAATTTTTGTAAATTTCGCTTCCGCAATTTGGCCCCTTATTATTAAATAGGGCGAATTACACTAACAGTCCCTATAGTTTGGGGTTCGTGTCAGTTTGGTCCCTGACTTTTCAATTGTAACACATTTGACCTTGAATTTTGAATCTTGTTTCAAATAAGGACAATTGAAGATATCATTACTTAATTTCAAGGGCAAAATCGTCAATTTAATAAAATATAAACTAATTTGACAAAAATAAACGTCAAAAAAATATTTTTAAATTTTTTAAAATTATTTCTACACATCAAAGATAAAATCATGTAAAATTGGTAAATTTTTTACACATTTATTTATTTATTTATTTTACAAAATTGATTTTTATTATGTGTTAGGATGATGACCATATAATGGGTGGTTGTTAGGATTATAATATGTAATCGATATATTTATATGAGATGTTTTTAGTTTTGGATTTTTGATTTAATGGATTGGTTTAATAATGATATTAAAGTTGTCGCCATATTTGACTTTTGAAAAAATAGAAACTAATTTAATGAAAATAAAAACTACCCATTACATGATCATCATTCAAGCACATAGTAAAAATTAATTTGATATAAATATATATATATAGAGGGACCGTTAGTATAATTTGCCCTATTAAATATGACTTGGTTTTTGACTGAGGCCGCAGGTAATCTCGTGATTACTGGCCAGTTATGACTCTAATCCATAGGGGCGGGTTTAGGTCATGACAGAGTGGTATCTGAGCACGAGTAATAACTCACACACTTGTCCAAATGGGCGGTAAAGTGTCTAGAAAAGACCTAAGTTGCATTCATAAGATAAGTACATGTATGGAAGGCATTGAGAACTTACTAAATGAATTGAAGTATGCAACTATATGATTTATATATATAATTGTTGCCAAATCGTATGAATGTACTCTTTTGTACATGAATATTGTGTATATCTTTTGTATGAATTATAATGCAAGTCTTATTAGATAATGGTGAGAACAAGAGCCGATGAGCTAGAAGAGTCCTCCATTACTCGGCTAGACCGAATGGAGAGAATGATGCAAGACATGGCAGAAACACTAAGGCAACAACAGCAATGACAACAACAGTGGCAACATCCGCAACCCCTACCTCCGGTACAACCTATACCGAATATGCAAAATGATGATCAAACAATAGCCCTGACTAAAGAATTCAAGAAAATGAAGCCACCACTGTTCCACGGGGGTGTGGATCCATTGAAGGCAGAAGCTTGGGTCCTTGGTATTGAAAAGTTATTTGAGGTATTTCCATGACTGGAGACACAGAAAGTACAATTAGCCACTTTTATATTGGAGGATGAAGTGAGAAGGTGGTCGATGCTAATTCGTGACGATAACAAGGGCATTAACTGGGTACAATTTCTTGCACTCTTTTATGAGAAATACTTTCCACAATGTGTCCATGATAGAAAGGTGTCGGAATTTGAAGGACTGAAGCAATGCAGTCTGACTGTAGTTGAGTATTGTCACGACCCAAACCCGCCTCTATAGGTTTAGCATCGTAACCGGCTAGTAATCCTTGGATTACCGAAGGCCTCTGAACAGATTAACATATAGCTAGGGGCTGTGGAAGCAAATAAACAAACTTACATAGTCCATAAAGCTGTGCAGACATATATGGGATAGGAAATTAAAAACTCTTCATATACATATATACGTATATATATATACAGATATGGCGTCGAAAAGTACAGTAACCTTACATCACCCAAGCCACATACACAAGATTTCAAGCGTGTTCAGACCAGACATAAACATTTTGGAAGTACAAAAGTCCCAAGGACACAAAACTCAACAAATCACAAAAGGGAACCTCTACGGGAGACATGATAGCTGGTTGACACCAAAACTCGCCAGGCGGCATCTCAGGCCTGGTCACGCGCTTGCTCACCTATATATATATAAATAAATAGTGAGCGGAAGCCCAGTGAACAATAACAAAGTAAAGGGTTTAATGAATGTTGTCCATAAAAGTTACAGAAAACGGTATTCAGTAGCTGTCAGAAATGGCTTCATAAACCTGTTCAGAAATCATAGTTCATAACAGATACAGATTCAGAATCATATTCATAATCAAAATTTGTAGTTAATCGTACGTGGTACATTCATTAGCCCTAGCAGAGACAGTTGGCCCATAAAGGGACGGCCATAAAGGCATACAGTTGACCCATAAAGGGATGGCCATAAAGGCATACAGTTGATTCACGTGCACGGAGACGGTACAGTTGGCTCATGAGACGTACAGTTGGCCCATGAATGAGACGTAAGGATCTATAACAGTTGGCTCATGAGACATACAGTTGACCCATAATTGGGACGTAACAGAACAAATAACAGATATCATTTGAAGCTAAGAATGCCACGAATACATTTCAGAAACATTGGACAACCAATCATTCATACAGAAAATGTTATTTCAGAAAACAGATCACCTTATATCATTCAGAAAATACTTACAATTGAACATAGCTTTACAAAGTTATTACTCACAGTTGGCTTCGGGTGTAGACAAACAGAGCAGATTAATCAAATGGTTCGAGGCACGCGACCTACACGAACATACATACAAATACACACTTGAAATACACGTTCGAATTATTCATAACTTGCTTTATTTGTTCTTGGCGTGTTTCTAGTCTTCAACCTCATTGTGGAGTCTTAATCATGGCCTAGGAATGCTTAGGATGGAATGAGAATGTAAGAATGCACTTGAAAACATTTTTCAAAATTTGCTGAAAATAGGGTCCACGCTCGAGCGTGGCTTTTCTCGCTCGAGCGGACATGTAGAAAGTGAAGGTTCGCTCGAGCGTGGCTTTCCTCGCTCGAGGCTCGAGCGGACTGCAAACATAGACAAAAGTACTGGTGTAGACGCGCTCCCGGGAACTCTCCGATATCCACGCTGCGAGGGCGCGAAATCTCATTTTGTTCTGAGCTACTATAGTTCGGACTTAATGTCACGGTTCTTAATCTGATCTTACAAAGTGCAATATAAGATTGATAAATCACCAAAGAGTCCAAAACTGGCAAATCGTTTTGGAAAACTGATTTTTTATAAAGAAGTGCCAAACATGGACTGCTTTGCCAGATACAGAGTCGCCACCTAAATATTTTATTTTGGAGGAATTTAGGAAACCCTGACTCGTGCCTAAGGCCACGTGTCCGTCATCACCAAAGTTGCCTCGGCTCGGGAACTTGGGTACGAGAGGGGAAGGTCATGCAATGAGCACCCTCGCTCGCCCGATCAAAGATCGGCCTGTACTAATCATGATATTTTGTTTTTGAAAACACATGTGTTCTTATTTCGGTTATTAAACCTAGAATTACTATGTGATGCGTACAGCATACAAGTATAGACTAGATCGCCTAAGTTGGAACAAAACATTGCATATCCGTTTGTTTGAAAATGGTTTGAAGTTTACTACTCGCAAGTAGGCTAAAACAGGGACTTGATGAATTGTTCCAATCCAAGCAATCCAACCTTCACCCACAGGCATTCAGGCAGTTATATCAAATAAGCAGTTAGCCTCATGGCAAGCATGCTTTCATGGCACTCAATAACACACATGCAGTATGCTAAAGCGTAAACACTCACAGTGTACTCCGAGCCAAAACAAAGAACTAGTTAGAAATCATGCATGATCCTAGTTCATGTTAAGATGGCTAATGTAGCACATGCAAAAATGCAACTCAGATAGGCTCGGCTATTCTAAGATGTCATGTGAAATGCAACTTGGTAACATGCCTTTGAACACGTATTCAAGTAAACGTATTGAAATACAATGCGGTTAGTATGATGCGTCGAGCTCGGTGTATGCAAAATAGATAAATGGATGCACGCATGCAAGCATAAGGTATGCTAATTTGAAATATGCCCTAAAACTAACCATCGTAAGCGGTTAAGTAAAAGGGAGAAAGAAATGGAGGTTGGAAGACATGCATCACACACACGCACGCTTATTAGAACAATTGACTCTCTCGAGGGAGAGACCGAATAAAAAGCTAACTAGCTAATCTAAGCTAATTAAACTAATTATTACAACACAAATTAATTAACTAATCCTAGTTAACTAACTATTACAAAACAAATTAAAATAGCTAAACGCATTAACTATTAAAGGTACAAACCAAAGCATAAGCTAGCTATCTAAGCATGGCAGCTAAGGAAAGCAATAAAACAGGAGGTTCTCAGAGGGAGAAGATTGGATGCATACCCGGCCGCCTCATTCGGAAATCCAATGCGATGCCCCGATTTGCCTCTGTTTTCAATTGTCCTCAGAACCTTGCACCAAGCTCCAGATAGCTTCTAACACATCTTGGGAACTTGTAGGAGGGTGGCCGACCAGTTGTTGGTGTTTGCAGCCATGGCCGACCAACTATCTTTGTTGAAAGCCAGGAAAAGTGGTCGGCCAGCTAGTTTTTCTGGCTGGCCGACCAGTTGTTCCTGCTGAATTCCAGTTTGCTGCAACAGAGAGCAAGAAAGGGCATGGCAATGTATTTGCAAGGTATGTGTGCACAACCACCCACCCTATCATGTCATGAACTCAAGGGAGTGCGGTTCTCGACCCTTGGGCCACCAATCGCACATTTCAATGCATGATGGCCGAGAGGCGAAGTTGCACAATTCAATATAAAATGAATGCACAAGTAAACACATAAGGCCTAAAACTCTATTATGCATGATCAAGAGCGTCGGCGACTGGGAATTGAGGCACGTTTCATCACTTCAAGTATGAAACGTCCCTCTTTTCCCATGTTTGGACTAACACCTATTCCAAACACAATGCAACACAAAACATGGCATGCTCAATGCAAACAACTACTTAGCATACTCAATGCAATGTGACATGATCAACTTAACAAAGCTAATGACATGCGAACAATGCTAATGCATGCATGCACAATGCAATGCTACAAGGGAAACTTAGCAATGTTAGGAACATGCATACTCAATGCAAGGAACAACTTGGCATGCACAATGCAAAAGACTGCATAACATACACAATGCAAAGTAAGATAAACATGCAAGCAACATGCAAGTGAACATGCTAAATGGACTTAAACCAAAAGGGGTAGACCTCAGTCATGCCCAAATCAGTGGCCATAATGATGAAACCAAGGCACCAAATGCATATATAAGCATGCGTGCCAATTGGCTCACCAATTAGGCTAAAGAGCACAACTCTCAAGAGTGCTCAAAAAATTACAAAAGTGGAAGCGTAGCAACACTAAATGCACTGAAATTAGGTAAGAAATGATGCCAAATCATTCAAACAAAGCAAGTGAAGCATGCAAGAATCCTAAAGCTAACAAAGAGGATTACTCTAGGGACATGCAATACATGGCACAAATGCATGAATCAACCATGGACAGAGCTGAAATAGGTCAAAACATGGACCAAAACATGCTAAGATGGAGGCTCAAAAACCTAGGCATGCAAGCATACACGCTAGGCTACAAGTAAGACAACAATGCACAATACTCAAAGGCATTCAAAGCATGAAAGAAGTGGGAACATGGCAGTCCTAAATGCTCTGAAATGTCATGTTAAGTGATGCCAAATCATGTATACAACACAAATGAAGCATGCTATGATGCTCAAAGCTTGAAGCAAGCAAGAGCACTTGTACTATAGCTATACAAAACATGAAGCATATAGCTAAGGCAACCCAAAACAGTCCTAGAACATGTCAAAATGAGTCTAAAACATGCATGGAAAGAAGCCAAAACATGCTAGTATGAGGGGCATAAGACATGATGCATACAAGGTAAATAAGGTGGATTACACTACACCTATTAAGACCAAGTATGGGATGACTTAACCAGCAAAAAGCAGAGTTATATCATGGCATAATAACCCCAAAAACACAGTGAAATGATGGCTCGCAATTGTAGACACCCCATTTTTGACCGTCCTCAAGACTTGGACGTCATCGTTTGAACACTCGATGATTATCCATGCTCGTGTTCGTTTTGAGTTCTCGGAGGTCACGACTACGCGCCTTGCCTCAAGGTCTCTCAACTTATCTGTTTTGTGCTTGGTCATGGACCAAACACTTGTGTTTTTCTTGTTGGCCATCCCCACACCCCACCGGCCATGGTATGAGGCCATCGGCCCCTTTTTCTTGCCATCGGCCAAGAGTGTTGGCCGATCGACACTATATTTGGTCGACCGGCACTTGTGTTGGTCGATCGGCCATTTTTGCTGGCCGAATCCTGTTCATCTGCTTTATGCAGATATTTTGTACCAGCTGGCACAGCTGGCACCCATTATTCACCCCCTCCATACACGTGTATGAAGGGATTTGCTTTCATTCCTTAGCTTCTCTTAGAAGCTTTAGAATTGGAATTCTATAAGAAGGGAGCTCCTCCTCCCTTCTCAGAGGTTCTGGAATTTAGGGTTAGGATTTTTATATCTATCTATCTCTATATCTCCTTCTCTTTTGATTTGTGTGTGTAATAGTGTTCTAAAAGGGTGTTTTGTTAATATTTTTGCACTAAAGCACCTAGTGGTACACTATCCCTTAGTTGCTGAGGTGCTAAGGAGTTGTTTTCAGAGTTTTTGAGTTGGTTTTGGTCAAAAGAAGGTGCTGGAGTTGGTGTTCTTGAAGTGTTCTTCAAGGGTGAGAAACTACTTCTTTATTCCCCATTTTTGCTTAAGCTTTTAGCAATACTTGAAGACTGTTTTAAGCTTAGTGTCCAACTAAAAAAAGTTTTGATTTTGCATGCCTTTGATCTTTGTTTAAGACCACTTTTGTGTTTGGGGCTGTTTACCCCCTCTTAGGCCTTGTTTGGCCTCATTTTTGTGCCTTTTTGTGTGAGCTTTGGGACCACCTTGTATTGGCCTTCCCACCATTGAAATTTAGAGGGATTTCAGTGGTGGGGATGGTATTTTAAGGTCCTAAGAAGGAGAGGGCCATCCCCTCTCCTTGTTGTCTTCAATACTTGTCATATTTGCCTCATATGTGAGCACCTTTGTTAAGTTCGTGTTGACCATGTCTTAGCTGGTATTTGTGGTTGTTTTGCCATGATATAGCACTGTTTCAAGTTGGTTTAGACATACCATGCATGCTTTATATACTTGTCTTGTAATCCCATGATTTGCCTTAACATGCACCATGTTGTAACATATCTTTTTAGCATGATTTTGGCTCGACTTCAAGAAGCTTTTATCCATGTTTTGGTATGCTTGAGGTCTGATTTTGGTTGTCTTGACCATCCATGACTTGCTTTGTATAGCTACCATGTAATCTAGCTTGTAGGCTTTGAGTGTCGAATCCTTTGACATGCTTTACTTGGGCTATTTCAGTGGTTTGACATCACTTGTAATGTTATTTCAGTACATATAGCATGCTCAAACACTTGCACTTATCACTCCTTTAATGCTTTGAAGGGTTTGTGTTTTGTGCTTCTTGAATGTGCCATTATGTATGCCATCATGCTTAGGTCATTTAGATGCTATCTAAGTGGGTTTTCGGTCTTGTTTAGACCTGTCTTGGGACTGTCTTAGGTCCCCTTGGGCCTTTGGGGCTTGCTTCATGTAGCCTTGATTTGAGTCCCGGGGCTAGTTTCAAGTTTTGGACCTTGTCGCATGCTTTGCTTGCTTTGTTTAGTTGGTTTGGCACCCTTTCTAACATGATTTCAGAGCTTACAATGTATGTCATTTGTCCATGTTTATCCTCTTTTAAGTGTGCTTAAGAGTTGCTCTTTTATGCTTAAAGTAGTGGACAATTAGCATGCATGTTTGTATGTGTATTCCATGCCTTTGCCGCGTTATTTTGGCCACTGATTTGGGCTCATTTGAGAGCTGCCCATTTTGGTTTAAGACCATTCTCGCATGTTGTTGCATGCTTGCCTTGCATGTTGTTGCGTACTTGGCCTATTAACATGTTGTTGCATGTTTAAGTGGTATTGCATTTGGTATGCATCTCTTGTTAAGCTGCCTAACATGTTGTTGCATGCTTGCCTCACATGTCGCTACATGCTTGCCTATCCTCACATGTTGTCACATGTTCGCCTTGCATGTTTGAACGTCCACGTTGTAACTTGCATGCTTGCCTAGGTTGCATTGCATTTGGCGTGCTTATTACCTTAACATGATCATGTTGCATTAGTTTTGCTTGCATATTTGCATCCCTTGCCTCTTGATCAATCATGATAGAGGTTAGGATATATTGTGTGCTTGTGTGCATTTCATTTGATATCAAATTGCATACTCGACACCTTTGGCCATCATGCATTGAAATGCGTGACTGATGGCCCGAGAGTCGAAAGCCATACTCCCTTGAGCTCATGACATGATGGGGAGGGTGGTGGTGCAAACATTGCTTTGAAAATGCATTGCCATGCTCTGTCTGTCTTCTGCCGCAGCAAAACAAGACTTTGCAGGAAGATATGGCCGGTCGGCCATCTCCAGTGCCGGCCGGCTATGCATTTTTGGTCGATATCCTTACAAGTGGTCGATGACCAGTTCCTCTTGGCCGGTGGCCTTGGTTTCTGGCCGGTGATATTCCACAGTGCTCAGAAGGTGGTTCAGAGGCATCTTTGGAACTTGCAAAGTTTTTAGAGGAGCAGAGCAGTGTAAACAGAGGCAACATGTGACATGGCGATGGGTTTCCGAGCGAAGCCGTCCGAGCATGCATGCATCCCTTTTCCCGAGGCTGCTTTACTACTTTCAGTAGCTTAGTTAATTTGTTTAATTAGCTAAGTGTTATGTAATAATTAGTTAGCTCGTTAGTTGGTTAATTATTTGATTTGTATTATTCTTTCGGTCCCTCCGTCGAGAGGGCGAATTGTGTAATAAGCGTGCGTGTGTGTGATGCATGTCTTCCAACCCTACGTCTTTCTCCCTTTTACTTACCTACTTATGATGGTTAGTTCTAGGGCACGTTTCAATTAGCATCCTTATGCTATGCATGTTTGCATCATTCATCTGTATTGCATGCACCGGGCTTGGCGCATCATACTAACTGCATTGTATTTCAATTCTGAGTTGAATACATGCATCGAATTGTCGCATCTCACATGCCATTTTAGTTTAGCCGAGCCTATTCTATTTGCATTTTGCTTGCGATGCATTAGCCATTTCAACATGGACTTGGGTCATACATTTGATTACTAACATGTTCTTTGTTTTGGCTCGGAGTACACTGTGAGTGTTTATGCTTTAGCATCTTGCATGTATGTGAGTGTTAACATGACAGCATGTTTACCATTATGCTTATGTGATATAACTGCCTGAATGCCTGTGGGTGAAGGTTGGATTGCTTGAATTGGAATAATTCATCGAAATCCGTGTTTTAGCCTACTTGCGAGTAGCAAAAATTCAAAACCATTTCCAAACAAACGGATATGCGATGCTTTGTTCCAAGTTAGGCGATCTAGTCTATACTTGTTTTGCTGTGCGCATCACATAGTAAAGATTAGCCAATTAACCGGAAGAAGAATGCATGTGTTTTCAAAAACAAGATATCATGTTTAGTAGTGGCCGATCTTTGATCGGGCGAGTGGGGGTGCTCATAGCTGACCTTCCTCAATCGTACCCAAGTTCCCGAGCGGAGGCAACTTTGGTGATGATGGACACGTGGCCTTAGGCAACGAGTCAAGGTTCCCTAAATCCCCCCAAAAAATAAATATTTAGGTGGCGACTCTGTATCTGGCAAAGCTGTCCATGTTTGACACTTCTTTCTAAAAAATCAGTTTTTCAAAAATGATTTGCCGGATTTAGACTCTTTGGTGATTTATCAATCTTGCATTGCACTTTGCGAGATCAGATTAAGAACCGTGACATTTGAGTCCGAACTGTAGTAAGCCCAAATGAACAAAACGGGATTTTTCCCGGGACGTTCGGGGACGTCTACAGTTTCTGGTGACTCTGCTGGGGAGTTAGAGAGCTTGACTCGAACTCATGATATCTTGTTTTGATTACACTTATGCGTTTCTTTGCATTGCATTTGCGTTGGTGCGCCTAGGACACCGTGTTTGTCGTATGCTATTCCTGAATGGTTTGCCAGAGGCTTGCTTTGAGAAGCGTGCCATAAGGCTGACCGGTTGCGGGCTCTACCACGATAGAAACACAAATCCCGGTTTTTACCGGGGCACCCTTTTCGACCATTCGACCTAGTGCATAGTCGGAATCCATAGTGACCATTCCAAACTAGGACACGTTGCTAACCGATTATAGGTTGTTCGAAACCGCTGCGTGCGTAGTAAAACCCTAGCTCCTGAAAAATAGGACAGGGAATCCCTACCCCAACATAGGGGCATTTTGGCTCTTATTTGCTTGTTATGTGCTTTTAGAGTTGTGCCTCTACAAGAATGCACGTATCAGTTTGCAAGTTTGGGTATCATGCCTACGGGCATCAGTATCAGTGTTTTGAGAATCAGTTATATCTGCGGGTATCAGATTCAGTTTTGGGGCAGTGAATTTGGGAACAGTGATCAGTAGTAGAGTACGGTTATTCAGCTATGCCTATGTCAGTCCTGATGAAATTAGGCTGAAATGCTGCCTGTTTTCTCTTTCAGTTCAGAGATTTAGTTCAGAATAGCCAGTGCTCTCCTTTGCTGAAGCCAGGCAGACATTTGATTTGTCGGTCACCGATCACACCACCTCCGTTCAGTTCAGCGGATTCATGATGGCACAAAATTCAGAGGAAATTGTGGTTATGGCAGCCGTATTAAACCAAGGAATCATCTTACAGGGTGAGACTGATGTTGAGGTGCCACACCCGCCCAGGTCGCCTGCCGCACGCCCGATCTGGGAACCCCAGTTGTTTCAAGCTCGTGAACCCACCACCTTTGAGTTGATGGGAATGATTGGCGACCTCCAGAGATCTGTGGCTGATCTAGTCTATGAAATGTCGGCCCCGCCACCAACCACACCGTATGCCGGGAACTTCATGCCGTAGGAGCCCCCGCTACTGGGGTGAATTGTAATTGAGCTCAGCCAACCTGAAGCTGTCTCAAGCTCCAGCAATGATATGTCTGCGACAACGGGGCTTTGCACTGAAGTAGCAACCCAAACCGTCCACCAAGCTGAGGCTAGTGGAAAGAACAAGATGAAGGTGGACACAGATCCCTATGAACAACTCCGGCAAGCTGTTGAGGCTCTGAAAGCCGGGGGGTTGAATAAGCAACAAGTACTCGCAGTCGTGGCTAAGACTGCGGATGACATTTTCCCTGCTCAGACCGAGAGCAGTTCAAGCCAAAGGGAAAATCAGGATAAGGACTGTCGTACTAGAACAGTTCATTTCACTCCTAACCCAGCACTTGGAAAAGAACAGAGAGCCAAGGCAGCACCTGTTGATCCTTTTGCTAGTGCGTCCAGTAAAGGTCCACAGGCTTCGAAGTATCTGCCTCGAGGGCGCAGGGTCTTTCATGCCCTTTACATGCCTTTGTTCAAGGCTCTTCGAATCCTCACTGAAAAGGGTCATCTCAAACCTCTTCAGCCTCGGCCTCTCCCGAGCAATCTCCCTCTCTCACATGATGCTACTCAGTACTGTGCGTACCATTAACAGGCTGGTCACACCACCGACAAGTGCTTTCGTCTTCGCCACGAAGTGCAAGACTTGATCGACGATGAGGTCATCCTCCCACCTAGCTCAGCAAAATCTGTCACCGCCGAGTTCATGGACTTCGAGGATAATACAAGTATGTGATCAGGGGTTGGTCCACCTGCGGGCGGCGCCCGGTTTATTTCAGATGCGGCGTTTGGCACACACTATTTTGGGCATTTGCGAATGTTAATTTTGTACTTTCTGACTCGGGTGTTGTGTCAGTTCTGTGATTTTGTTTCAAGTCTGTCTCATTGTTTTGAGTCAGTCTTTTTGATTAAGGTCTGTCTTGTTGTATCGAGTCAGTCCTGTTGTACAAAAGTCGGGTGATTCCGAGGGTGTCGCCTTGGACATCATTATTGTCCTTTTGCTTTCTTTTGAGTCTGTTTCTTGCAACCAGGAAATCTGAACCAAACAGCTGTGGCTGTCATGTTTTTGTGCTTATTGCTACTATTGAGCTTGTTGTGCCAGCAAATTTAGAATGAACGGCAGTACATTTCACCTGCTCTTCTGTGCCTCAAAATCATTGCATTGACCTAAGTTTTTTAAAACTTTTCGAATAATGTGTTAAAAACGAAGAGGAAGGAATTCCTCGGGTTTTGCAAAATTTGATCAATTGGGAGAAAGAAAGGCATGCTAAGCCCTTAATGAATGAGATCATGCTTGTTAGTGTGAGTACTGAGAAGGATCCTGGCTTGATCCAGATTGGTTCTACACTATCTTCAGCGCGAGCGATTAGTCGCTTTCTTAAAAGATTTCAAAAAAAATGTTTTGCGCCGTCTTGCGAAGACCGGTGTGGAATCACTCTTGAGAGTGTGCAGCTTAGGATCGCTCTTAACCTCGAGACTCGACCCCTTGCTTTCAAACCTTGAACTTGCATGTTCAACGATCAACCACAATATGAGGCTTGTATGGCTAGATCAGAAGCACCCCTCGAACAAGGGGCAAAAGATGTCAGATAATGCACTCAAAGAGTCAAAGACGAAGATCGGCAAGAATGCCAAATCCCAGAAGGGAAGAAAGAAGAAAGTTTTGTTGAAGGACAACCAAGTTCCTATCCACAATACCAGGGGCAAGTTTAGCCCCCATTGGACGGACTCCTGCATCATCAGCGAATGGTAGCCATTCTTCTGGATTCAGATGGCTTCGAGATCCTAAAACCATTTGACATGGACAAAGCTACACTTTTACCCTTGACAGGCTCACTAGGTCGAAAACCCGGAAGGGCGACCCAGGCAAAAGTTAGAGCAAGAAAAAAAGAAAAAGAACAAAAAAAAAAAGGAGAGAAAAAAATACAAAGAAAACAAAAGAAAAGACAAAAAAGAAATGAAGAAGAGAGAAATGAAAAGAAATGAAAAAAGAAGAAGAACATAGCTCGCAAGGTTGAAAACCCGGAAGGGCGACCTTGGCAAAAGTTAGAGCGTAAAAGGAGAGGTTAAATACCCGAGTGTACCTTAACCAGAACTACGTAAGGCTTGATTCCCATGTTTGGGATACGTAGGCAACTTCATTCTGAAGTCCAGCCATAAACACCTCCAAATCGATTGTGTTCATGTAATGGTTCCAATCATCTTTGTCATTTCTGTATCCGAGAGTTCGGTTGTGATCATCGCTATGAGAACTGGTTACGGTGTGTTGCGGTGCATTTCAAACAAGGGGTAACTTTCTGTTGCTATACAGTGCGCTGTGGTGCCATTCAAACAAGGGGCAATTTTCCATTGCCACACAGTGCCGTTCAGATAAGAGGCCATTTTTCCATTGTTATGAATCCGAGGTTGCGCATCTCAAAAGTAGGTTCCATGCTCGTTGAGCGGTGCACGTTTGCAAAAACAGTTTCTGAGAATTTTTAAGGAAGTTTGACTAATTTTCTCGAAAATTATTTTATTTTTCCAAAACTGGACCATTTTCTTGGACCCAAAAAAGGAAAATTTTCAATGCTCATAACCTAACTTGCGTGATTTCAAATTAGAAAAGTTGAACACGCATGTTAATCAAACTCTTATTTTGATCAAAATTGTTTTAGTAGAAAACCAAAACAAAAAAATGGTTAAAATGATGGACTAGGGGCACGGTTGAGTCAGGCGTTCTGTCTTTTCCCCCATTGTCAACATACTCGCCAGAAAGGGCACTCTACCTGCCAGAAAAAGGCGCAACTGAAGCTAACAATAAAGGGCTGAAAGCTCTTCCGTTCTCCAAGCAGCGAGGTATCAAGCCGAATGCGAAGCACGAATTGAAATGGATCAAGATACTCCACTCCCTTATCCGTGGTACCGACTAGACGTCACCGGAAGAAATAGCCGCGAGCTGGTAATGTTAGGCATGAACCCACAATTTCCCGTTCATCCATCAACCACCCAGGGGAGGGATTAAAAAAATTAGAGAGATTGAAGAATAGAGAGGTGTATGTTGAGAGAAAAAGTGAGAAAATGGCTTTTTTAGAAAAACAGAGCCTGATGGCCGAGTGACGTGAGAATCACAAATGAGAAAGGATGGGAACCAATACCCGAAGAAACTGGCTCCTCACGAACTAAGAGGTCTCTCGCCTTTGTAACGCGTCTGAGTGTTATTTTGGTTTTGTTGTTTGTCTCGATTCTTGTTTTGAGTCGTTTCGAGTGTTACTCGATGTGTTTAGGTTGTTTACCTTTTGTTTGTTGAGTCGTTTTGACTGTGGTCAGCTATAGGCTCAATACTCGGTTGAGAACCTTTTTCTCACAACCAATTTCAAAAAAATGGAATCGTTTTGTACTCAGAGTGCTGTGCCATTCTCCATATTTGTGCAAAACAGAATCCGTTCTTTCATAAAACCGCAAGGTTCAACCCAGGTCATCTCAGAACAGTAGAACAAGGATCTATCTGAAGCTATAGGTTCCAGACTGCGATGTAAAAAAAAAAGAAGGAAGAATTCGGAGCATCTGAGTTTGTCTCGACTTCTGCAAATTCCGTCTTTGCATCCCGTGTGTTCAAACTGAATAAAATGTTGTGTTATGGGCTGCGTATGGGCTACGTATTCAGAATCAGCAGTGTCTTGCATGAGCCGTGTGCCGAATGAATAGAATGCTGTGTTATGGGCTGTGAGTTCAGAATGAGCAGTGTTTGGAATGGGCTGTGTGTTCAGAATCAGCAGTGTCCTGCATGAGCCGTATGTTCAAAATAAACAGAGTACTGTGCTACGAGCTGTGTGTTCAGAATGAGCAGTCTATGTGTTGAACATGTTCGAAACTTGTGATTGGTTCCACTTCCAGTGCCTTATGGTGTTGATTTTGCGAAGTCACACCTGTGTTATTTCGATTTGCTTATCGGGTTGTTGCTCATTTGCTTATCGAGTTGTCGCTCCGTCTATCGAGTTGTTGCTCATTCGTTTATCGGGTTGTTACTCATTTGTTTATCAAGATTGTCGCAATTTTGTTTATCGAGTTGTTGCTCATTTGATTACCAAGTTATCGCAATTTTGTTTATCGAGTTGTTGCTCTTTGCTTATCGAGTTGTAAACTTATTAAGGTCCTATTGTGCTTATTGAGTTAATTTGTTTTGTTGGTTACGTTGGTTCTCTACCTGACCTGGTAACACATGCATGTTCAATTTCCATTCGATCCCATTGTTATGTAATACGATGCGATGCATAAAATGTACAAATGTAACACTTTTTCAGCAAAAAGCTTGTTTCATTCCATCATCTTCCCAAAAGTACATAGTTTTGAGAAAGTAAAACCTGCCTGAGGCAGTACAATGTGCTCAAACTACCAGTCAAAAGAAAAGTAAAGCAAAAAAGAAGAGAAAAACAACAAATGTTTGAACAAAGCAAAGAAAAAAAAAGAAAAGCAGCAGGTGTCTGGATCAACATCAGTGGTCTCAAGTACGGGAGTCGGTCCTGGTCCTCTTCCTGGATGAGGGACCAGGATCACCACCGCCATCTCCAAAATCAGAGTCTGAGCTATCTCCGGCCTTGCCCTGCGACGACGCTGCCTCCTCATCTGACTCATAGTCATCCGGAGTGGGCTCTCGTAAACTGCTCTCGGCACGGGTGCGCCTATGTCTGCGCCAGCTATGGATGGTCATCCTCCGCCTGACTCCCCCTCCTCCTCGAGCAGGAACAGATGGACCAGCTGAAGCACCTCCCGCGGCCGGAACCTGGAATGGGGCCTGAAAATGACAGATGGCAAATGCATCAGTTACAGAACGCAGAACAGTATACTAGTACAGAATGCAATGTGTGAGTACAGTGTATGAATACCGCGAGCAACGCTGTGAGCAGTATATGGGTTGCAGTGTATCAGTACCACGATTACTGTGTTTCAAGTGCCGTGTTGATAGTGCGATGCATCAGATTGTGTATGAAACAGATTAGGCGGATTTTGAAACTGCAGTTGAAAGAACTTACCGGGATATTGTAGATGGTCAGCAAATCGAGGCACCGCTGCAACATCCCTACCACTGAGGCTGTCAACTCCAAGGACTGGCGAGTGTACTCGACGGAAGCCTGTAAAATTGTTGAAGTCATTAGTATTTTGCAGGATATCAAATTGAAATGACTGTACAAAATACAAAGTTTAGTAGTGCATACCGGGGTCGAGCCATAGACTCCGACAAGCTCAGAATCAGCCAGAGGAGGAGCGAAGGGAATTTGGTAAGTCCCCCCACCCTGCCCTCGACATGTGATCATCGTAAGCAGTGCTGGCCACTCTGCTCCCCATCCGCTCCGGGACCCACTCCTGCCTCGGGCCGGAGGTGCCCTCGGTGCCCCCACTCCTGCTACTGGTGCCGCTGGCCTCTCTCGCTCAGCTCGACGAGCACCAGTCAAAGGCCGCATAATGTAAGTCCGAATGTACTAAGCGTAGTCACCCTCCTCCTTGAAAGGCTCAGCGTCCCAGCCGATCGTGTAGTCCATCATCTCCTCCAAGGTATACCTCTCAGTGTGCCTCGTGTGGGTAGGAGGAGGTGCTGGAACAGGCTGCTCAGGCACACCTAAGGTCTGCCGCAGGAAGCGCTCCCCAAAGCACCAAGTGCGGCAAACCGGCCCCTCCAGTAGAACCCTGAATCGGGCAATCTCTCGAGCACCGGCATACCGCTCCCGAACTGCGTCAGGCAACGGGGCCCAAGGCTGCTAGGTGATCTGCAAGTAAAACACAGTTTGTTATCTACTGATGTTGAAAGAACAATGTAAAGCGAAGCTTAAATGGACTGTAATGTCTGACATACCTCGGCTGCGGTGATGGTGTCGAAATAGCTGCGGAAGAACATGAAGGACTCCTGTGGCCTCCGCTCGCATCTCACGTCGAAGCGGTGAGAAAATGGAACACCGAGAGGGACCTCCTCGTCTGGCACTGGGGCAAGCCTCGGGAAGTAGGCATATACCCACAACTGCAAAGTATAACAGAGCAAATACCAATATGCTTATCAGATAAAGCAGAATGCAGAATAAAGCAGGTTATGTGTATACCGTGTGTGTAGTGTGCAAACCGGTGTAAAGTAGATTACATGTGTGCAGTGTATAGAGCACAGATAATGTAAAACAGAAAAAGAAGGTGTACCTCCCAAGCTCGCCAGTAGCCTCCGAGCAACTGTCCGCTGCAGCGAGAGGATGAGCTCATATACCCGTAGAGAGTGGCCAAGCCCGCGCCACCCCAGTCGTAGCGGCGGATCTGTGTCACGTCCACTAATGCGCTCAGCAGGTAGAGGGCGACAGTGTTCGCCCGGTCGGCGAAGAGCGTGGTCCCCAGCAAGAACATAATAAATCCACGAGTGTACTGCTCCTTCTCCTCCCGGGTGGTAGGCGCCTGGATCCGGAAGTGATCCTCGAACCATGAGTACCGCACAAACCCTGCCCAAGCGAGAGGTGGCTGAGTGTCGAGCAAGTATAGCTGAGTGGCGTCCTACTCATCCATATTTGTGTCAAAGGGGATCGGATCACCCCCCACTCCGATGCCTGTGAGCATGGAGAAGTCAAAGGGAGTCATCGTCATCTCCCCGGTGGCAGAAAGGTGGAAGGAGTCGGTGATATCCCACCACCTCTCCACCAAGGCAGCAAGAAGGGGCCTGCTCACAGTGAGGCACGAGAGTCCCATGCAGAAGGTCCCAAAGCCGGCTCGGTCGACAATATGATGGACCGCGTCGGGTAGCTCTATGTACCAACCTCGGGCGGTAGTGTTCCCATACCCCCGGAAGGCATGGGAATCTCTCTGTGATCAAAACAAACAATTGCGAAGCAGTGTTACAAACACAGTGTTAAATGTGCTCAGAATTGATGAAAATACAGCGTGTGTACACGTGTTCAGATTCAAATAGATGTTGGGTGCGGGTGTGCTTGCGGTGAACTACATCATTTGATGTATCAGTGTGTTTTGAATGGTTCAGTCGAGAATGCGGTGTGTGTGCACGTGTTCAGATTCAAACAGATGCCGGGTGCGGGCGTGCTCGCGGTGAACTACAGCATTTGATGTATTAGTGTGTTTTGAATGGTTCAGTCGAGAATGCGCTGTGTGTGCACGTGTTCAGATTCAAACAGATGTCGGGTGCGGGTGTGTTCGCTGTGAACTACAGCATTTGATGAATCAGTGTGTTTTGAATGTTTCAATTGAGAATATAGCGTGTGTGCACGTGTTCAGATTCAAACAGATATCAAGTGTGGGTGTGTTCACAGTGAACTACAGAATGTGATGTATCAGTATGTCTCAGTTAAGCAGTTAAAGAACAGAATTAACTATCGCAGTTATGTATTCTATATTGCAGAAAGTGAAACAGGGGAAGAGTGTACCTCAGAAGCGCCGTAGGACAGATGTGACTCTAGCTCGCACAACAAAAGCTCTAGTAGTGCGCCTCGCGCATAGCTCCTGAACTGGCGGATGCCATCGGGAGGCAACACGTGTATCGCCGGATTGAACGGCCGGATGTGAAGAGGTAGGAGCTCGACCTCGGGGTCTACGTCCATCTCCGGAGGAGCCCCACCCTATGGAATGTCATCCGCTATCTCAGAGAGAGTGTGAAAATGGCCGAAAATGTGAAAAATAGGCGAGAAGGCCAAAAGTCAACCCAAAAGTCAACCCCGAGAGGGTGAAAAATTAGAGGAAAGGTCGGGGTGTGGAAAAGGCACGAAGATCAAGGTTTGACTCGGGGAAAACAAACCCTAAATGGTGGAAACCAAGTAAAATGCACCGAAACCAAGATTTGTTCGGTTCAAAGTGTGCGAAACGGTGAGGGTTTTGCGAATCAAACGACAAAAAAGTGTCGAAAACAAGAGAAAATCGAAGATCGAAGGTTGGAAAATCACCTAGAGAAGGAGGGGAGGATTTTTCAAGCAAGGAGGAAATGAGAATATAGGGTTTGAGGCCCTATATTTAAAGACCCGTGGCTAAATGTCAAAACTACCCCGACTCTGCCATTTTTGGCCGGTCGGCCAAATTGTTAGTTGACCAGCTAAATATTTGGCCGATGATCTTATTTTGTGGCCGATGGATGGCCGGTGGCATCCCCTTGGGGTCGGTGAGCCTTCCATACCCTTGGTTGGGTCATTTATGTGGTTTAGAACCTTTATCTCTCAAGGCAGTGCAAGGAAGTGCACTCTCGAACCTTAACCAGCCTTCGTGTTGACCCCGAGCCGTGTCTTTTGTGTGCGGTGCTCGGAATGCGTGAGGTGTATCCTTTTTGTATCCTTTTGTATCTTGTGAGACTCAATAACCGCTTTAAATGCGTTGCATTACGTGTTTTATTTTGTTTATGATAAACATATATTCACTTGCATCATTATGCACATCTACGCGCGTTGTAGCGCGCACCCGTCTCGCATTTTAATGCACTGTTCATTTGCATTGTCATGCATTTCAAAAAAAAAAAAAAAACGTGCGTTGTCACGCATGTGAGTTAGTTTGCAATATCATGCATTTCAATAAATCGTGCATTGTCGTGCATTCCAATAGTTTGCATTGTCCTGCATTTCAATAAATCATGCATTGTCATGCATTTCAATAATCATGCATTGTCATGCATTTCGGTTCATGCATTGTCATGCGTGTCTCATTCGCATTGTCGTGCATTTCAATAATCATGCATTATCATGCATTTCAGTTCATGCATTGTCATGCGTGTCTCATTTGCATTGTCATGCATTCCAATAGTTCATGCACTGTCATGCAGTCCAATAGTTCATGCATTGTCATGCATGTCTCATTTACATTGTTATGCATTTCAACAACGTGCATTGTCATGCATCTCTTGTTTGCATTTGTCATGCATTTTGAACAACTCGCATTGTCATGCATCTTCCATTTGCATTATCATGCATGTCATTGTTGCATATTTCATGTGCATTGTCTTGCACCCCTCTAACTTGCATTGATTTGCACTTTCTTTTCTCGAAACATCGGGATATGTCCCTATGTTTTTTCCTTTTTCGGTTAAGAGCATTTGGAATACGTTACAATGCTTAAGCCATTCCGAAACACCGGGATACGTCCCTATGTTTCCCCCTCTCTTATTTTGGAACATCGGGATATGTCCCTATGTCTCCCTTTCTTTGGTTAAGAGCATTCGGAACATGTTCCGATGCATAAACTTTTCTCCACTCGCGTGCCGCGTGTGGATGTAACTCACTTTTCTCCACTCGCGTACCGCGTGTGGACGTAACTAACCCTTTATGCACCTTTATCCCTTTTCGCATTGCTTTACACATTGCATACGTTTCCGCGTATGCTTTACTTACATGTGTTTATGCTTTTATTGCTTTACACATTGCATACGTTTCCGCGTATGCTTTACTTACATGTGTTTATGCTTCTCTTGCTTTACACATTGCATACGTTTCCGCGTATGCTTTACTTACATGTGTTTATGCCTTTCTTGCTTTACACATTGCATACGTTTCCGCGTATGCTTTACTTACATATGTTTATGCTTCTTTTGCTTTACACATTGCATACGTTTCTGCGTATGCTTTACTTACATGTGTTTATGCTTTTCTTGCTTTACACATTGCATACGTTTCCGCGTATGCTTTACTTACATGTGTTTATGCTTCTCTTGCTTTACACATTGCATACGTTTCCGCGTTGCATACGTTTCCGCGTATGCTTTACTTATATGTGTTTATGCCTTTCTTGCTTTACACATTACATACGTTTCCGCGTATGCTTTACTTACATGTGTTTATACTTCTCTTGCTTTATACATTGCATACGTTTCCGCGTATGCTTTACTTACATGTGTTTATGCTTTTCTTGCTTTACACATTGCATATGTTTCCGCGTATGCTTTACTTACAAGTGTTTATGCTTCTCTTGCTTTACACATTGCATACGTTTCCGCGTATGTTTTACTTACGTGTGTTTATGCTTCTCTTGCTTTACACATTGCATACGTTTCCGCGTATGTTTTACTTACATGTGTTTATGCTTCTCTTGCTTTACATATTGCATACGTTTCCGCGTATGCTTTACTTACATGTGTTTATGCTTCTCTTGCTTTACACATTGCATACGTTTCCGCGTATGCTTTACTTACATGTGTTTATGCCTCTCTTGCTTTACATATTGCATACGTTTCCGCGTATGCTTTACTTACATGTGTTTATGCTTCTCTTGCTTTACACATTGCATACGTTTCCGCGTATGCTTTACTTACATGTGTTTATGCTTCTCATTGCTTTACACATTGCATACATTTCCGCATATGCTTTACTTACATGTGTTTATGCCTTTCTTGCTTTACACATTGCATACGTTTCCACGTATGCTTTACTTACATGTGTTTATGCTTCTCTTGCTTTACACATTGCATACGTTTCCGTGTATGCTTTACTTACCTATGTTTATGCTTTTCTTGCTTTACACATTGCATACGTTTTCGCGTATGCTTTACTTACATGTGTTTATGCTTCTCATTGCTTTACACATTGCATACGTTTCCGCGTATGCTTTACTTACATGTGTTTATGCCTTTCTTGCTACACACATTGCATACGTTTCCGCATATGCTTTACTTACATGTGTTTATGCCTTTCTTGCTTTAGACATTGCATAGGTTTCCGTGTATGCTTTACTTACATATGTTTATGCCTTTCTTGCTTTACACATTGCATACGTTTCCGCGTATACTTTACTTACATGTGTTTATGCACCCTTTTTGCATTGTTACACACATTGCATGCGTTCGCGCATGCTTTACTTACATGTGTTTATGCACCTCCTCTCTTGTTACACACATTGTATGTGTTGTCGCGCATGCTTTACTTACATGTGTTTATACACTACTCGGTTTGCATTATTATGCACCACTCGGCTTGCGTTGTCGCGCGTGCCCTCCTTGCATTGTTGTGCTTGTTTCAAATCGCATTGTTATGCGTCATACTTTAGTTACATTGTCTTGCACCCCCTCACTCGTGTTGTCACGCACTTTTTACTTGCATTGCTATGCATGTTTCTAACAATGTTGTACCTGTTAAGTTTCTTTCTTTTGCAGGCACGATATTGTATGTACGGTTCATTTGAGGATGGCACGACCAGACGAACTGGACGGTATTGTATTCTCCGCGTCAAACATAGCGAGAATTACATAATTTTCTTACATCCTTTCTGCATTGTAATGTAGTTCGTTTTTGGCTTGCTTAAAATTGTTGCATGTTATGCTTTGTTACAGCTTTCTTTGCATGATCATAAGTTATGCTCGGCTTTGTGCATTGTTCTTGCATCTTGCCCCTGCCTTCGGGCACATATCTTGCTATCTTGCATGCTTGTCTAAGTCTTCGGCCTTGTCAAAAATGGGTCGTCTCTGGGCTTTGACATTCACTCCCGTCATTGTTATGACTTTCGAGTTCTGTCAAAGAGGGGCAACTGTAGACACCCCATTTTTGACCGTCCTCAAGACTTGGACGTCATCGTTTGAACACTCGATGATCATCCATGCTCGTGTTCGTTTTGAGTTCTCGAAGGTCTCGGCTACACGCCTTGCCTCAAGGTCTCTCAACTTATCTGTTTTGTGCTTGGTCATGGACCAAACACTTGTGTTTTGCTTGTTGGCCATCTCGACACCCCACCAGCCATGGTATGAGGCCATCGGCCCCTTTTTCTTGCCATCGGCCAAGAGTGTTGGCCGATCGGCACTATATTTGGTTGACCGGCACTTGTGTTGGTCGATCGGCCATTTTTGCTGGCGGAACCCTGTTCATCTGCTTTATGCAGATATTTTGTGCCAGCTGGCACAGCTGGCACCCATTATTCACCCCCTCTATACATGTGTATGGAGGGATTTGCTTCCATTCCTTAGCTTCTCTTAGAAGCTTTAGAATTGGAATTCTATAAGAAGGGAGCTCCTCCTCCCTTCTCACAGGTTCTGGAATTTAGGGTTAGGAGTTTTATATCTATCTATCTCTATATCTCCCTTTCTTTTGATTTGTGTGTGTAATAGTGTTCTAAAAGGGTGTTTTGTTAATATTTTTGCACTAAAGCACCTAGTGGTACACTATCCCTTAGTTGCTGAGGTGCTAAGGAGTTATTTTCAGAGTTTTTGAGTTGGTTTTGGTCAAAAGAAGGTGCTGGAGTTGGTGTTCTTGAAGTGTTCTTCAAGGGTGAGAAACTACTTCTTTATTCCCCATTTTTGCTGAAGCTTTTAGGAATACTTGCATACTGTTTTAAGCTTAGTGTCCAACTGAAAAAAGTTTTGATTTTGCATGCCTTTGATCTTTGTTTAAGACCACTTTTGTGTTTGGGGCTGTTTACCCCCTCTTAGGCCTTGTTTGGCCTCATTTTTGTGCATTTTTGTGTGAGCTTTGGGACCACCTTGTATTGGCCTTCCCACCACTGAAATCCAGAGGGATTTCAGTGGTGGGGATGGTATTTTAAGGTCCTAAAAAGGAGAGGGCCATCCCTTGTTAAGTATCCCCTCTCCTTGTTGTCTTCAATACTTGTCATATTTGCCTCATATGTGAGCACCTTTGTTAAGTTCGTGTTGACCATGTCTTAGCTGGTATTTGTGGTTGTTTTGCCATGATATAGCACTGTTTCAAGTTGGTTTAGACATACCATGCATGCTTTGTATACTTGTCTTGTAATCCCATGATTTGCCTTAACATGCACCATGTTGTAACATATCTTTTTGGCATGATTTTGGCTCGACTTCAAGAAGCTTTTATCCATGTTTTGGTATGCTTGAGGTTTGATTTTGGTTGTCTTGGCCATCCATGACTTGTTTTGTATAGCCACCATGTAATCTAGCTTGTAGGCTTTGAGTGTCGAATCCTTTGACATGCTTTACTTGGGCTATTTCAGTGGTTTGACATCACTTGTAATGTTATTTCAGTACATATAGCATGCTCAAACACTTGCACTTATCACTCCTTTAATGCTTTGAAGGGTTTGTGTTTTGTGCCTCTTGAATGTGCCATTGTGTATGCCATCATGCTTAGGTCATTTAGATGCTATCTAAGTGGGTTTTCGGTCTTGTTTAGACCTGCCTTGGGACTGTCTTAGGTCCCCTTGGCCCTTTGGGGCTTGCTTCATGTAGCCTTGATTTGACTCCCGGGGATAGTTTCAAGTTTTGGGCCTTGTCGCATGCTTTGCTTGCTTTGTTTAGTTGGTTTGGCACCCTTTCTAACATGATTTCAGAGCTTACAATGTATGTCATTTGTCCACGTTTATGCTCTTTTAAGTGTGCTTAAGAGTTGCTCTTTTATGCTTAAAGTAGTGGACCATTAGCATGCATGTTTGTATGTGTATTCCATGCCTTTGCCGCGTCATTTTGGCCACTGATTTGGGCTCATTTGAGAGCTGCCCATTTTGGTTTAAGACCATTCTCGCATGTTGTTGCATGCTTGCCTTGCATGTTGTTGCATAATTGGCCTATTAACATGTTGTTGCATGTTTAAGTGGTATTGCATTTGGTATGCATCTCTTGTTAAGCTGCCTAACATGTTGTTGCATGCTTGCCTCACATGTCGCTACATGCTTGCCTATCCTCATATGTTGTCACATGTTCGCCTTGCATGCTTGAACGTCCACGTTGTATCTTGCATGCTTGCCTAGGTTGCATTGCATTTGGCGTGCTTATTACCTTAACATGATCATGTTGCATTAATTTTGCTTGCATATTTGCATCCCTTGCCTCTTGATCAATCATGATAGAGGTTAGGATATATTGTGTGCTTGTGTGCATTTCATTTGATATCAAATTGCATACTCGACACCTTTGGCCATCATGCATTGAAATGCATGACTGATGGCCCGAGAGTCGAAAGCCATACTCCCTTGAGCTCATGACATGATGAGGAGGGTGGTGGTGCAAACATTGCTTTGAAAATGCGTTGCCATGCTCTGTCTGTCCTCTGCCGCAGCAAAATAGGACTCTGCAGGAAGATATGGCCGGTTGGCCATCTCTAGTGCCGGCCGGCTATGCATTTTTGGCCGATATCCCTACAAGTGGTTGATGACCAGTTCCCCTTGGCCGGTGGCCTTGGTTTCTGGCCAGTGATATTCCACAGTGCTCAGAAGGTGGTTCAGAGGCATCTTTGGAACTTGCAAAGTTTTTAGAGGAGCAGAGCAGTGTAAACAGAGGCAACATGTGACATGGCGATGGGTTTCCGAGCGAAGCCGTCCGAGCATGCATGCATCCCTCTTCTGAAGGCTGCTTTACTACTTTCAGTAGCTTAGTTAATTTGTTTAATTAGCTAAGTGTTATGTAATAATTAGTTAGCTCGTTAGTTGGTTAATTATTTGATTTGTATTATTCTTTCGGTCCCTCCGTCGAGAGGGTGAATTGTGTAATAAGCGTGCGTGTGTGTGATGCATGTCTTCCAACCCTACGTCTTTCTCCCTTTTACTTACCTACTTATGATGGTTAGTTCTAGGGCACGTTTCAATTAGCATCCTTATGCTATGCATGTTTGCATCATTCATCTGTATTGCATGCACCGGGCTCGGCGCATCATACTAACTGCATTGTATTTCAATTTTGAGTTGAATACATGCATCGAATTGTCGCATCTCACATGCCATTTTAGATTAGCCGAGCCTATTCTAGTTGCATTTTGCTTGCGATGCATTAGCCATTTCAACATGGACTTGGGTCATACATTTGATTACTAACATGTTCTTTGTTTTGGCTCGGAGTACACTGTGAGTGTTTATGCTTTAGCATCTTGCATGTATGTGAGTGTTAACATGACAGCATGCTTACCATGAGGCTAATTGCTTATGTGATATAACTGCCTGAATGCCTGTGGGTGAAGGTTGGATTGCTTGAATTGGAATAATTCATCGAAATCCGTGTTTTAGCCTACTTGCGAGTAGCAAAAATTCAAAACCATTTCCAAACAAACGGATATGCGATGCTTTGTTCCAAGTTAGGCGATTTAGTCTATACTTGTTTTGCTGTGCGCATCACATAGTAAAGATTAGCCAATTAACTGGAATAAGAATGCATGTGTTTTCAAAAACAAGATATCATGTTTAGTAGTGGCCGATCTTTGATCGGGCGAGTGGGGGTGCTCATAGCTGACCTTCCCCAATCGTACCCAAGTTCCTGAGTTGAGGCAACTTTGGTGATGGCGGACACGTGGCCTTAGGCAACGAGTCAAGGTTCCCTAAATCCCTCCAAAAAATAAATATTTAGGTGGCGACTCTGTATCTGGCAAAGCTGTCCATGTTTGACACTTCTTTCAATCAGTTTTTCAAAAATGATTTGCTGGATTTAGACTCTTTGGTGATTTATCAATCTTGCATTGCACTTTGCGAGATCAGATTAAGAACCGTGACATTTGAGTCCGAACTGTAGTAAGCCCAAATGAACAAAACGGGATTTTTCCCGGGACGTTCGGGGACGTCTACAGCAAGCTTAGGCATGAAGGCATACACAATGACTCATGATAAGGCATAAAGGGGCCAACCCTCCAACGCATTGAAAGAGCACAAAAATGCAAGTGCAAGACCATGAAACATGGACTGAAATCACATTATAAATGATGCCAAATCATTCAAATAGTCCAAGTAATGCATGCTAGTGGACTTGATGCACAAAGCTAGCAAGTTAGATTGAACCATGGCTATACAAAGCAAGTCATGCATGGCCAAAACAACCAAAATTAGAGCTAAAACATGTTAAAACATGGACAAAAGTTTCTTGAAGTTAAGCCAAAAGCATGTTAGAATGACATGTCAAAGCATGATGCATGTTAGGCTATTTCATGGAAATGCACTACAAGTGCAAGGAGCATGCAAAGGCTAACCAAACCAAACCCAAACAGAGGTGTGACATGGCAAGACATCACCAAAAACATGCTGAAATGGAAAGAAAACAAGCTAGAATGACATGCTACTTCATGAAGCATACAAGACTAGTTTGTGTGATTTACACTACAAGTGTATTAGGCATGCATGGAGTACCAAGCAAAAACAGTGCCATGCCATAGCAAAATAACCACAAATACAAGCTAAGATATAGCCGACATAAGTTTAACAAACATGCTCACACATGAGGCATTCAAGACAAGTATTGAAGACACAAGGAGAGGGGATGACCCTCTCCCATTTGGGACCTCAAAACGCCCTTCCCACCATTGAAATTCCTCTGAGTTTCAGTGGTGAGAAGGCCAAAACAAGGTGGTCCCAAAGGCTCACAAAGAAGGCACAAAAGCAAGGCCAAACAAGGCCTAAGAGGGGGTAAACAACCCCAAACACAAATGTGACCTTAAACAAAGATCTAAAGCACACAAAAAAAGAACTTTTTGCAGTAGGAAGTTAAGCTTAAAATAGCATGCAAGAGGGTCCAAAAGCTTAAGCAAGAATGGGGGATTTAAGGGTTAAAGACTCACCCTTGAAGATCTTCTTTACTACTGCAACTCCAGCAACCTCTTTGAGCTCAAACCAGCCCAAGAACACTAAAAACAACTGCAAGAAGCCTCAGCAACACAAGCAAGGTGTTTGAGTGTGTGTTTGTGTGTTAAAGTGAGACAAAATGACACTTTTATGCACAAAATAAGATCAAACAAGGAGATATAGATACAAAGCTATATGTATCACTCCCACCTCTAATTTCTGAACCTAGAGGAGGGAGGAGATGGTTCTCTCTTATAGAGAACCAAAAGCAAAGCTTCTTGAGGAAGCTAAGGTTCAAGGCAATCTCTCCATACACGTGTATGGAGGATAGCTTCAGTGCCCTCCAACTGTGCCAGCTGGAGGAAAATATCTCCAAAAAGGTGGCAAAAAGCAGCTGACCATTTGAAGTGGTCGGCTAGCTACTTCAAGTGGTCAGCCGACCACTTTAAGTGGTCTCCCAAGAAGACAACTGGTCGGCCATGGTGGGAGATGATCAGCACACTAAAAACAAGCTAGGGGTGGAGTGGCTGACCAGAAAAGGTGGCCCAAAGACCCAGGAGACCAGTTGTCAGATCAAAAAACTGTCTAGCAGGAAGAAAAGTGGTCTCCAAGGGGAAATACTGGTCTCCCACCCTTGTACCACCTTCCAAACAAGGAAAATAAGGTTTGTACCAAAAACAAACCAAAATGGATGCAAGACGAAAGTTCGGGAGGCAAAGCGCATAGCCGGGAGCCTCGAAAACTAGCTGACAAGCACCAAAAGTGGTTTAAGACCACAAACGTGGTCTTCCAAACCACAGTGGCCCTCTAGGCCAAGAAAACAAGGTGTGGTTCAAAAACCACACCAAACGGAGAACGTTAAGCGGTCCCGAGACAAGGCGCGCGGCCGAAGGCTCCGAAAACTGGAAACTAGTCTCCAAACGGGAAAAGTGGTCTACGACCACAAAGAGATGGTCTACAAAACCTCTCCCTCCCTTAGGCAAGGAAAACAAGGCCTGGTCCGCAAACCGAGCCGAAACACAAGGCCTGGAGGCAAAGCTCGTAGCCAAAACTTCGAAACCTCGAAACGAGCACAACATGCACTATCATCGAGCGCTCAATCGATGACGTCTGAGTCTTAAGGTCGGTCAAAAATAGGGTGTCTACAGTTGCCCCTCTTTGACAGAACTCGAAAGTCATAAGTGACGGGAGTGAATGTCAAAGCCCAGAGACGACCTATTTTTGACAAGACCGAAGACTTAGACAAACAGGCAAGATAACAAAGAGATGCGCCCGCAGGCAGGGGCAAAATGCAAAGGACAATGCAAGATGCCGAACGTAACTTATGATCATGCACAGAAAGCTGTAATGAAGCAATTATACACAATAAATGCAACAGTTTTAAGCAGGTGAATACAAATCAAACTACATTACATGTAGAAAGGATATAAGAGAATTATACAATTCTCGCTACGTCTCACGCGGAGTACATACAATACCGTTCGGTTCGTTTGGTCGTGCCAGCTTCAAATGAACCGTACATACAATATCGTGCCTGCAAAAGAAAGAAACTTAACAGGTACAATATCGTTAGAAACATGCATAGCAATGCAAGTGAAAAGAGCGTGACAACGCAGGTGAAGGGGTGCACGACAATGCAACCTAAGTGTGACGCATAACAATGCAACCTAAGTGTGACGCATAACAATGCGGAAGAAATACATAACAATGCAAAAGGAATGTGCAAAACAATGCGAGCAAAATATGCGTGACAATGCAGCAACAAATGTGCATAACAATGCAACGAGACGTGCATAACAACGCGCTTAAAGTGTGCAAAACAAATGCAAGAGAGGAAAGTGTGCATGACAATGCGAGAGAAGTGCAACTTCAATAGTATGTTCGAAACAAAATGCCGAATAAGGAAATACAAGCCTTAACGCGAGCGATTTAACCGGAACCTCCGAGTTACCTCTCGAAGGGGTCACAAAGTACTCAAAAGGATACGCCTTGCTCTTGACGAGTAATTGGTGAGCCACGCATCGAAGACTTGAATTGAAGTTCCTACGGGGACGATTTTGCGCCGAAAAGTGTACTTTTCTTGTACTTTCTCGAGAGTCGAGGACTCCAATCATCACCAAAACACACAGGGAGAACAATGGGACCTTGGAGATCACCCAGGAGGGTGGCCGACCAGTTATATCAGTGGCCGACCAGTTGTTGCCTACCAAAGTGGTCGGCCGACCAGAAAAACTGGCTGGCCGACCAATTTACAAAATCCGGGGCAGTTTTGTTTTTTCATGCTCGGTTCTTTAAGTACACAACTCCAAATCAGTTTTGCTCACACCTCCAAGGCTGAAATACATTTCTCTCCATCCCTAGACCCTTTTTCCTCTCAGATCTACACTTTATACGCGTTTTCCAATGCCCCATGCGAAGTTGTTTCGTGAAAATTTTCAATTCTCTTCGTTTTGAACCAATTAGAATTTGTTTTCGGAGCTTCTTTCTACATTTTCACCACTTGAGGTATGTTTGTCTCAAAGTTTAGCACCTTTTCTCGGGCATTAACTTTTGTTGACTTTTTCTTTTCCCGAGAGTTGACTTTTGTTGACTTTTTGTAATTTTGGCCCATTTTGCTCATTTTTGCAGATTTCTTCAGATGGCTAGCAATATTCCATATGGCGGAGGCTTTCCAGGAGTAGAGGATGAGTCGGACATTATGCCGTTGCCTCCGAGGATACGGCCATTCGATCCGGAGGAGTACCACCCACAGGAGCATATCCTCCCTCCGAGTACCTTCCATTATTTCACGGACTTCGCGCGATGGGCGCCTGCAAACTTGTTGCTACGAGAGCCCGAGTCTCATCTATCGCATCATGCGCGAGAGGTACATACTTCACTTTTACATTTTCTGCGAAGTATTTGATCTGCTTGTTCCGAACACATTCGCATCCACAATGCTTCTGCTCATACTTGAACATAACTTGCACACAACATTTTGTCCACTTGGCACGCAGCTTTCAACATAACACTTTGCTCATCTGGCACGTAGCTCTTGATATAGTATTCCATTCATTTGGCACACAGCTGATTTAGGCACACAGCTTATTGAGGCACACAACTCATTTGGGCACACAGCTCATTTTTGGGCACACAGCACATTACACTACTCAATCTGAACACGCAGTTCATGACACAACATTCAGTTTAGTGTGCACACATCTCATAACACTGCTCAATCTGAACACGCAGTTCATAACACAGCATTCTGTTTAGTTGGCACACAGCCCATAATACTGCTCAATCTGAACACGCAGTTCATAACACAACATTCTGTTTAATTGGCACACAACTCATAACACTGCTCAATCTGAACATGCAGTTCATAACACAGCATTCGGTTTAGTTGGCACACAGCTCATAACACTGCTCAATCTGAACACGTAGTTCATAACACAGCATTCTGTTTAGTTGACACACAGCTCATAATACTGCTCAATCTGAACACGCAGTTCATAACACAGCATTCTGTTTATAGCACATAGCTCATAACACTGCTCAATCTGAACACGCAGTTCATAACACATCATTCTATTTATAGCACACAACTCATAACACTGTTCAATCTGAACACGCAGTTCATAACACAGCATTCTGTTTAGTTGGCACACAGCTCATAACACTGCTCAATCTGAACACGCAGTTCATAACACAGCATTCTGTTTATAGCACACAGCTCATAACGCTGCTCAATCTGAACACGCAGTTCATAACACAGCATTCTGTTTAATTGGCACACAGCTCATAACACTGCTCAATCTAAACACGCAGTTCATAACACATCATTCTGTTTATAGCACACAGCTCATAACACTGCTCAATCTGAACACGCAGTTCATAACACAACATTCGGTTTAGTTGGCACACAGCTCATAATACTGCTTAATCTGAACACGCAGTTCATAACACAGCATTCTGTTTAATTGACACACAGCTCATAACACTGCTCAATCTGAACACGCAGTTCATAACACAGCATTCTGTTAAGTTGGTACACAGCTGTAGACGCGCTCCCGGGAACCTCTCCGATATCCGCGAGCCCGCGAGAGGGCGCGAATCTCGTTTTGTTCTGAGCTACTACAGTTCGGACTCAATGTCACGGTTCTAAATCTGATCTCGCAAAGTGCAATGCAAGACCGATAAATCACCAAAGAGTCCAAATCTGACAAATCGTTTTGGAAAACTGATTTTTATAAAGAAGTGCCAAACATGGACTGCTTTGCCAGATACAGAGTCGCCACCTAAATATTTTATTTTGGGGGAATTTAGGAAACCTTGACTTGTGCCTAAGGCCACGTGTCCGTCATCACCAAAGTTGCCTCGGCTCGGGAACTTGGGTACGAGAGGGGAAGGTCATGCAATGAGCACCCCCGCTTGCCCGATCAAAGATCGGCCTGTACTAAGCATGATATTTTGTTTTTGAAAACACACGTGTTCTTATTCCGGTTATTAAACCTAGAATTACTATGTGATGTGCACAGCAAACAAGTATAGACTAGATCGCCTAATTTGGAACAAAACATTGCATGTTCGTTTGTGAAAACGGTTTGAAGTTTGCTACTCGCAAGTAGGCCAAATCAGGGATTTTAATGAATTGTTCCAATTCAAGTAATCCAACCTTCACCCACAGGCATTCAGACAGTTATATCAAATAAGCAGTTAGCCTCATGGCAAGCATGTTTTCATGGCAATCAATAACACACGTACAGTATGCTAAAGCGTAAACACTCACATTGTACTCCGAGCCAAAACAAAGAACTAGTTAGAAATCATGCATGATCCTAGTCCGTGTTAAGATGGCTAATGCAACACATGCGAAAATGCGACTAAAATGGGCTCGGCTATTCTAGAATGTCATGTGAAATGCAACTTGGTGACATACTGCTGAACACGTATTCAAGTAAATGTATTGAAAGTACATTGTAATTAGTATGATGCGCCGAGCCCGGTGCATGCAATACAGATGAATGGATGCACGCATGCAAGCATAAGGTATGCTAATCGAAATATGCCCTAAAACTAACCATCCTAAGCGGTTAAGTAAAAGGGAGAAAGAAATGGGGGTTGGAAGACATGCATCACACACACGCACACTTATTACAATAGTTGGCCCTCTCGAGGGAGAGACTGAATAAGAAGCTAACTAGCTAATCTAAGCTAATTAAACTAATTATTACGCAACAAATTAATTAACTAATCCTAGTTAACTAATTATTACAAAACAAATTGAAATAGCTAAACGCATTAACTATTAAAGGGTACAAAACAAAGCAAAAGCTAGCTATCTAAGCATGGCAGCTAAGGAAAGCAGTAAATTAGGAGCTTCAGAGGGAGAGGAATGCATGCATGCCCAATCGCCTCGTTTGGAAATCCAATGCGATGCCCCGATTTGCCTCTATTTTCATTTGTTCTCAGAACCTTGCACTAAGCTCCAGAAAGCTGAAACTTCACCTTGGGAGTCTTGTGGGAGGGTGGCCGATCAGTTGTTGGTGTCTGCAGCCATGGCCGACCACCTATCTTTATTGAAAGCTAGGAAAAGTGGTCGGCCAGCTAGTAATACTGGTCGGCCGACCAGTTGTTGCTGCTGAATTCCAGTTTGCTGCAACAGAGAGCAAGAAAGGGCATGGCAATATATTTGCAAGATATGTGTGCACAACCACCCTCCCTATCATGTCATGAACTCAAGGGAGTGTTGTGACGACCCCACCACGTATAATGATTAGTACTTGATTAATTAAGAGGATTTGAAATTTATTTGCCGAGTATTATAATTTAATTTGGGATTTATGGGAATTGTGGGATCTGACTCGTATATGATTCTATTAAAGATTTATTTTATAATTAGATTTTTAATCCTTGTATGTAATGTAATTTAAGATTTTATTTGAATTAAACATATTTTGATTATGAATTAAGTTGAGGTTACAAATTAAGTTGAGTTTAAGATTATGGAAATTAGTTGGAAAATTTATAAGAAGTTTCATGACTCCAATTTTATGATTTCAAGGAAAATAGAAAGAACTTGATGCCAATTTTATGTAATTAAAGAGAAAATGAGAAATTGAAGCTATGATCAAATGTATGAAAATCAATTTAGAAACTAATTACTTTGGGTGGAATTTATTTGTCCTAACATGAAATTGAGTTCCAATTGTACATACATTATGAATTTTTCAAGAGTCTTGAAAGTTTAATTCGCGTTTTAAAATTTGTGGGCTTGAAATTGGGTTTGATATGGAGAAGATGAGTTAAATCTAAATTTGGTCAACTGGAGCATAATTTTGAATAAATGATTTCTAATTGAGAGTGTTTACTCAATTATACAATGGTTCTTCATTTTTGTGTACCAAAAATACATGTTTTGAGGCTTTGAATATCAAATATGAACTTCAATTACAATTTTGGAAATTTCGGAATTTACGTTGTCCGCTCGAGTGAGGAAAGTCTCGCTCGAGCGTGAAAATCGAGCTCCCAGTAGTTTTTCAAATTTTGCAGTCCGCTCGGGCGACCAAAGTGGCGCTCGAGCGGAGACCCATTTTCAGCATATTTTGGAAAATTGCATTTAGTTCACATTTTTATTCTCATCTCTTTCCAAGGCATTCTAGACATGATTTATGACTCAATAAAGATTAATAAGCTACCAATCAACATAGATTAGTTAGTTGAAGAATGAATCATTGACCTAGTGGTAATTGTTTAAGAAGCCAAGTAAAAGATCAATCTATTTGGAAAAGAAGGGTTTGTAATGGATGAATATGTGAAATAAGAACCCGGTTTATTTGAATGAGAAAGAATAAGCATAGTAGAATTTCGGACTATTTAGACGGAAAAAGACTAGGAAAGTCAAGTTTGATTAAGGGAGTAATGTTGTATTTCAATGTGTATATGTTATGTGCTTGTGTAGGTCACGCGCCATTGTCTGCCTGATTTATCTGATATGTCCAGTCTGTCTGATTTGCTTCTGCGGCTATCTGTGAGTAATAACTTAGTAAAGCTATGTTTAACTTTACTTACTTTCTATGTGATGAATTAAGATCTGTTTTCTAAAATGATATGTTCTGTACAATGAATGATTGTCCAATTTCTGATATGTACTCGTGACATCCTTAGCATCATGTGATATCTGTGGCTGTTACCCGGTATCGGAGGTTCCTTTATGGAACTTAATCTGTCTGCACTCTGTTACCCGTACCGGAGGCTCCCTCACCGGGGCTCAGCGTATCTGTTCTCTGTTACCCGGATCCGGAGGTTCCTTTATGGAACTGGTTATTCGTAACCCTCACGTGTCTGCATCTGTTCTGTATCTGCTCTGTTAACGATAATGGATGTATCACGTATACTTACGCATGACTTATGATTTCTGTATATGATCTGGACAAATTATGAATTTGATACGAAACTGAATTATGAATTTTGAATCTGTACGGACTCATTCATTAAAACCTTTACTTTGTTATTATTCACTGGGCTCTAACTCACTGTATTATTTATGTATGTAGGTGATCAGGCGCGTGACCAGGCTTAGAGGCATCTGCCTAGAATCTGTTTTGTCAGCCAACCTATGTGCCTCCCGTGGAGGTTCCGAATATGTCAAGTGATTATTGCTATGTGATTTAAAGTTTAAGTTCTGTTTTCTTGTTTGGTTAAACAAGTCTTGTGTATTTTGAAAAATGGGCTAAGTCCCTTTTTGTCTAATCTGTATATATATATGATGACTTAAAGATAATGTGTATATATGTATATATAAAGTTTAAAAAAATTTCTGTCTCATGTAAGTCTGCACAGCTCAATGGACGTTGTATATTATTATTTGCTTCCGCTAGCCCCTAATATTATGTTAATATGTCTCAGAGGCCTTCGGTAATCCCAAGATTACTGGCCGGTTACGATGCTAAATCTATAGGGGCGGGTTTGGGTCGTGACAGAGTGTAGTTCTCGACCCTCGGGCCACCAATCGCGCATTTCAATGCGTGATGGCCGAGAAGTCAAATTGCACAATTCAATGTGAAATGAATGCACAAGTAAACACATAAGGCCTAGAACTCTATCATGTAGGATTAAGAGTGTCGGCGACCGAGAATTGAGGCACGTTTCATCACTTCAAGTATGAAACGTCCCTCGTTTCCCGTGTTTGGACTAACACTTATTCCAAACACAATGCAAGCAACTAACATGGCAAACATGTAATGCAACTACATGGCATACACAATGCAAGGGACAATCATGCAACAACATGCAATACAACATGATCAAACTACCAATGCAAATGGCATGCAAACAATGCTAACACATGCATACACAATGCAATGCTACAAGGGCAACTTAGCAATGTTCTGGACATGCATACTCAATGCAAAGAAACTACTTGGCATACACAATACAAATAACCACATGGCATGCACAATGCAATGTAAGATGGCATATTTAATACAATGAACAATAAGCTTGCGAACAACATATAAACAAGCATGCTCAATGGACTTAAACCAAAACGGAGTAGACCTCAGTCATACCCAAATCAGTGGCCAATGGTGATAAAATTGAGGCACATGAAGTATATACAAGCATGCACAATGTAATGGCCTATCAAAAAGGCCTAAGAGCACAACTCTCGAGAGTGCTCAAAGAGTGACAAAAGTGGAAGTGTAGCAACACTAAGTGCACTGAAATGAGGTAAGAAATGATGCCAAATCATTCAAACAAAGCAAATAAAGCATGCAAGAATCCTAAAGCATGAAAGCTAACAAAGAGGATTACTCTAGAGACATGCGATACATGGTACAAAGGCATGAACCAACCATGGACAGAGCTGAAATAGGTCAAAACATGGACCAAAACATGATAAGATGGAGGCTCAAAGACATAGACATGCAAGCATACAAGCTAGGCTACAAGTAAGGCAATAATGCACAATACTCAAAGGCATTCAAAGCATGAATGAAGTGAGAACATGGCAATGCTACATGCTCTGAAATGATGCCAAATCATGTACACAACACAAATGAAGGATGCTATGGTGCTCAAAGCTTGAAGCAAGCAAGAGCACTTGTACTATAACTATGCAAAACATGAAGCATGTGACCAAGGCAACCCAAAACAGTCCTAGAACATGTTAAAATGAGTCTAAAACATGCATGGAAGGAAGCCAAAACATGTTAGCATGAGGGGCATAAGACATGAAGGCAAATAAGGTGGATTACACTACACCTATTAAGACCAAGCATGGAATGACTTAAGCAACAAAAATCAGAGTTATATCATGGAAAAATAACCCCAAATAAGCACTGAAATGATGGCTCGCAAGCTAAGGCATGAAGGCATACGCAATGACCTATTCTTAAGGCATAAAGGACCAACCCTCCAACGCATTGAACGAGTGATAAATGCAAGTGCATGAGCATGAAACATGGACTGAAATCACATAATAAATGATGCCAAATCATTCGAATAGTCCAAGTAAAGCATGCTAGTGGACTTGATGCACAAAGCTAACAAGCTAGATTGAACTATGGCTATACAAAGCAAGTCATGCATGATCAAAACAACAAAAATCAGAGCTAAATCATGTTAAAACATAAACAAAAGCTTCTTTAAGTTAAGCCTAAAGCATGCTAGAATGACATGTTAAAGTATGATGCATGTTAGGCTATTTCATGGAATTGCACTACAAGTGCATGGAGCATGCAAGGGCCAACCAAACCAAAACAGTGTCATGACATGGAAAAACATCACCAAAAACATTCTGAAATGGAAACAAAACAACCTAGAATGACATGCTACTTCATGAAGCATACAAAGACTAGTTTGTGAGGATTACACTACAAGTGTATTATGCATGCAAGGGATGATCAAGACAAGTCAAAACAGATCTAAGGCATGCTAAAATAACCCCAAATACAAGCTAAGATATGGTCAACATAAGCTTAACAAACATGCTCACACATGAGGCTAATGAAGACAAGTATTGAAGACACAAGGAGAGGGGATGACCCTCTCCTATTTGGGACCTCAAAACACCCTTCCCACCACTGAAATTCCTCTGAGTTTCCGTGGTGAGAAGGCCAAAACAAGGTGGTCCCGAAGGCTCACAAGAAGGCACAAAAGCAAGGCCAAACAAGGCCTAAGAGGAGGTAAACAACCCCAAACACAAATGTGACCTTAAACAAAGATCTAAAGCACACAAAAAAAGAACTTTTTTTAGTAGGAAGCTAAGCTCAAAACAGCATGGAAAAGGGTCCAAAAGCTTAAGCAAGAATGGGGGATTTAAAGGTTAAAGACTCACCCTTGAAGACCACCTTTACTACTGCAACTCTAGCACACTTTTTGAACCAAAACCAGTCCAAGAACTTCAAGAACAACCTCAAGGGACCTCAGCTCCAAGGGTAAGGTGTTTAAGTGTGTGTTTATGTGTTAACACAAGACAAAACTACACTTTTGAACACAAAACAAGAGCAGAATGAAGAAGTATAGATACAAAACTATATGTATCACTCCAGCCCTTTTTTCTGAACCTAGAGGAGGGAGAAGATGGTTCTCTTATAGAGAACCAAAAGCAAAGCTTCTTGGAGAAGCTAAGGTTCAAGGAAATCCCTCCATGCACGTGTATGGAGGATGGCTTCAGTGCCCTCCAACTGGCACAGCTGGAGGAAAATATCTCCAAAAAGGTGGCAAAAAGCAGCCGACCACTTGAAGTGGTCGGCCAGCTACTTCAAGTTGTCGGCTGACAACTTTAAGTGGTCTCCCAAGAAGACAACTGGTCGGCCATGGTGGGAGATGATCAGCACACTGAAAACAAGCCAGGGGTGGGGTGGCCGACCAGAAAAGGTGGCCCAAAGACCAAGAAAACCAGTTGTTAGATCAGAAAACTGGCTGGCGGGAAGAAAAGTGGTCTCCAAGGGGAAATACTGGTCTCCCACCCTTGTACCACCTTCCAAACAAGAAAAACAAAGTTTGTACCAAAAACAAACCAAAACGGATGCAAGACAAAAGTTTGGGAGGCGAAGCGCGCAGCTAGGAGCCTCGAAAACTAGCTGACAAGCACCAAAAGTGGTCTGCGACCACAAAAGTGGTCTCCCGGACCACAGTGGCCCTCTAAGACAAGGAAACAAGGTGTGGTTCAAAAACCACACCAAACGGAGAACGTTAAGCTGTCCCGAGACAAGGCGCGCGACCGAAGGCTCCGAAAACTGGAAACTAGTCTCCAAACGGGAAAAGTGGTCTACGATCGCGAAAAGTGGTCTACGACCACAAAGAGATGGTCTACAAAACCTCTCCCTCCCTTAGGCAAGGAAAACAAGGCCTGGTCCGCAAACTAAGCCGAAGCACAAAGAGTTCAGAGGCCCGGAGGCAAGGCTCTCAGTCAAAACTCTGAAACCTCGAAATGAGCACAACATGCACTATCATTGAGCGCTCAATCGATGACGTCTGAGTCTTAAGGTCGGTCAAAAATGGGGTGTCTACAACAGCTCATAACACTACTCAATCTGAACACGCAGTCCATAACGCAATACACTTTTTCATAACATAGCACACTGCTCAATCTGAACACGCAGTTCATAACACGGTATTCGGTTTATAGCACACTGCTCAATCTGAACACGCAGTCCATAACGCAGTACACTTTTCCATAACATAGCACACCACTCAATCTGAACACGCAGTTCATAACACGGTATTCGGTTTATAGCACACTGCTCAATCTGAACCCACAGTCCATAATGCAGTACACTTTTTCAAAATATAGCACACCGCTCAATCTGAACACGCAGTTCATAACACGGTATTCGGTTTATAGCACACTGCTCAATCTGAACACGCAGTCTATAACGCAGTACACTTTTTCATAACATAGTACACCGCTCAATCTGAACACGCAGTTCATAACACGGTATTCGGTTTATAGCAAACTGCTCAATCTGAACACACAGTCCATAACGCAGTACACTTTTTCATAACATAGCACACCGCTCAATTTGAACACGCAGTTCATAACACGGTATTCGATTTATAGCAAACTGCTCAATCTGAACACGCAGTCCATAATGCAGTACACTTTTTCATAACATAGCACACCGCTCAATCTGAACACGCAGTTGTAGACACCCCATTTTTGACCGCCCTTAAGACTTGGGCACTACTGATGGTTTACTTGGTGATGAAAGTTGTGCAGTGCAAAGGTTCGATTTCTTCAGCCAGAGGAAAGTCAAATCCCAACCTTACACCCCATTTTGGACCAAAGCTATTTTGAATGGTTTTTAGTCCTTAAAACCCTCTCTTTCAAAATTTTTTTGAAAAGAAATTTCTACGATGTTCCGAGACTCACATTTTGTCAAATGTTGTGCTTTTCGGTAAACTGAGCAAAGGACAAAGTAGAAATGAATGAAAGAGAGATGAAATCTTTGAAAAATCTTTCAAAACACCTTGTTCAGGGGTTTGGAGTTGAAGAAAAGAGGAGAAGAGGGAAGAAACCAAGTTGGGGAAAAAGATGGGCGTGAACCGTTAAGAGAGAGTCGAGTAGCCCTCGCTAAATCAGGTCTATCCTTTTGAATACTTGGATTTCAGCTATGAGGCCACCACCGTTGGAAATCTTACTTCTGGGGCTTCATTTTTCACTTAAGAATCTCCTAAAACCGTGTCCGGATGGGGGAGATATGATTGGTTGAAGTTGGGCATCATTCCGGTTGGACCGAAATTGAGAAACCTTCACTAAAAGAGGGATATCTCTTAGAACACATGGAATTTTGATGTGAGGCTTGTATAATTGGAAAGAAGACTTCCGGGGCTATAGTTTAGGCTCAAGAATGACCTAAAAAGGAGTCCAGATGAAAGAATTAGGCTTGCTTCAAGTCAGGGACCAGCATTGATTTTTTCCATCGGCCTCTATGGAACTGCATCGGCCACAATTGGACCTCATCGGCCATAGGTCGGCCAAAAGTGAACCTTATCGGCCACAAATGTTGGTCGATCGGCCAAAAATGTCCAGAAAGCCCAAAATTGGCAGATATTTCTCCTCCAGCTGTTTCCAGCAGGTGCCACCTGTCCTAGCTCAGATATTTCGACCAAAGGTGATATTTTGCTATATAATGAAGCCTTGTATCTCATTTTCAAGGGTTAGAAGATTGGGATATAGATTAGAACAATTTTGGCAAAAGTTTTGGGAGCCTCTCTCTCTAGAAACTCTCTTTAGATTTCACTCTCTCTAAGGATTTTGTGCTTGAAGGCTTGCATACATCCATCTTCAACCTATCAACCCTTAAGAAGACTTGATCACCATTGGGCTAAGGTCCCTTGGAACTTTTTTTGGGCTGCTAAAGCTTGGTTTTGGCTCAGATTTTGGCTGGTTTTGCTGCTGAGCTTCAAGGTGCTTCAAGGGTAAGCACTTGCTCCTTTAAACCTTTTCTTTGCATGCTTGTTTTACCACCTTTGAAAACTATTTTTAGCTTGGTTTTGAACTGAGAAAATCTATGTTTTTTAGTCCTAAAAGTGTTGGTTTGAGCCTTGTTTGGTTAGGGGGTTGTCTCTCCCTTTTGTTCCTTAGCTTGTATAGCTTTTGAGCCATCTTCTAAGGCCTTTCAAAACAAATTTTCGTGGCCTTTTAACCACTGAAATCCAGAGAATTTTTAGTGGTAAAAACCCTATTTTGAGGGCCCAAATAGGAGGGGGTGGTCCCCTCTCCTCTTGTCTTGCTTGCTAGTGTTGATGGCCAACCAAATGAGCATGTGTTTTTACTTCTTTGTGGCTTTGTTTAGGCTCATTTTTGTGACTTATCAGACCTTCCATAACTTTGTTTTTGGCTGTCTTGGTCACCTCTTGCATGCTTATTGCACTTGTAGAGTAAATCCTCTTTGCTAGCCTTGTTGGCTTTACAAAGTAGCATGCTTTTGTGGTTTGAATTAGCTTACTTCAAGCATGTTTTTTGGTGTTATTTTGGCATGTTATAACTCTGATTTTGATTGGTGGACTCACCTCTTGCATGCTTTATACACTTGTAGTGTAATCCATGCTTACTAGTCTAACATGCTTGATGTTTTGGCCAATCATGCTAGCTTATTTTGGCTATACTCCATACATGTTTTAGCATTATTTTGGGCTGTTTTAGGACTGTTTTGGGCTGCCTTGGTCATATGACTCATGTTTTGTATAGCTATAGTGCAAATGCCTTGACTAGTCTTGAGTTTTGAGGCCCCTACCATGCTATACTTGTGATGTTTGCATGCCTTAGCATCATTTGGAATGTAATTTCAGAGCTTTTGTCTTTGCTAAACTCTCATGTTTATCACTCTTTAATTGTGTTTAAGAGTTGCACCTTTATGCCTTGTTTGTGGGCCATTGCATGAGCATGCATTTTTTGCCTTTCATGCTATCATTTCAGATCATTTTAGCCACTGTTTTGGCCTGCTATAGCTCTGTTTTGGGCTGGTTTAATCATTTGAGCATTATATTGCATGGTTCTAGTGTTGTGTCCTTCACTAGTTTCAATGTTTAAGCCTTCTAGCATGTTGTACTTGGAGTGTTTGCATGTTAGAGTCTTGTATATCATGCCACTTTAGCATTGAAAAATCTGCCATCCTCCTCATTTCTTCACTTTTGATTTGTTTTGAGGATTGGTTAGTCTTGAGTTTGAGTTTAATGCAAGGGATTGAGACTTGTGCTTAAATGGCTTTAACTCTCTCTTTTGAGGGTTCCTCCTAGTCAAAGGCATGGTTTCTCCTATGCCTTAAACCATTCTTTTGATAGACCTCTCTCTCATTAGAGGACTCTCATATTTGGACAAGTTGATTAATGAATGGATTGGTAATGTTAAAATGTGTAAACAAAATCAATCAAGAAAAATGTGCCAAGATAAGCATGTTGCATGTGTGCATTGCATTGTGTTCAACCGGACGTTATGTTGAACACCAAGTGAATTGGTTCATTTCATACTTGAAGTGATGAAAATGGGCCAATCCCCTTTGTCTCCATTACCTTTGATTATCCATGATAAGGTGATGGTCCAAGTGTCTTATTTGTCATGCATTCATTGATCATGTGCAATTTGGCTTCTTTGGCCATCATGCATTGAGATGCGTGATTCATGGCTCGAGAGCCAAGCACTACACTCCTTTGAGCTTTAGACATGATAGGGAGCGTGGTTGCACACACATTTTCTTGCAAATACACTACCATGCCCTTGTTTGTGCTCTGTTGTAGTAAAAGGAGAAGTTTGCAGGAAGAAGTGGCTGATCGGCTATCTAGTGTGCCGATCGGCTAACAATATTTGGCCGATAGTCTCAAAATTGGTCGATGACCATTATCCACTAGCCGATGGCCACCCCTCTTGGCCGATGGACTCTCAGCACATTTATGAGGTGGATCAGAAGTGTTTCAGAAGTTAGCACAGTTTTTAGAAGTCTAAAACAGTGCAAACAGAGGCAACATGAGGCATGGCAACGGATTTTCGAGCAAGGCGATCGAGGATGCATCATTCATCATTCCGAGGCAGGGCTGTGGCAGCCTACTTCAGTTTCTTACTTGGTTTTGTAAATTAATTAATTTGTTTAATTAGTTAAGGTTTTGTAATAATTAATTAGTGTAGCGTAGCTAGCTTAGTGTATTTATTCGGACCCTCCGTCGAGAGGGCCAACTGTTGTAATAAGTGTGCGTGTGTGTGATGCATGTTTTCCAACCCCCATTTCTTTCTCCCTTTTATTTACTTGCTTTCAGTGGTTAGTTTTAGAGCATATCTCAATTAGCATACTTATGCTTTGCATGTTTGCATTCATTCATCTGTGTTGCATGCACCGGGCTCGGCGCATCATACTAACTGCATTGTATTTCAATTCCTATTTGAATACATGTATCAAGAGTTACATCTTATATGCCACCTTAGCATAGCCGAGCCTATTTCTTAGTTGCATTTTTGCATGTGTTGCATTAGACATCTTAACATAAACTAGGATCATGCATGATTTCTAACTAGTTGTTGTTTTGGCTCGGAGTACAAGGTAAGTGTTTATGCTTTAGCATCTTGCATGTGTGTTAGTTTTGCCATGAAAGCATGCTTGCCATGAGGCTAACTGCTTAAATGATATAACTGCCTGAATACCTGTGGGTGAAGGTTGGATTACTTGAATTGGAACAATTCATCGAAATGTAAGTTTTAAGCCCACTTGAGAGTGGCAAAATCATGTTTTCCTAAGCCCACTCGAGGGTGGCAAATCCACGTCTTAGCCTACTTGCGAGTAGCACCTTCAAACCATTTTCAAACAAACATGAGATGTTTTGTTCCAACTTAGGCAATCTAGTCTATACTTGTGTGTTGTGCGCATCACATAGTAATTCTAGCTAAATAACCGGAATAAGAACGCATGTGTTTTCAAAAACAAGATATCATGTTAGTAAAGGCCGATCTTTGATCGGACGAGCGGGGGTGCTCATTACATGACCTTCCCCTCTCGTACCCAAGTTCCCGAGCCGAGGCAACTTTGGTGATGACGGACACGTGGCCTTAGGCACGAGTCAGGGTTTCCTAAATTCCCCCAAAATAAAATATTTAGGTGGCGACTCTGTATCTGGCAAAGTAGTCCATGTTTGACACTTCTTTACAAAAATCAGTTTTCCAAAACGATTTGCTGGATTTGGACTCTTTGGTGATTTATCGATCTTGCATTGCACTTTGCGGGATTAGATTCAAAACTGTGACATTTAGTCCGAACTGTAGCATCCCAATGAACAAAATGGATTTTCGCGCCATTTCACGCGCGGAGCCGTGACGTTCAGGCACGTCTACAGCAGTTCATAACACGGTATTCGGTTTATAGCAAACTGCTCAATCTGAACATGCAGTCCATAACGCAATACACTTTTTCATAACATAGCACACCGCTTAATCTGAACATGCAGTTCATAACACGGTATTCGGTTTATAGCAAACTGCTCAATCTGAACACGCAGTCCATAACGCAATACATTTTTCATTGGCACGCAGCTCATATTTTTTCATTTTGAACACACAGCCCACTTTTCATTCTGAACACACAGCTCGTACATTTCATTCTGAACACACAGCTCATACATTTCGATTCTGAACACACAGCTCATACATTTCGATTCTGAACATACAGTTCATATATTTCGATTCTGAATACACAGCTCATACATTTCGATTCTGAACACACAGTTCATCCATTTCATTCTGAACACACAGCTCATACATTTGATTCTGAACACACAGTTCATATATTTCGATTCTGAACACACAGCTCATACATTTTGATTTTGAACATATAGTTCATACATTTTGATTCTGAATACACAGCTCATACATTTTGATTCTGAACACATAGCTTATACTTTTCATTCTAAATGCAGGTATCTTCCCGTTTCACACGGGGTTACGGGTCTATTATTGTGAGGGAGTGGTACATGGAGTTTCCGAATCTCGTTCGACATATCGGGGATGAGGCGGGATTTGGCCTATTCTGTATGGGGTTGTCGCGTTATCCAGCGAGCAGGACCCTTATGGGCGCACTGGTAGAGAGATGGTGGGACACCACCAACTCCTTTCATTTCTCAGCTACCGGGGACATGACGATGAACCCGTATGACTTCTCCATGCTGACGGGCCTCGACGTAGCGGGCCGGCCGATCCCATACGATGCAGATATGGGTGAGTGGGAGGCAGCTTGGGTTTATCTACTCGGAGCCCGTCCGCCGATCGACAGATCATCAGGTAGGGTCAGGTACACCTGGTTTGCTAAGCATTACAGAGGGTCTATGCCGGAGACCTTCGAGGCTATACAACAGTACGCCCAGGGATTTTTGATGTTCCTGCTCGGGATCACTTTGTTCTCCGACAGGGGGAACACAGTCGGGCTTTATCTGCTCAGTGCTCTGGTAGACCTATCACAGGTCCGGCACTTTGATTGGGGTGGCGCCACCCTCGCTACCCTTTATTGCTACATGAGGGCGACCTTCTGCGAACGGGGGACCATAGTTGAAGGCTACTGGCGAGCCTGGAAGGTACATTCTGCCCTTTCGATTTACATTTTTGCTTTTTCATTATCTGTAAACTGTATACTGCATTTTGTACTCAGCATTCTGTATTTTCTATACATTATGTATTCTGCATTCTGTACTCAGCATTCTGCATTTTCTATACATTCTGTATTCTGCATTCTGCACTCAGCATTCTGCATTTTCTATACATTCTGTATTCTGATAGCCACTACCTTGCCTTTCACAGCTATGGGTTTACGCATACTTCCCCACACTCGCTCCTGAGCTCGAGGTCGAGGCACCTCTTGAGATCCCTTACTCTCGCAGATTTGAGGGTCGGTGCCGGTCCAGGCCTCGGGAGACTCTACTATACCTCCGGCAGTTCTTTGACACTGTACGGACGATGAAGGTAATCCAGAACTCTCAGTTCTTCATGCTTTCAGCTTTGATTCGTCTTGCATGTTTATGACATCTAATTAGTTTATGCACTTGCTATCCGTAGATTACTTGGTAGCGTTGGATGGCGATGCCCGGGTCTCCACGATTTCAGTTCCCTGGAGCGTGGGCCGCCTCTCGATATAAGGTTCTGTTTGAGGGACCAGCCAGCAGAGCCCGGTTTCTTGGGGATCGCTTCATGCGTCAGACGATGGGCAATGCCGATCAGGAGGTCCCCTCAGCGCCTCCATTGGACATGCGGTCGACAGAGAAGCTCACTCCCCGTGAGGTCGAGGACCTTATGTTGGGTGTTAACGTAGTTCTATTCCTGGAGGAGGGGGATTACGCGACATACCGCCATACATACCTGATGCCTCCATTGACAGGTGTCCGTACCCCTACGAGGAGGGCTGCTGATATGCCATCATCGAGTCGCGCTCGAGCTGAAGACGTCCCTTCCACTAGTAGGGCCGGTACATCGAAGGGTATGGCTAGAGGGATGCCCTCAATTTGTCATTATGCTGGGTGGCCAGATCTTCTGACCGAGCTGACGGGCTGGCAATACGGGACTTCTTACCCGATTCCATTGGAGCCTTCGATGCCCGACCATTGATACGTCAGTGACCCTGACTCGCCACCGGTATGTTTTACAGTTTACATTTATCACTCAGGTATTTAGACATTCATCCATTCACTGATGATTTGAACTTGTATCTGCAGCCTCCTAGAGAGTACACTGATGGGCTGCTCGGAGTGGTGGCCTCGCTCGAGAGCATGGTCTTGCAGAGGGAGACGATGCTGTACGTTGCCGGCATTCTGGTACTTTTCAATTTCCTTGTATTTATCATACTTCTGATGACATATTGAAACTGAACATAAAAAACATATTGATTCACTGCACGTGTAGAGCACATCTGACACATCACATCCACATACTATATCTGTATGCACATTCGTCACGCACTTTACTTGCATTTGTTATACATACTCTGGCTGATGTATTCAAACTGCCATTTTTAGGTTCCATTGTCACGGCCCAGGCCATCCAGGCCTACCCGAGCAGCTGGGAGAGGAGGCTCGACTCGCGGTCGAGAGGCGTAGAGCACCTGTCAGATATGACGAGGAGTCCAGCGAGGAGGAGGAGTCAGCCCATCCACAGTCAGAGACGTCTGCGGGCAGGGATGATTACTGTGGTTCCGGTTCTGAGGACGGAGGTGACGCTGAGGAGGATTCCGAGGACGGTGACTCCGATTCAAACGGTGGTGGAGCAGAGGCTGCTCAGCCGAAGAGGACGAAGAGGGTCTCTCGGTCTTGAGCTTGATAGCACTGATGCAGATGCTCCCTGCTTTATTTTTCTTTTTACATGTAGTTGTAGCACATTGTACAGCTTAGACAGTTTTATTTTCTTTCTTCAAAACTCATACTCTTTTGTAAAATGTTGTAAAAAGAAGCTATGATGGAATGAAAACGACTTTTTGTTCAAAAGTGTTGTACTTTACATTCTAAGCATCGCATCGCACCATTTTGCACAAAAAAATGGAATTGAATAAAATTTGAACATCGTGTATTACCAAGTCAGGTAATGAACCGATACAACAAATTAAACAACTTAACTTACTAAGAAACAACAAAACCTTAGCAAGTTTACAACTCGATAAGCAACAAACAACAACTCGATAATCAAAGAGCAACAACTCGATAATCAAAGAGCAACAACTTGATAAGTAAAACTTAACAACTCGATAAGCAAATGCATTTTAGACAAACAGGGCGACAGAACGTATCCGAAACAGAGGTAAACTCGAACCTTCAACACTCTCAGCACACAGGAAAGCTAGAGACTCTCTTCTGGAGACAAGACACAGCTGGAGACCAGTTTTTTGCACATGGCCGACCACTTTCTTCTGCTGTAGGCCAAAAAAGGTGGCTGGCCGACCAAAAAAAGTGGTTGGCCGACCACTTAACCTGGGAACCTCCAGTTTTCTGACACTTGTCCTCCAAACAGTGTCTTATCCTTTATAAAGGTTCCAACTTCGTGGTTCCCTCATTCTAACTCAGTTTTGCACCAAAATGGAGGCGTTCTTCATCCAAAATCTCACAAATTGGATTGCTTCCTTGGATGGCTAGGAAAAGGTGAATTTCCGGGGCTTCGGCATAAATGCACTATTCACGTTGAGTCGCACACCGCTGCGTTTTCCATTTCTTCATGCCGCGGCAAGGTTTTGGAATCCGGTAACACACGTCTTTAGCTTCGGCGGACAAGAGGTATGTCCCACATTTGAATACTTCCAAGCTTTAATGGAATCCGAGCGCGATGAAGAAATTTTGCCGCAATTTCGCTTTGGCCACATCCAAGCCTTAGGACAGATGTGCGGGCTTACTATGCATGACGCTCGGTCTTTGATCCGTGATGGAGCATTGGACATCCCCAGCTTAGTTCATCAATTTTCTAATGCCGGTGACCGCGGAGATCATCACTGGCAGAGTTTTCGGCAACATGCGCTTTGCTTGTGCATGCTCTCTCATTTCTTGTTTGCCTCAGGCTCCGGAGGGTCTAGCATTCGTTTGATCGAGATTGCCAAGGGCTTGAGAGAGGGCAAGAGCTGCATTGCCATGACACTGGCTGAGACATTGATGGGTCTAGATGCTTTTCATCGCCGAGAGACGACTAGATTCGCGGGGAGTCCACTACTACTGTAGGTAATGTTTCCCACCCCCATCTCATGTATATTCCTCACATCACTCGGCCCTCAGGCTTGGTTTTTCTCTCAAAACCCTTTTCTTACTTTTCTCTCAACGTACACCTCTCTATTCTTTAATCTCTCATTTTTTATCCCTCCCCAGATATGGTTGATGGACAAATTGAAGGTTGTGGACTCATGCCCAGCATACTCAGCTCGCGGCTATTTCTTCCGACGACGTCTAGTCGATGCCATTGATGAGGGTTGGCGGTGCGACTGGATGTGCAGTTTGTTCGCAGACGGCATTACTTGGCGCTGTCCTTGGCTCAATCTACCGGCGATGAGTTACAGCATGTCCCGGCAGATCGGGATTCAGTTGATTGGCCTGACACAGTGCGTGTTCTATTTTCTTTTCCAATTTCGGCGTCAGTTTGGACATGATCAGACTTGCCCGGCTGAGAGGATAGAGTATCCTGCTGCATTTCCGGTCCGAGGCACGCAGCTGGCTCGGTATGCCACGGCATGGAGGACTAGAGAGCTCTTGGCCCCCGCTCCCACTTTCAGTTACACCCTCTCTGATGAGTGCATAGCTTGGCTTGATGAGGAGGCACAGGTTGGGCCCATTTTGATATCAGAGGCTTCGACCAGCTCTGGGAGGGGGCGCAGGAACACCTGACTTATCCATGCCCCGAATTTATTGCTTTATCAGTACTTTCAAGTTTTCTTTATGAATGTAATAAAAGCAACTTCAATTTGTATTCAAGAGTAGGAGAACTCTGTGTTGAAATCAATGAAATTGAAGGTTGTGGGTACTGAAAATTTTCCGTTTGGTCCAAAAATGGTCTAAGTTGTAAAAAGATTAATTTGAACAAAATCAACTTTTATTAAAACTTTTCAAAACCATTTTCGATATGGATCAGAACTGGACACGCCTGAGATCTGTCACTGAGATGCACAACCCCGGATTCCAGCAACTAGAAAGTTGCCCCTAGTCTGAATAGCACTGCATTAGAGATCACAACCGAGCTCTTGGATGCAGAATAAACAAAGATGACCAACATGATCACATGGACAAAGTTGATCGGGGAAGTGTTTATGGCTGGACTTTGGGATGAAGTTGCCTACGTATCCCAAAGATGGGAATCAAGCCTGACGTAGTTCGGCTAGGGTTCGCTCGTGTATTAACTCTTTCCTTTTGCGCTCTAACTTTTGCCAAGGCCGCCTTTTCTAGGTTTTCAACCTTGCGAGCTCAGTTTTTATTATTTCAAATTTTCTGTGCTCTAACTTTTGCCAGGTCGCCCTTTCGGGTTTTCGGTCTAGCGAGCCTCTCAGGGATAATATTTCTTCAACTTGTCCATGTTGATCGGCTGGGAGAACTCTAGGCCATCTAGGTCCATCAGAACGACAGCTCCACCCGACCAGATAGACTTGATGATGTAAGAGCCAGTCCAATTAGGTCTGAACTTCCCCTTAGGGTCGTGAATGGGAGCTCGGTTGTCTTTGAGCACAAGATCCCCTTCTTTCAAATTCCTGGACTTAACCTTTTTATTGAAAGCCCTGGCAATTCTTTGTTGATAACCCTGAACATGATATAGTGCTTTCAGCCTTCTCTCATCAAACAGCATGAGTTCTTCGAACCTGCTCTGCTGCCAATCTGCCTCAGCTATCTGACACTCAGCCAATACCCGCAATGACGGAACCTCAACTTCGATAGGCAGAACAGCCTCCATCCCATAAACCAAGGAATACGGAGTCGCTCCAGTAGAAGTTCGAATTGAAGTCCGGTAGCCCCACAGAGCAAATGGCAGCTTATCTGGCCAGTCCCGGTAGGTTTCCACCATCTTCTGTAGAATGTGCTTGATGTTCTTGTTGGCGGCCTCAACAGCTCCGTTGGTCTGCGGCCGATATATAGACGACTTATGAAAAACCACGTTATACTTCTCCAACAAGTCGATCACCTCCTTCTTGAAATGAGAACCGTTATCTGAAATGATCTCATTCGGGACCCCGTAACGACAGATGATGTTATTCTTGATGAACTTTGCAACGTGCGATGCCTTCAACACCGCGTAAGATTAGGCCTCAACCCACTTTATGAAGTAATCTATCGCAACCAAAATGTACTCATGCCCATTGGACCCCTTCGGAGTGACAGCCCCAATCACATCAATCCCCCAGACTGAAAATGGCCATGGCGAAGTCATGTTGTACAGCTTCGACGGCGGAATGTTCATGCGGTTTGCATGGATCTGACATTTATGGCATCGCCGAACAAAGCCAATACAATCCTTCTCCATGGTGGACCAGTAATAACCTTGTCTAAGGATCTTCCGGGCTAGCATCACCCTGTTCATGTGCGATCCGCACTCTCCTCCATGGATGGCCTCCATCAGGCGCTTGGATTCTTCAGCATCAATACACAGTTTATGCATCCCGAGATGACCTCTCTTGTACAGTTTACCTCCGCAAACGATGAACTGAACAGCCATTCTTCTGATTGCCCTCTTATCTTTGGCATTTGCCCCTGGTGGATACGTTTCTTTCTCCAAAAAGTTCGAGACGTTGTAATACCAAGGATTCTCATCTTGTACTTTATCTATGGCGGCGATCAGCTCATAGGCCGGCACAAATTTCTGTTCGATGATGATCGGACGCATCCGGACTCGAAAGGAATGTCTATCATAGAAGATAGAGTTGCTAATGAATCTGCGAACCTGTTGTTCTCTCTTAACAGATGGGCAAAATTCAACTTCTCAAACCGAGGAATCAACACGTCCAAGGTCTGGTGATAAATTCTCATCTTTTCTTCTTTGACTTTCAATCTCTTTTAGCTTGAGATACAACAAGGTTCGAGTCCCCGATGACGTCCAACCGTTTTGCCCCTAGTTCTGGGGCGGCTTCTAAACCGGCAATACATGCCTCATACTCTGCTTCATTGTTCGATACTTTGAACCGGAGTTTGAATGCTAAAGGTATGCGAGAATTGTCGGGTGCTTACTGCAACACCCCTGTCTCATACCCATATTGGTTTGACGCTCCGTCAAAGTACATCGTCCAAGTTTCGTTTTCGACATGCAGAATGGCTTCGTCTGGGAATAGGTACTCAACTGCTTCATCCCCTTCAACTGGGTGATCAGCTAGGAACTCCGCTACCTCTCTCATTTTTACTGACTTGCGCGTCACGTACTTCAGATCGAATTCGAAAAGCAAAAGCAACCAACGGGCTAGCCTACCTGTAAGTGCTGGTTTCTCGAAGAGATATTTGATGGGATCTAATCTTGAAACCAGTATTACAGAGTGAGCTAACAGGTAGTGCCGCAGCTTCCTGGTAGTCCATACCAAGGCCAAACAAGCCTTCTCCAGAGGAGTGTAACGGGTCTCGTACTCCAGCATTTTCTTGCTCAGATAGTAGATAGCCCTCTCCACTTTGTCCTCAGACTCTTGCACGAGCATGTAGCCCATTGTAGTTTCAGTCACTGAAAGGTATAGAATCAACGGTTTCCCCGGCTCAGGCGGTGACAACACAGGTGGGTTCTGTAGATATTGTTTGATCTGTTCAAAAGCAGCTTGGCATCGGCCGTCCCATTGGAATTTCTTTCCTTTCTTCAGGAGACCAAAGAGTGGTTCACAAGTCAAGGTTAATTTAGCAATAAACCGTCTTATGAATTGCACTTTACCCAGAAAGCCTCGCACCTCCTTTTCAGTCCTTGGTGGTGGGATTTCTAAGATGGCCTTGATTTTGGAAGGATCGACCTCGATACCTCTCTGTGTGATCAAGAACCCCAGCATTTTCCTTGCTGTAACACCAAACGTACACTTCTGAGGATTCAGTCGCAACCGATACTCTCTGATCCGTTGAAAGAACTTCTGCAAGGTGGTGTAGTGGCCCTCTCTTTCCTTAGACTTGACAATCATGTCGTCCACGTACACCTCCACCTCTTTATGGATCATGTCGTGTAATATTGTGGTCGTAGCCCGTTGATACGTAGCCCCAGCATTCTTTAGCCCAAACGGCATTACCCTATAACAATAGGTTCCCCATGGGGTGGTGAAAGCGGTCTTCTCCCGGTCTTCGGGTGCCATCAATATCTGATTGTAGCCTGAAAACCCGTCCATGAATGAGAGCAACGCATGCCCAGCAGTAAAGTCCACTAACTCATCAATATGCGGCAGAGGAAAGTCGTCCTTCGGACTGGCTTTATTCAAATCCCTGAAGTCCACACATACCCGAATCTTGCCGTCCTTCTTCGACACTGGAACTATATTGGCCAACCAAGTTGGGTATTCGGATACCAGCAGGAACCCTGTGTTAATTTGCTTGGTGACTTCTTCTTTAATCTTGAGAGCCCAGTCAGGGCGGATCCTTCTAAGCTTCTGCTTAACAGGTCGGGCCTCTGGGTCAAGAGGGATCCGGTGCTGTACAATCTCAGGATCGATTCCAGGCATGTCTTCGTAGGACCACGCGAAAACATCTTTGAAATCTTTTAACAAAGCGACTAAGCGCTCGTGCTCCTCTAAAGACAACGTGGACCCGATCTGGACCAGCCACGGGTCCTTCTCAGTACCAACATTAATTTGGGTGATTTCATCAACCAAGGGTTTTACAAACCTCTCATGCTCTTGATCAAGCAAATATTGCAAAACTAGAGGAATTTCTTCCTCGTCGTTTTCATAAAATTTTTGAAAATCCTGATTAATGCAATAAATTAAGGGCACAGAAAAGTATTCGAAGGCCACAGCTGCACAATTCTCATTAAGTACTTCCAAGTCTCATGGTTCCTCTGTTATAACAGACTCAAAGGAAAAAGAAAAAGACGACCTAGACAGGACTGTGGCATCCGGGTTGTCACCCCCAAGAATACCGGACTCAAACTCAGACGAGCTGGAACCTGATTCCGACTCTACGGACTCAATGGAATCAGATTCCAGCTCACTACCTGACCCGGTGCTGCTCGATAAAAATCCTTCCTCGTATTGCCAGACGAGGGAGGGTGCGATGGATGCATCCAGAATGTTTGAAGATGGGCTCGCAGCCGTTTCATTCCCGATCATGGACACCGAGAAGTTATCCCCTAAGCACTCATGTACGATCGGAGGATCTGAAAGTAGACAAGACAGTGCTACTCCCATTTCAATCTCTGTTCTCTCGGAGTCCTCCTCCTTACACTGCTCAACCTCAGTTGGTGGGTCTGTCTGCTCCTCAACAACATCCCCAGACAAGTGCAAGTCAAAGAATATCTCAAACCCCGGCAAACGCCTCTTCTCTGCATTCGACCATGGCTCTGAGAAGTCGCAGAACGGGAAGTCCTCCCCCTCCCGGACAAAGCGTCCATTTAGGGTACCCTGGTTAGGCCGGTGCACCAACTCATAAGGCTTCCCGGCTCGCTTTGCTTTGGCCTTTCTGGCCATCTCCTTGCCTTTCCTCACCCAGTCCTCTTTGGTAGGCAGATAACCTAAACCAAAGGTATGCGGGTTATGCGGCACTTCGGCCGATGTTGCAATGCCTTTCCGGCCACTTTTCCCTAATCCCATCCTGGGGATGTGCTGGAGTTTGTTCATGAGGTACACAAACTGTGCACTGACATATAACCCCTCGTCAATAGCTAATAAGTTCTGTACAACCCGAGCCTCAGCTAGGCTAAATCCTGACAAGAACACATCCTCCGCGCCATGTTCGATCTCCAGAACCGACGTAGACACCTCTGGCGGCGGATGGATTGACGAATTCCCAAAAACTATAGCCACTCCCTTCCTGTGGGGGTACTTCAACATCTGATGCAGGGTGGAAGAGACTGCCTTTACCTGGTGCAGCCACGGCCGCCCTAGGAGTAGATTGAAGGTCGCAAGAACGTCCAAGACATGAAAGTCAATATCGTGTTGTCCTGGACCGACCCTAGTCTGAATCTGCACAGTCCCCATCACTTCTCTGCTAGTATTGTCATATGCCCAAATCACCTGGGCAGTGGGTACGAAGTCCACGGGCTTCAACCCGATTGCATATGCCGTCCTCGACGGACATACGTTGATGGCGGATCCTGTATCGACAAGAACTACTGATATCCATTTGTCTCTACACTCTACAGAAATGTAGAGTGGTTTGTTATGGTTTGAGCCCTTAGGCGGCAACTTCTTATCAGTAAAGGTCAACATCGGGGAAGCTCCTCCCAGAAAAACCAATCCTACCAGCTGCTCGGGCGTGGTATCGATCGAAAGTTTAGCCCTGTCCATTGCAGAGAGGACAGCCTGTCTGTGAACTCTTGAAGCCATAAGCAGTCCCCAGATGGAGATGTCGGCTTGTATCTTCTTAAGCTGTTTCAACACAGCCTCCTCTTCGAGTAACTTTTCTTTTTGCTTCTCCGCCTGTGTGTCCTTTCCGAACGCCTCTGGGTGATCTAGGTGTGGGGGCTTGAAATACCGCCCACTCCTGGTCATGTGGTCCACCTCTCCAATATACCAGGTATCATCCGGTTGGTTGTTCCCCCAATCTTCGTCTGTGTGGGCAAGACATAGGTCGTCATCTTCCCACCATATGCCATCGGCCATCGACAAGCAGCTATCCAGTTCTATCACAACTGTTCCTATGCGCACAGCACATTCCATTCCCGTGCCCACAGCACATTCTATCTCCACAGGGGCTTTGGCCTTTTTAGCCCTCTCCAGATCTTCGATCTTTTCCTGCTCAAACTGTTTCAATGCAGCCTGCTGCTCAGCATCTTCTGTACTCAAACTGTTCTGATCCTGAGCAAAATTCTTATCACCGGTGATCTCCGACAGTCCATTCTGATTCCTGGCCATTCCGGCCACTGTTGATGTCCCCGTTTCTAATGGTCCTTCCTCTGACTGATGTACCTCAACAACATCCGGCTCGTCGCTGAGCCATCTAGTAGCTTCTGCTGACCCTTCCAGATCGAACCAGTTGACAGTTACGTCCCCTGAATCATGTTCTTCAAAGAATTGCAAATTCGTAATGTCCTCTTCTAGTTTTGCTAGGTCATCTAGCCCCTGATTAGGTCCATCCTCTTGAACTACAGAGATCTCTACCCCGACCGGGAGCTTTACTCTTGGTCTAAACTGACCCGTTGAAGTAATATAACTGCTCGGGTTGTACTCAAAGTTTGCAGACCCCTCAGGCTCTGACTGATCATTCTCGTCTACCTCAACAGTGATCCTAATTCTATCTTCGATGGTCACCATCACCAGTCCAGGTTAGGTTTGGGAGATATCTAACATGCACAAGTTCATGCTGTCGGGAATGAATACCTCTGGCTTGGGTAGGTGAGAAGGGGTAATATATATGCTCGGGTCATATGGGATGACCGAGGTTTGGATGAGGTTGATGCGTTTGGAAGGTGGAGCTTGGTTATGTGGTGGGAGAGGGTTGGTTGTGACGTTCGGCTTCTCCGGGGGCATAATCACCCTGTTGTCTATGAGATCCTAAATCTCATGACGTAATCGAAAGCACTGGTCAGTTTCGTGACCATGCTGTTGGTGATAGGCGCAGTACTTCGCCGGGTTATGGGTAGGAGGAAGTTTTTCTGGCAATGGCCGCGGCTCTAGGGGCTTCAAGTGCCCTTTCTTGATCAAAACCCCCAAAGCCTTGGACAAGGACATGTATAGTGGGGTGAAGGTTCTGTGGCCTCTAGGAGCATATCTGGTTGTTTGCAAGCTACTTCCGGACATACCAGTAAGGGTGTAGCTGCAAGGGTTTTGGGAGGGGTGGTGGTGACCATTCCCACATCTGAAGATCTGGCAGCTGCTGCACTGCTTGTGCCTGTATTCGTACTGCGGTTGAATGCCCTCCTGGGCTGCTCTTTTTCATAGTCAATCAGACCTTGTTTCATTGCATCCTCGATCTGCACCCCAATCTCATGTAGGTCTGCAAAGGTGGGGAGGGGGAGAACAATCATCTTTTGCATGAGCTTGGGCTGGAGGTTGCGCACAACCACCCGAATCTGATCTTTATCAACGGGCCTGATGGTCATCATCGAGGCTTTAGCCCTCCAGCGGGTCACAAAATCGGAGAAGCTCTCCTTCGGTTCTTGCCTGGTGGTCTCGACGAGTTGTGATCTCGATTTGAGTGTTATAGGAGTATTGAGCTATGAAGGCCTCAGCCATCTCCTCCCAACTTTTCTTAACGGAGTCCTCTAGTTTTGCATACCAAATAGCCGTTATACCTAACAAGGTCCGGCCAAACAGGGAAAGCTTCTGTAATCTGGAGAGGCCCATCAGCCTTAAGATGTCTGAAAACAGCCACAAGTGCACCATAGGATCTCTAGACCCATCGAAGCGGTCTATGTGCGGCATTTTAAATCGGTCCGGCAGAGTCACGGCCGAGTCACGGCCGAGTCGGTATATCCATCCTCTATATTCGGAATGGATTTCACATCTTGAGACTTCCTGAAAAGTTTTTCTAGCTTGCTCAGTTTTAGCGCCGTTGGATCCACCTCAAACTCAAACGGTGAATCAACTAGATTGGTGGGCGCTTTAGATAGCTGGGGTAGGATTGGGGGCGGAGCTGGCCCCATTGGAACGTCCGTATTTTCCTGGACGTTGGGTGTCTCCTCGAGTATTGGAACTCTTGGTGGGGGAGGGGGTGTGTGCGAAGCAGAAGCCCCGATTTGCTGTTGTAGCCTGGCAATTAACTCTGCCTGTTGGATTACTACTTCTGCTTGACGTGCAGATACTTCTGCCTGACAGGCAGCATCTTACTGCATAGCTTGCATATTCTCCTGAAGGTGACACATCATCTCTTCCATACCTGCCATACTGTGCTAGTCTATCTGAACAACCGGTATATCTGCCTCTGCAGTAGAAACTGAGACCTCAGCCTGACTATTCAAGGACCACTGATCTAGCGACCTCTGTACTGATACACTGCGCCTTTTTGACCTCCGCTTAGTAACCGGGGGTAAAGAAAGAAACACTGCTCGGGGAATATCTGCCTGGTCGGATGCAATTGTGCTAAACTACCTTGTAAAAAGATAAATAAAGCATAATAAGGAAACAAACAACCCGAAAGTGCAGTGTGCTATGTTATGAGCTAGATAGATTTAAAAAAACACACAGTTGGCCAGACAACACACAGTCGATATTTGTAACCTGAACACACTGTTTCTCAAACACTGATCGCTGTTGCCCAAATTGCTGTGCCAAAACTGATATCCTCGGATAAAACTGATTCCCAAACACTGATGCCCTCAGGCCTGATACTCAGACTTGCAAACTGATATATGCATTCCTGTAGAGGCACACTCTAAAAGCACATAACAAGTAAATGAGAGCCAAAACACCCCTATGTTGGGGTAGGGTTTCCCTATCCTATTTCGTCAGGAGCTAGGGTTTCACTACGCACACAGCAGTTTCAAACAACCTATGATCAGGTAAGCAACATGTCTTAGTTTGGAATAGTCACTATGGATTCCGGTATGCACTAGGTCGAATGGTCAAGAGGGTGCCCCGGTAACAACCGGGGTTTGTGTTCCCATCGTGGCAGAGCCCGTAACCGGTCAACCTTATGACATACAGCCTCAGGTAGATCGTTCAGGAATAGTAGACGGCGAACACAGTGTCTTAGGAGCACCAATGCAAATGCAATGCAAAAAGACACATAAGTGTAAACAAAACAAGATATCATGAGTTCGAGTCAAGTTCTCTAATTCCCTAGCAGAGTCGCCAGAAACTGTAGACGCGCTCCCGGGAACTCTCCGATATCCGCGCTGCGAGGGCGCGAAATCTCGTTTTGTTCTGAGCTACTAGAGTTCGGACTCAATGTCACGGTTCTTAATCTGATCTTACAAAGTGCAATATAAGATTGATAAATCACCAAAGAGTCCAAATCCGGCAAATCGTTTTGGAAAACTGATTTTTTATAAAGAAGTGCCAAACATGGACTGCTTTGCCAGATACAGAGTCGCCACCTAAATATTTTATTTTGGGAGAATTTAGGAAACCCTGACTCGTGCCTAAGGCCACGTGTCTGTCATCACCAAAGTTGCCTCGGCTCGGGAACTTGGGTACGAGAGGGGAAGGTCATGCAATGAGCAGCCCCGCTCGCCCGATCAAAGATCGGCCTGTACTAATCATGATATTTTGTTTTTGAAAACACATGTGTTCTTATTCCGATTATTAAACCTAGAATTACTATGTGATGCACACATCATACAAGTATAGACTAGATCGCCTAAGTTGGAACAAAACATTACATATCCGTTTGTTTGAAAATGGTTTGAAGTTTGCTACTCACAAGTAGGCTAAAACAGGGACTTGATGAATTGTTCCAATTCAAGCAATCCAACCTTCACCCATAGACATTCAGGCAGTTATATCAAATAAGCAGTTAGCCTCATAGCAAGCATGCTTTCATAACACTCAATAACACACATGTAGTATGCTAAAGCGTAAACACTCACAGTGTACTCCGAGCCAAAACAAAGAACTAGTTAGAAATCATGCATGATCCTAGTTCATGTTAAGATGGCTAATGCAGCACATGCAAAAATGCAACTCAGATAGGCTCGGCTATTCTAAGATGTTATGTGAAATGCAACTTAGTAACATGCCTTTGAACACGTATTCAAGTAAACGTATTGAAATACAATGTGGTTAGTATGATGCGCCGAGCCCGATGCATGCAAAACAGATAAATGAAATACAATGGAGGTTGGAAGACATGCATCACACACACGCACGCTTATTACAACAATTGGCCCTCTTGAGGGAGAGACCAAATAAGAAGCTAACTAGCTAATCTAAGCTAATTAAACTAATTATTATAACACAAATTAATTAACTAATCCTAGTTAACTAACTATTACAAAACAAATTGAAATAGCTAAACGCGTTAACTATTAAAGGTACAAACCAAAGCATAAGCTAGCTATCTAAGTATGGCAGCTAAGGAAAGCAATAAAACAGGAGGTTCTCAGAGGGAGAAGACTGGATGCATGCCCGGTCGCCTCATTCGGAAATGCAATGCGATGCCCCGATTTGACTCTATTTTCAATTGTCCTCAGAACCTTACACCAAGCTCCAGATAGCTTCTAACACATCTTGGGAACCTGTAGGAGGGTGGCCGACCACCTATCTTTGTTGAAAGCCAGGAAAAGTGGTCGGCCAGCTAGTTTTTCTGGCTGGCCGACTAGTTGTTGCTGCTGAATTCCAGTTTGTTGCAACAGAGAGCAAGAAAGGGCATGGCAATGTATTTGCAAGGTATGTGTGCACAACCACCCTCCCTATCATGTCATGAACTCAAGGGAGTGCGGTTCTTGACCGTCGGGCCACCAATCGCGCATTTCAATGCATGATGGCCGAGAGGCGAAGTTGCACAATTCAATATAAAATGAATGCACAAGTAAACACATAAGGCCTAAAACTTTATCATGTATGATCAAGAGCGTCGGCGACTGGGAATTGAGGCACGTTTCATCACTTCAAGTATGAAACATCCCACTTTTCCCGTGTTTGGACTAATACCTATTCCAAACACAATGCAACACAAAACATGACATGCTCAATGCAAACAACTACTTAGCATACTCAATGCAATGTGACATGATCAACTTAACAAAGCTAATGACATGCGAACAATGCTAATGCATGCATGCACAATGCAATGCTACAAGGGAAACTTAGCAATGTTAGGAACATGCATACTCAATGCAAGGAACAACTTGGCATGCACAATGCAAAAGACTACATAACATACACAATGCAAAGTAAGATAAGCATGCAAGCAACATGCAAGTGAACATGCTAAATGGACTTAAACCAAAAGGGGTAGACCTCAGTCATGCCCAAATCAGTGGCCATAATGATGAAACCAAGGCACCAAAGGCATATATAAGCATGCGTGCCAGTTGGCTCACCAATTAGGCTAAAGAGCACAACTCTCAAGAGTGCTCAAAGAATTACAAAAGTGGAAGCGTAGCAACACTAAATGCACTGAAATTAGGTAAGAAATGATGCCAAATCATTCAAACAAAGCAAGTGAAGCCTGCAATAATCTTAAAGCATGAAAGCTAACAAAGAAGATTACTCTAGGGACATGCAATACATGGCACAAATGCATGAACCAACCGTGGACAGAGCTGAAATAGGCCAAAACATAGACCAAAACATGCTAAGATGGAGGCTCAAAGACCTAGGCATGCAAGCATACACGCTAGGCTACAAGTAAGGCAACAATGCACAATACTCAAAAGCATTCAAAGCATGAAAGAAGTGGGAACATGGCAGTCCTAAATGCTCTGAAATGTCATGTTAAGTGATGCCAAATCATGTATACAACACAAATGAAGCATGCTATGATGCTCAAAGCTTGAAGCAAGCAAGAGCACTTGTACTATAGCTATACAAAACATGAAGCATATGGCTAAGGCAACCCAAAACAGTCCTAGAACATGTCAAAATGAGTCTAAAACATGCATGGAAAGAAGCCAAAACATGCTAGTATGAGGCGCATAAGACATGATGCATACAAGGTAAATAAGGTGGATTACACTACACCTATTAAGGCCAAGCATGGGATGACTTAACTAGCAAAAATCAGAGTTATATCATGGCATAATAACCCCAAAAACACACTGAAATGATGGCTCGCAAGCTTAGGCATGAAGGCATACACAATGACTCATGTTAAGGCATAAAGAGGCCAACCCTCCAACGCATTGAAAGAGCACAAAAATGCAAGTGCAAGACCATGAAACATGGACTAAAATCACATTATAAATGATGCCAAATCATTCAAATAGTCCAAGTAATGCATGCTAGTGGACTTGATGCACAAAGCTAGCAAGCTAGATTGAACCATGGCTATACAAAGCAAGTCATGCATGGCCAAAACAACCAAAATCAGAGCTAAAGAATGTTAAAACATGGACAAAAGCTTCTTGAAGTTAAGCCAAAAGCATACTAGAATGACATGTCAAAGCATGATGCATGTTAGGCTATTTCATGGAAATGCACTACAAGTGCAAGGAGCATGCAAAGGCTAACCAAACCAAACCCTAACAGAGGTATGACATGGCAAGACATCACCAAAACATGCTGAAATGGAAAGAAAACAAGCTAGAATGACATGCTACTTCATGAAGCATACAAGACTAGTTTTTGTGATTTACACTACAAGTGTATTAGGCATGCATGGAGTGACAAAACCAAGCAAAACAGTGGCATGTCACAGCAAAATAACTACAAATACAAGCTAAGATATAGCCAACATAAGCTTAACAAACATGCTCACACATGAGGCATTCAAGACAAGTATTGAAGACACAAGGAGAGGGGATGACCCTCTCCCATTTGGGACCTGAAAACACCCTTCCCACCATTGAAATTCCTCTGAGTTTCAGTGGTGAGAAGGCCAAAATAAGGTGGTCCCAAAGGCTCACAAAGAAGGCACAAAAGCAAGGCCAAACAAGGCCTAAGAGGGGGTAAACAACCCCAAACACAAAAGTGACCCTAAACAAAGATCTAAAGCACACAAAAAAAGAACTTTTTGCAGTAGGAAGTTAAGCTTAAAACAGCATGCAAGAGGGTCCAAAAGCTTAAGCAAGAATGGGGGATTTAAGGGTTAAAGACTCACCCTTGAAGACCTTCTTTACTACTGCAACTCCAGCAACCTCTTTGTGCTCAAACTAGCCCAAGAACACTAAAAACAACTTCAAGAAGCCTCAGCAACACAAGCAAGGTGTTTGAGTGTGTGTTTGTGTGTTAAAGTGAGACAAAATGACACTTTTATGCACAAAATAAGATCAAACAAGGAGATATAGATACAAAACTATATGTATCACTCCCATCTCTAATTTCTGAACCTAGAGGAGTGAGGAGATGGTTCTCTCTTATAGAGAACCAAAAGCAAAGCTTCTTGATGAAGCTAAGGTTCAAGGCAATCCCTCCATACTTCAGTGCCCTCCAGCTGTGCCAGCTGGAGAAAAATATCTCCAAAAAGGTGGCAAAATGCAGCCGACCACTTGAAGTGGCCGGTCGACCACTTTAAGTGGTCTCCCAAGAAGACAACTGGTCGGCCATGGTGGGAGATGATCAGCACACTGAAAACAAGCCAGGGGTGGGGTGGCCGACTAGAAAAGGTGGCCTAAAGACCCAGGAGACCAGTTGTCAGATCAGAAAACTGGCTGGCGAGAAGAAAAGTGGTCTCCAAGGGGAAATACTGGTCTCCCACCCTTGTACCACCTTCCAAACAAGGAAAATAAGGTTTGTACCAAAAACAAACCAAAACGGATGCAAGACGAAAGTTCGGGAGGCAAAGCGCGTAGCTAGGAGCCTCGAAAACTAGCTGACAAGCACCAAAAGTGGTTTAAGACCACAAATGTGGTCTCCCAAACCACAGTGGCCCTCTAGGCCAAGGAAACAAGGTGTGGTTCAAAAACCATACCAAACGGAGAACGTTAAGTGGTCCCGAGACAAGGCGCGTGGCCGAAGGCTCCGAAAATCGAAAACTAGTCTCCAAACAGGAAAAGTGGTCTACGACCGCGAAAAGTGGTCTACGACCACAAAGAGATGGTCTACAAAACCTCTCCCTCCCTTAGGCAAGGAAAACAAGGCCTGGTCCGCAAATCGAGCCGAAGCACAAAGAGTTCAGAGGCCCGGAGGCAAGGCTTTCAGCCAAAACTTCGAAACCTCGAAACGAGCACAACATGCACTATCATTGAGCGCTCAATCGATGACGTCTGAGTCTTAAGGTCGGTAAAAAATGGGGTGTCTATAACTGGTTGCATGATTTTCATGCTCGACGGACGCTCGATCCCCGCTCGAGCGTGACTTCCCTCGCTCGAGCGGACTGCAAAACATATGAACTGCTGGGTATATGCATTTCACGCTTGAGCGCGACTTACGTCGCTTGAGCGAAAGTACACGTACTCAGAGTGCGCACTTGAGCGTGAAGTCCCCCGCTCAAGCGTTGATCAAATTTATGGAATTTCCAGCTTTGATCTTCAAGTCCAAACTCGACCTTCAAGGCATCAAACCTCATTTTTCTGGGCCAAAACTTGAGAAAATACATGAAGACCCTTAAAGCAACATAAATTAAAGATCAATTCAAGAAATCATGGCTCAATGGCTTGCAGATTGTACAAAAATTCAACTTGAAACTCAAGAATGATCCATGAACTAGACATGCATGAACTCCCTTGTGCTTACTCACTTTAAAGCACGATCAAACTTGATAAATTGATGGAAAACATGGTGAATTCCTAATTTACAACCATAATATGAACATGCATGTGAGAATTATGTGAAGTTCAACTCAATATGCTATGATATATGCATGCATGTATGGAATTCACCTATTCAAGCTCAATCCTTCTCCTAATAAGGATTTTCTTTTGATCTCATGAGTTAGCTAACTTAATTATATCATCAAAAGTTTGAATTCTCACCTAAACTTCCCAATTGAGTTTCAAGTAGTCTAATTCTTGAGTGATCAAGCTAACTTTCCTTAGCTGCCTTCAATTCTCTAGCAAATCACTTGGGTTGAACTTAATTCTTTCTTCCTCTCTCTCTCTCTCACATTTTTCTTCCTTGAAGAGGCTCAAATGTGTATAATGAATGCAAGGAGATGAGCTAGTGGGGTTAAAAAGGCTCACTAAGTGATAGGTAACAAGACTAATCAAATGGCATAAATTTAGTCTAATTTAATCGTTCCAAATCGAATTTCAATTAAACCTTCCATAAAATTCTATAAATTCCACATAGCACATATATTAAGTCAATTTCTGAATTGGATGCCGATAAGGCCTTCAATTCACAAACCGAAACTAAAACATGAACAGGTCTTTCTACGCTAAACAGATATAAACACTATAACGCAAAGCACACATGCAAATAAATTCAGAATTCCTCCTTAATTACGGATTAGGCATAATTAAGTATGGATTAACGTTACACAGGGATTGGGGTTGTTACAAGTATGAAGCTAAATTCCCTGAATTGGCAAGATTCGCCCCCATATGGTTGACATCGACTATAAAAAGGCGAGAAAGTTTGAAAATGGTCTTCACAATGACATACTGGAATGTGCTGAAATTCCCCACTTATGTTGATGTATTAGACTGAGCTTTGATGTCAGAAGCTAACATGGCCAACCGAGGTAAACCACCAATCGACTGGAAGGCTAAGAGGCAAGGCTTTTTCTCAAGAAAGAAATCATCAAAGAAACAAAACACGGGGTCTTCAAGCACTTCGGGCTCTACCAAAAATATGACACCAACATGTACTCAATGTGGTAAGAAGCATCGCGGGATTTGTTACCATATTTCTGAGGCATGCTATAGATGTGGTGAAATGGGGCATATAGCAAGGGATTGTACCCAAACTGAATAGCAAAAAGGTGGGAAACCAACCGTTAGTTCAACCGCATCCATCCCAAAATCGGGTAATACTACGAGGCCTGCTACTACTAGGGACACAATGAGACAAGGAAGAGTCTTTGCACTTGTCCCAGGTGACACATGGAATACTGAAGCCGTCGTCTCAGATACTATCTCTATATGTAATCAGGATGCTTTTGTGTTAATTAACTCCGGATCAACACACTCTTTTGTAACATATGCATTTGCATCTAGATTGAGTAGATCTCTAGAATCATTGCCATATTTGTTGTGTGTATCTGCTCCATCCGTGGAATCTATGTTATGTACATCTGTATGTCGATTTTGTAATATGCGTATTGGGAATGCTACCTTGTACGTAGATTTGTTACCCTTGGACTTTAGGCATTTCGATGTAATCCTGGGTATGGACTGGTTATCTAAATACTATGTCATAATCAATTGTGTAACAAAACAAGTTATATTTAGACTACCAGGACAGAAATAAATTGTGTTTGTGGGTAATGGGGCAGTGCCTCCACCGTATTTGATATCTGCAATGAAAGCATATAAATTGATCAGGAAAGGGTGCCATGGTTACTTGTGTAGTGTATTATCTGAACAATCTGCGAATATTGAATTGAATAATATTTCTGTGGTCCAAGAATTTCCGGATGTGTTTCCCGATAAACTGCCAGGGGGATTGGTGGACAGAGAGATAGAATTTACCATTGATGTTGTCCCGGGCACCCAGCATATCTTAAAGACTCCATATAGAATGTCCACCGCTGAAATGAAAGAACTAAAGGAACAGTTGCAAGACTTACTAGATAAAGGGTTTATACGACCAAACATTTCACTATGGGGCGCTCCCGTGTTGTTTGTAAAGAAGAAAGACGGAACCTTACGTTTATGCATTGACTATCGGGAACTAAACAAGGTAACGGTCAAAAATAAATATCCATTACCCCGAATTGACGATTTATTTGATCAGTTACAGGGTTCACAAGTCTTTTTGAAAATCGATTTGAGATCCGGCTACCAACAGTTGAAGGTAAAGGCAGACGATGTTGAGAAAACTACATTTAGAACAAGGTATGGTCACTACGAATTTCTTGTTATGCTGTTTGGAGTGATTAACGCACCTGCAGCATTTATGGACTTTATGAACCGAATTTTCAAGACTTATCTTGATGAATTTTTTGTGGTTTTTATCGATGATATTCTTATATATTCAAAGAATAGATTTGAACAAGAACAACATCTGAAAACTGTCTTGCAAACACTTAGAGAAAAGAAATTATTTGCTAAACTTACGAAGTGTGAATTTTGGTTGGATGAGGTTGTTTTCTTAGGGCATGTCATCAATAGAGATGGAATTTTAGTAGACCCACAAAAGACAGAGGCAATTGTAGACTGGCTTACACCAACAAATGTAATAGAAGTCCGTAGTTTCATGGGCTTAGCCTGGGTACTACAGAAGGTTTGTCAAGAATTTTTCAAAAATAGCTGTGCCTCTTACCCAACTGACACACAAAGGGCAACCATTTGAATGGAACGATGAAAGAGAATCTACCTTCCAAGAACTAAAAACAAGATTGACTACTGCACCAGTGTTAACATTGCCCACAGGTACGAAGAACTTTGTGATTTATAGTGATGCATCTTATAAAGGTCTAGGTTGTGTATTAATGCAGAAAGGACGAGTAATTGCTTATGCCTCTCGACAATTGAGACCACATGAGAAGAACTACCCAACACACGACCTAGAATTGGCAGCAATTGTATTTGCTTTGAAAACTTGGTGGCATTACCTGTATGGGGCAAAATGCGAAGTCTACACGGATCACAAAAGTTTGAAGTACTTCTTTACTCAGAAAGAGTTGAATATGCGGTAGAGAAGATGGCTTGAACTAATAAAAGATTATGATCTTTAGATTCAGTATCACCCCGGAAAAGCCGATACAGTTGCTGATGCCCTGAGCAGAAAATCGACAGGGAGTTTAGCTTGCTTACTTACTAAACAAAAAGAAATCTTGCAAGATTTTGAGAGAACCGAGATTGAAGTGGTGTTACACGATCAAGCTGGATTGATAGCTGCCATTTCAGCTGAGCCAACAATAGTTATTAAAGTTAAGCAAAGGCAATGAGAAGATGAGGCCCTCAAGACAATAATTGATGAGTTTGAAGAAAAACCGAAATCAGAATTCAGCATTAATGGTGAAGTGTTGAGATTTCAAAACCGAATGTGTGTCTTGAACATTCTTGAACTAAAGAAGAGAATTCTAGATGAAGCTCACAAGTTGATGTTTGTTATGCATCCGGGTAACAACAAAATGTATCAGGACTTAAAGCAAAGCTATTGGTGGCCCAAAATGAAAAAGGAAATCACAGAGTATGTGTCCAAATGCCTTCAATGTCGGCAAGTCAAAGCTGAACATTAGAAACCAGGCGATCTACTTCAACCTCTCCCAATTCCGGAATGGAAGTGGGAACATGTGACCATGGACTTCGTTGTTGGTCTACCTCGAACCCCTAGAGGTATGAATTCTATTTGGGTTGTAGTTGATAGATTAACTAAATCTACGCATTTTTTGCCTGTTAGAACTACATTTGATGCTTATCGATTAGCTATTATATATGTTGATGAGATTGTTCGATTGAACGGAGTTCCGATATCTATTGTATCAGATAGAGATTCGAAATTTGTATCTAGATTGTGGAAAAGCCCGCAAAGAGCAATGGGAACAGAACTGAGATTCAGTACTGCGTTCCATCCACAAACCGACGGGCAATCAGAACAGACCATACAGACCTTGGAATATATGCTAAGAATGTGTGCTTTAGATTTTCATGGGAGCTGGGAAGGTTATTTGCCACTAGCTGAATATGCATATAATAACAGATTCCATTCCAGCATCAGTATGGCACCATACGAAGCCTTGTATGGAAGAAAGTGTAGATCGCCAATTTGTAGGATAGAAGTCAGGGATAGGGCTCTACTTGGGTCCGAAATTGTGCAAGACACTTCTGAGAAAATTAAAATCATTCAACAAAGGCTCAAGATAACATAGAGTCGGCAAAAAAATTATGCGGATGTTCGAAGAAGGCCTCTTGAGTATGAGGTTGGTGACCATGTATTTATTCGTGTGATTCTGATGAAGGGCCAGTTGAGATTTAATAAGAAAGGTAAATTGTCACCCCGTTACATTGGGCCATTTCAAATTCTAGAAAGACTTAGTCCAGTTGCTTATAGGGTTGCTTTGCTACCGGGATTCGAGCAAATGCACAATGTGTTCCACGTATCGATGTTGAGGGGTTATCTTCGAGATCCGTTTCATGTGATTGACTACCACCGAATAGCTCTTGATGAAAATATGGAATACGAAGAATGACCAGAACGAATCATTGACCAGCAAGTGAAACAGTTGAGAAATAAGTCTATCTCAATGGTGAAGGTAGAATGGAAAGAACATTATGGAAAGGACGCTACATGGGAAAATGAGGATGAGATGTGACTACGCTATCCACATTTGTTTCCGGACGAAGGTAAAATAAGTTTGGAGGACCTAACTTCCTAAAGGGGGGAAGATTGTGATAACCCTGCTCTATGTTATGTTAATTGATCTTAATTATGCTTATAATTATGAGCTTGATATGATTTTGAATGCTATTATATAATTATATGTGTTTCTTAATTTGCATCTGTTCACCGTAGGAAAATCTGTTTGATTTTCTGCTATAAAATTCAATTGAAGGCCATAGAGGCGACAGAAACTAAAATTGACTGTATTTTTACGATTAACATGATTTTTAGAGCCTACAGTGAGATTTAATTAAAAATTGATTCGGATCAAAATAATTATATTAAATATGATTGAATTAAAGTACAATTACTTAGCCTTAATCAATTTGATTAGGCAAGCCTATATATAGACCTATATATACTTAAGGTTATTCTTTGAGCTCATTTTCTTCCAACTTGGCTGAGATTACACTCTAGAGAGAGAGTGAGCCGATTGTAGAGAGAGAGACACCACAATTTGAAGGATTTAGCTTAAGCTTGGAGGATTGAAGAGAATTAACTCAAGGCTTAACTATATTTGGAAGAATTGGAGCCTTTAGGTGAGTAATCAACCCTTAATTCATGGGTTTAAACTTGTAATTATGTGAATTCCAAGAGAGTTGGTGATCAAGAACAAATTTGAGTAGTGTTTGATAAAATTGAAGTTAATATCTCCATGTATGTAAAGAATTACCATGAATGTGCACAATCATGAAGGATTGAGTATCAACATTCACATGCATGCATAATTTTATTGAGCTTCATGATTTTGAGCATCATTTGTGCCATTTGAAGTAGGATTGGAGTCAATAATTAACATGTATACATGATTCATGAAGATATGAAGTTTGAATGCATAAACTTTGGCCATACCAAGAAGAATGTGAAATGATTTGAGAATTAGATCATGATTTTGGACAATTGGTCTCAAATTACCTACGTTTTCATGTCAGGTAATGCCTTTTCATGTTTTTGTACCAAAAATCTAACAACCTTGACTTGTGATTAGCTAGCTAACCATGATTAATTATGCGTAATAAGTAATTAAGGTGAAATTCTGAGGAAATTACATGCGTGTTGCACTATTTGTGCTCATATCTGTCTAATGTAGAAATATCTGTTTGGATTTCTATTTTGTTCTGTGAATTGAAGGCCTTATCTGCATCCGATTACGAAATTGACTTGGTTTATGTATTATTTAGAATTTTTAGAACATTATGGCGAGTTCAATTGAAATTCGATTCGGAGCGATTAAATTAGATTAATTAATGTCCAATTGAGTAGCTTAAGCACTAATTTAATTAAGCCACTAAGTAAGCCTATATAAGGCCTATACACACCACTTGAGCTACCTTTTTCTCATCATCTTTGAGCTTTCAAGAAACAAACATGAGAGGGGGAAAGATAGGAGAGATTGAGCTCAACCAAAGAATTTGCTAGAAATTGAAGGGATTGGACTTAGAATAACAAGAATTAAGCTTCTAGTTCTCACTTTGACAAGCTAAGGTAAGAATTCAAGCCTTTGATCTTGTTCTTAAGTTGGTGAATTTATGAATTCTAGAGAATTGAATGGTTTATTGTGAGAAGTGAGCTAGAAGGAAGGAACATAGATCATACCATGCATGCATGTTCATTTAAGCACAATTTGAGGTTGTTTTCAAAGAATCTCCTCTTGCATGTCCTTATCTTGATCTTCTTCTAAGAATTCAACATGTTTTTGAGTTAGACACCTCATTGGATCATGTTTTGAAAGCTTGGAACTTGCACCTTTACATGCATGATATGTGATGTTATGTTTTCAAAATTTTGGGTTTTGTTTTGGACAATTGGCAAGCTTTTGGGCCTTGATTTTGTGAAATGATTTTGAATTTACCATGGTTTCACCATTTAAAAGTATTTCCTATAGTTTCCTCAAGTTTTTGGCCGAAAAAACCATGTTTTACAGCTTCGAATTTGAGTTTTGAGCTGAGAAGAGCAATATGGAAATTCCAGAATTCTGCTCTCCACTCGAGTGACGGATTCTCCGCTCGAGTGACCACTCTGCGATCTTGCACTTCTGCTCGAGTGACCAGAAGTTCGCTTGAGCGTGAAATGCAAGCTCCCAGAAGTTTCATGTTTTTGCAGACCGCTCAAGCAACAAGAGTTGTGCTCGAGCGAGGACCTGAGTCTCATGCTCGAGCGACCATCGAGCGTGAAAATACACAACCAGTACTTTTTCAAAGTTTGCAGACCGCTTGAGCGAAGGAAGTTACGCTCGAGCGGCCCCTCACATGTTTACATGTCCGCTCAAGTGAAGAAAGTTGCGCTCGAGCTAGACCCTTGTTTTCAACAAGTTTGGTTAAGTGTTTCCAACGCATTTTGGCATCCTCATTGCATCCTAGGCATTCCTAGGCCAAGATTAAGACACAATAATGAGAGTGAAGGCTAGAAACACACTAAGAACAAAATGAAATGAGTTATGTACAATCTAAGCGTGTGTTTCAGTATATGTATCTGTTATGATTGGTGTAGGTCACGCGCCGTGAGGGGTTGATCCATTGGTTTGTTTTCAAGCTATCTGTGAGTAATAACTTAGTAAAGCTATGTTCGATATGAAATGCTTTTCGAATATTATGATATGATATGAACTGTTTTTGAATGATACAAAAAGCTATTATGTGATTACATGAATGATGATCCACTTCTTTGAAATGTTTATGTGGTATCCTTAGCAAAGGCCCTCGCCCAGAGGACATAATACTGTGGCTTATGGTCATGAGGCCCTCGCCCGGGGGAGACAATACTGTGGCCAAGGCCCTCACCCGGGGGAAACAATATCGTGGCTGATGTGTGAAATATGTTACCTGGTACCAGAGGTTCCAATGTGAAACTTAATAAGCTTGACCAAAGAGATATGTTTGATGCTAACGGATACACCACTCATGATATGAATATGTTTATGATTCTGTTTCTGATATAAATATAGATATGCTTCTGTTCAATAAGAGATTTGAAGTTATGTTTGTGATGGACATCATTCATTTAAACCCTTTACTCTGTTATTATTCACTGGGCTTCTGCTCATTATTTATATTATGTATGTAGGTGACCAGGCGCGTGACCAGACTCAGAATTGAGGTCCTGGCGTATCAATTTTGTCAGCCAGCCATTGTGCCTCCGAGGAGATTCTGTTTAGTGAGCGAGTCAAGTTTAAATGGCTTGAGTTTAAGACCTTGCCTTCCTTTGGGTGTAGAACAAGTTTTCTGTTATCTATATATTAGGCTAAGTACCTTTTGGCTATATCTGTAATGAATGTGACGAAGACTACTGTATTATGATGTCACGCATATGTGTATAAAGTTTAAAAAATTTATGTCCTATATATGTCTTCATAGCTCAATAGACTATGTATGTTTCTATATTTGCTTCCGTAGCTCCTTATTATAAGTTATTCTGTTCAGAGGCCTTTGGTAATCCAAAGATTACTGGTCGGTTACAGCATTAAACCCATAGGGGGGTTTGGGTCGTGACAAAAAATATGAGTTCTGAGCCTTTGGAATCGGGTTTTGAAATTCAAACACAGTTCTGGAAATTCTAGAATTCGTCATGTCCGCTTAAGCGGGGAAAGTGCCACTCGACCATAAAAATCAAGCTCCTAGAAGTTTTGCAAACGTTGGTGTCTGCTCGAGCGAGAATAATTGCGCTCAAGTGCCCACTCACATGTTGTGACTCTCAGCTCGAGCAACCAAAGTCACACTCGAGCATAAAAATTAGGCAACCAATACTTTTACAGACCAAAAGGGGTCCACTCGAGCGAGTAAAGCTACGCTCGAGCAGAGAGCGTTGTTTCAGAAATTTTGAAAAGTTATTTTATGATTCATTTTTCGATCTCTTTCATTTCTAAGCACTCTTAGGCATGCATTGAACATTGTAAATGAATTAAAAATCATGAAAGAAGCCTAAGAGTGTTAAGCAAACTGAAGAATGGATTGAATGGTATTATGACCGAATGTGTTATGAATTATGTAGGGTCAAGTGCAAGGACGAATCAAGCACCGGAACACGATGAATAATATCTTAGCAAATATATTTTTTGTATACGCATTATTTTATAAACGATGCCTATGTGATAAGGTTCTGAACCTTTGAAGTGATATTATGAACAAGCATTCTAATCACTCAATTCAGAATGAAATATACAAAGCGATCGATGTATGAGTATGAAATGGGCCTAAGGCTGTTCAGTATATTCAATAAGAATGTGGATTGGGCCTAAGGCCATTCTGTAAGATTATTACATGGGCAGAAAGGCTGTTCGGGATAAGGAAATATATGGACCTAAGGTTGTTTTGGATACAAGAATGGATATGATCATAGATTCAAATGTGTGTACACAATAAATGTGTATATGAATTGGACCTAAGGTCATTTTGTAAGTATTAGACCTAAGGTCGTTCTGTAAGTATTGGACCTAAGGTCGTTCTGTGAGTATTGGACCTAAGGTTGTTCCGTGTGTAATGGACCCAAGGTCATTCTGTGTGTAAGTTGGACCCAAGGTCGTTTTGCCCTTGATAGACCTAAGGTCGTTATGTATGCTACATGGACTTGAGGTCGTTTTGTGTTTGAGAAATGATAGAAAGGACCTGGGGTTGTTTTGCTTTATTATTGATCTTCAAACGTAATAGTGAATTATGATTATAAGAATTTTGTTCATGAACTCCTTTGCTTTGGTATTATTCACTGGGCGTTAGCTCACCCCTTATTTATATGTATGTAGGTGAGCAGCGAGATGTCCAGCCTCAACCCTAGTGAGCAATGAGAAACCAAGTTTTGAGAGGTTAACCAAGGTCGTCTCACGCAAGAGGCCTTATTTTTGTTTTACTTGTCCTTTGATCTTTTGAGGTCACGTATGACCAATTCTGTACAACCTTAGTTTTGTTAATGTTGACTATCAAATGATCTCAAATGTATGTATTACATACATAATATGAATGTTCGCATGGTGTGAGTTATTATATGAATATGAGAATGTTTGGTTAAGCCATGTATGCACAGCTCATTGGCCAACCTTTGTAAATTTTACTTCCGCAATTTGGCCCCCTATTATTAAATATGACTTGGTTTCTGACTGAGGTCGCAGGTAATCTCGTGATTACTGGCCAGTTATGACTCTAATCCATAGGGGCGGGTTTGGGTCATGACAGAAATCCACTCCTGGCATGTGTCAATACCGTTTGGCGCTGCGATAAACACTGTTTGGAGGTTTTGGTCTCTACACGTGTAAGAAGTGTAGAGGGGAGCACAACTGCCTATCCAGAGTAGGACAGCAGAGGTAGTGCGCCCACAATCTCTGAGGCTGCATGGCCAGCCTTGCAAATGAGGAGCATGCAGACGTTAGAGGTAAGCAACCTGAAGCAATTTCTAACTCTCTCTCTCTCTCTCTCTCTCTCTCTCTCTCTCTCTCTCCAGAAGTGCTCTACCTTTTCTCTTCTCCTAGAAAGCTAACTTGATCGTTGGAGGGGTTTTCTAGCAAACCCACCCGCCAGGTAGCTCACCTTTGTTTTGTTCACAGTGCGACGGAGTTCTAACAGAGTGAGACGAGCTTGATAGCAAGGAGGTACAGAGCGAGGCGAATATTTCTCTCCCGTACAATTGGCACCGTCTATAGGAAAATCTTTGACAGACAAACCTTGTTCTACTAGCCTTATTGACTGTTTTCCATGGCAAACATCGACGAAACACCGTTATCCGTTGTCGACAGAATCACTCCAGAGTCAGTCCAGAGAAGAGATGGCCCTTCCGCTATTCCAACCATGGTGGGCCTAGAGACCTCCTCTAGAGGGCAGCCAGGGACGTGCGAGATAAACACACGAGGAGCACTGACTATTCAAAGAGTCTTAAGGGTCGCCGATGACGAGGAAAATCGCATGCTCAGCGCCTGAAGCACAAACTCAGAGACCATGACGCCCTCATTCAGAAAATGGCAGCTGAGATGGAGACGTTGAAGCAACAAATCAAAGAGAAGGGTGTTGCTGGAGTGGGCGACTACAGTGAGCGCACCCAACCTCGTCGCTCCGACAGCCATCACCAACAGGGGGTACCCTCGCTCTCCATCACCAGAAGCTATGTAGTCGGCGATTCCGACCCATCGGTGGAGAGGCCCCACATACGCGACAGCAGCTACCGTCCTTCGCATCCATTGACGACGTTGAGATACTCTTACTTCACCTGTTCGAAGGACTTGAGGGACGTATTGAAAGAACGAGCATGCCGCAAGGAGGCCCAAAGAGTGCCAGCGTTACAAAGGCTGAGTCCCCAAATAAGTTGCAGTGAGGAGGTGGCCATGCCGTTGCATAGAGTGGTGGTTTTAGCACCGGTGGACAAAGACTTGACGCGACTTACCGCCACCCCGTTGTCTCTAGAGATAAAGGGCACGCCCCTCCCCACCAGATTCCATCAACCAAAGTTTACGCTATATGATTGGAAAATGGATCCATATATGCACGTTAGTCATTAGCGGCAAGTAATGGCAGGCCATCGGCACAATGATGCCTTGATGTTCCTCATATTCCCAGCAAGTTTGGAAGAACTGGGGCTGAAATGGTTCGAAAGGCTCCCGGAGGGGAGTATCGAGGGGTGGCAACAACTAGCTGAAGCCTTTGTCATTAGATTCAAGACCAACACTCAAACGCTCAAGGAGGTCAACCACCTCCTGGGCATCAAGATAGAGTCAGGCGGTTCTTTGAAGGCATACAATGCCAAGTATTGAGAGACTTACAACGAGATCCTGGATTGCCCTACCAATTTGGTAATCGCCCAATACAAGCGAGGTCCACCAGTCGGACATAGACTACGAGACTCACTCATGATGCACCAGCTCACAACCATGGAATCATTGATGTAACGGATAAATGAACACATCCGAGTTGAGGATGATACCGCCACCGCCACCGCCACCACAACCGAGAAGGAAAATTCGGTTGCGGTAGACAGACGTGTGGCTGGGAAGGTTCACTAGGTGAGGTAGGAAGATAATCACCTTAATAATAGAGCTAGAGAACAACATTGCCGTGCTAACCGCAATGACAAAAACAAAGGACACGGGAATGACCGGGCTAATGATCCTCGTAACGAAGAGGAGGACGTGAAGAGAAAATTGAAGACACGGACCGGCGTCACCACTGTTTTTAAGATTCCAATCTACTGCATCCTCAGTGAAATCCAAGGTGAGCCATATGTTCGTTGGCCAGCAAAGTTAGGAGATGCATAGAGAGGATTCAACTCAAGATACCACTACACTTTCCACGAAGAAAGGGGGCGCCACACAGAGGACTGCGTGCCTCTGAAACAACACTTGGAAGAGCTATTTGTGGTTGGGCACTTAGACCAATACATAGACGGAGGCATAAGGGCCGCTCCGCAAGGGCAAAACGAACCAAATGGCCTTGCCATCTTGGATGCGGCACCCCAAGGAGTCATCAATGTTATTCACGGTATCATCAAGCCCCACACGAGTTTGTGAGCTAAGGGGGATGATTAAGAAGGCTGAGCACATGAGAGAAGTGCTCTCTGTTCAGCCCACCGTAAAGAAGGGAAAGACCGAGGTGCAGGACATCATGACCTTTTCGAGCAAAGACTTGGAAAGAATTCAAACCCCTCACAACGACGCTCTAGTAGTGACACTTTGCGTTAAGGACTACGACATCAAGAGAATATTGATCGACCGGGGGAGTTTGGTCAAGATCATGTACTATGACGCATTCAAACAGATGAAGTTGGAGGACAAGGACTTGGCCCTTGCAATATCTCCTTTGGTCGGCTTCAACTCTCAACCAGAATGGATGATCGGGAAGATCATATTGCCAGTCAAGGCTGGTCGATCACAAAGCTGGTCGAGTTTTGGGTATTGAAAGTCCCATCTACATACAACTTGATATTGGGGAGGGGTTGGTTATATGCCATGCAAGCAGTGGCTTCTATTTATCACCAAGTCATGTGCTTCCCTGGCCCAGCCAGGCAAATAAAAGAAGTTTGGGGAGACCAAGTCATGTCGAAACAATGCTTCGTCGCGGTCAACAGCAGCCGGGCAGCAAAAGGTTTCGTACATATGATAGAAGGACCAGAAGGCAAGGAGGTTCTGGAAGATGTGGGAAGAAAAATCGAAAAAAATTTAGTTGAAGACTTGGTGAAGGTTTGGATTGACGAAAGTGACCCGAATAATTTTTTTCTCTTGAGCTCATCGTTGTCCAGCACTAGGCAATTGGACTACATTAACTTTTTGGTCCCTAATATTGAGATCTTTGCATGGACGCCTTATGATATGCCTGGCATCAATCCAAGCTTCATTTATCATCAATTGAACGTCTTTCCTAACTCCCGGCCAGTTATACAAAGAACACAATGCTTAGCCTTGCACCATGCCGAGGTAGTGGCAGAGGAGGTCAAAAACTTGTTGGAGGCTGGGGAGATCGAACAAGTGCAGTACCCCAGATGGATTTCTAACACGGTGGTAGTATCGAAGAAAAATGGGAAATGGCGGGTATGCGTCGATTACAAGACGGTCAACCGTGCCTGCCCGAAGGACAACTTTCCGCTCCTAAGGATTGACCAGCTGGTAGATCTTACCACTAGTCACCATAGATTTAGCTTCCTTGATGTATACCACGGCTACTACCAAATCGCCATGTACGAGCGGGACAGAGAGATCACATCCTTCACCACGCCGAGAGTCTTGTATTATTACAAGGTTATTTCATTTGGTCTTAAGAATGCCAGGGCGACTTTCCAAAGGATGGTGATCAAAATGTTTGCTTCTCTTCTTGGATGCACTATGGAAGCCTATATTGACGACATGGTAGTAAAGAGCAAAGATGAGTCCCAATACCTCCCTAACCTAGCTGAAATGTTTGCAATCCTCAAGCGCCATAAATTGCGCTTGAACGCTTCTAAGTGCGTTTTCGGTGTGGGTACAGGAAAGTTTTTGGGCTTCTTAGTGAAAAATCGGGGTATAGAAGCTGATCCTTCACAGATCAAGGCAATCCAAGAGTTGGAGTGACCAAATTCCACAAAGGACGTGCAGTATCTTGACGGAATGGCAGCCGCGCTGAATAGATTTATCAACCGATCAGATCGTTACAAGCCCTTCGTCAAAAATTTGAAGGCCAAGTTTTTCTGTGATGCAGAATGCGACCACGCTTTAACGGACTTGAAGGCCTATCTCTCTTCCGCCCCAATCCTGGTCACCCCACAGCCTGGCGAAGAGCTCTAACTATACTTGGCCATTTCTCAACATGCAGTAAGCGTGGTGCTTGTCTGAGCTGAGGGAATTCAACATCTCCCCATCTTCTATGTTAGTAAAACACTGCTCCTAGCCGAATCAAGATATCTGCCGCTTGAAAAATTGGCCCTAGCCCTTATGATGGCCTTCAGAAAGTTGGCACACTATTTCCACGCCCACACAATAGTAGTGCTAATTGAATTCCCACTTAAGGTGCTCTTTGAGAAGGCAGATTTCACCGGCAAAATTTTGAAGTGGGCGATAGAGCTAGGGCAGTAAAACATCAAGTTTCAGCCGCTGTAGCTCAACTTTTTCGTGCCCTTTTTCGGAAGTTTGAAATAAGCCCTATAGTTTGGATTCTTGCGGTTTTGAATCTAATCTCACAAGTGCAATGTGAAATTGATAAACATCAAAGAGTCCAAATTCGACAAATCTTTTGGAAAATCGATTTTGAATAAAAAAATGCCAAAATTGGACTGTTTTGCCAGATACAGAGTCACCACCTAAATATTTTATTTTGGAAAAATTTAGGAAACCCATGACTCGTGCCAAAGGCCACGTGTCCGTCATCACCAAGATTGTCTCGGCTCAGGAACTTAGGTACGAAAGAGGAAGGTCATGAATTGAGCACCCCACTCACCCGATCAAAGATCGGCCTCTACTAATCATGATATGATTTTTATGTATATTATATGCTCTTGTTCCGGTTTATTTAGGCTAGCATTTACTATGTGATGCGCACACACACAAGTATAGACTAAAATTGCAAGAATTGGAACAACTTGAGTCATGTTGTTTTGAAAATTGTTTTGAAATATGGACCACTTGAAAAAGTGATCGCATATAAACATTGCTCAAATTCTTCCAATTCAAGCAACAAGCCTTCATCCACAAGTATTCAAGCAGTTTATCATTTAAGCATTTAGCCTCATGGTAAGCATGCTAGTCATGGCAGTCACTTACACTCATGCAAGTATACTAAAGCACTAAAACTCACCTAGCAATCCAAGCTAAGATAAAACAAAAAAAGTTAGAAAAATATACATGATACCTAACTATACAAGATGGCCAATGCAACGCATGCAATAATGCAACTAAAATAGGCTTGGCTACTTAACATGTTATTTGCAACAATTTCACAGCATGCGTTTAAACATGTATTCAACGAGGTAATAAACGACAATGCAAGTTTGAATGATGAACCGAGCCTCGATGCATGCAAGACAAATGAATGGATGAAAACATGCGATATGCTAATTGAAACGTGATGCCCCTAATCTAACCATCAAAAGCGGATAAATAAAAAGGAGAAAGACGTGGGGTTGGAAGACATACACATTATTACAACATTGATACCTTCGCGCATGAGGGTCTGAGTAGATAAACTAGCTAATTTACTGACCAATTAAAGCTAAGCTAATTAAGCTAATCATTACAAAATCGAATGAATAACTAGCTAATTTATTTAACTAATTATTACAAATAAAATGAATTAACTAACTAACCTAGTTAACTAACTAATTACAAAACGAAATTTGAATATAATTAACTAACTAATTAATTACAACACTTTGCAAATTAACTAGCTACAACTAATTAATTACAACAAGATTAATTACATTCAACAAAATGCGTAAGTGAAAATGAATGAAGGTTGCATGCATAGCGCTTGAGAGCTACTTTGTCTGCCCAAACTGTCGTTGTTTCACCTTCAGCCACTGCCTCTGTTTTTTGCAAAACTGCATTGCTAGCCACACACTGAGGACCGGCCGTGCATTACTGATGGCCGACCGTGCATCAATTTGGTGCAAAGCTCTATTTTTGTGTTCTGAGGTGAACCAGTGCAAAAAAAGTGTCCTCAAGCTTTGTTTGTCCCTTTCTTCCTCCTCTGTCATGGGAAAGCCTCGAGAGAAGGTCGAAATTGATTCCAAAGCCATCAATGAGCAAATTAATTGCTTGATGATCTTGAACAAAAATTGATAAAATGCAAAGAATAAGACCATCCCTCCTTCTTGTCATACTATGAACTCAAAAAGGAAGGTTGCAATGCTTCAAGAATCATCAAAATGCCATGGATTAGCATGTGACGACTCTTGACACAAGTAACTTGGCATAACATCTGGCCAAGTTGAAGCAATTTAAGCCACTTTCTTTATGTGTGTTGATCCAAGTTTTAAACTAATTTTATTAAGCCTTGTCCTTCTTTAGTCCATTTGTCCATGGTGATGTTAAAGTCCTCTAAACAAGAAGTAATGTCAAACGAGAGGTTCTTCTAAAGCATAAGAGAAAGACTATACCGTTGGCAATGAATCTTCGAAAAGATTAAGCCATTAAGTAGGAGTCTCTCTTACATGTTTTGAGCAACCTCAATCGGTTAAAATCATTCTCAAGCATGAAAGAGATGGATGGTGGATTGATTGTTAAAATTAGACTCTTAAACATGGAAATGAGTAAAAGGAAGCTTGGAATAACATGCAACAAGTTATATATGCTAACTTATGAGACAACAAATGAACTAAATAAAGCATGAACCAATGTAAAAGGCTTGGACAGTGCCAAAAACAACCCTTAACATATGAAAAACAGAGGCTAAAAGTTAATGAAAATAGCCTAAAAAGCTAGACAATAAAGAAAAGAATGAAGGCTAGTAAGCAAGAATAAGGAGGGATGGCTAATCCCTCCACTTTTGAAACTTCAAAATATGATTTTTGGCCCTTTGAAAACTCTGAAAATCAGTGTAGATATCAAAGAAAAAGAGTGGAAAAGGAAGGGTTTAACCTATGGGTAAAGGTGTAAAAGGAGCAAGCTTTCTCTACCCTTTTGGTAGCTCCTTAAACCCAACCTTGAACACTTCAAATAGACTCAAAAAAACACAAAACAGTAAGAATTATGAAGCAAATGGAAGAAATGAAAGCAAGAGAGAAGAAAACAAGCTTATACATTTCAAGGGGTAAGCTTGTTGTTTGTGATCCAAACTTGGTTTCAACCCACTCTCAAGCTTGAATTATGCTTCTCCAAGATCAACCAAGACTCTAAGGTGGTGAGACAAGGTTGTATATGGAGTATAGAGATGATACAAGGAAGCTAGGTTAGCTCAAAGGTTGCTTACAATGGAAAAAGGAGGAGTGAGGATCTCTTAAGGTGTATATAGGCTCTCTAAATTTTGTTTAACCCTCAAAACAATCACACAGCTTCGTTTTTAAAGAATTCGAGCTCAAAAGGTGATAAATATCTTCAAAAATGGACAATTGGTGGGCTCCTGCCCAGAATAGTGTTTTTCGCCACCAAGGGCCGGCTGGCCATTCATAGCCACGGCCGGCCATCACTGATGCACGACCGGGCTTTGATGCCTTCCCCTATTTTTTTTTGTTCAAACTCAACTCAGAGTGAAAAAAGGTCCAAAAATGAAACTCACAGGTTTAAACAAGGTAAATGTTGAAGATTTGAGATTATTTTGAGAGCCTGATTGAATCCAAATCGCTGTGAATTCACAATTCAACTTTCATCATCGAGTGTATTGAACCAAGCGCTTAAGTCTTACGGGCTGTCAAAAATGGGGTGTCTACAGTTGCCCCTCTTTGATAGAGCTCGAAGTCATAAAATGACGTGAGTGAATGTCAAAGCCCAAAGATGACCCATTTTGACAAGGCCATAAAACTTAGACAAAAAAGCAAGACAGAAATAAATGGTTGTGCTCGCAGGCTACCTACGTATCCCTTTGTAAGGAATCAAACCAGCATAGTTCTAGGGCAAGATGGAAATAATATGCACAATGCAACTTTGCAAGTGGGACTCACAAGCTTTGTGAAGCTGACTAATCATGCAAGATGATGCAATGAACAAAGTCAATTAGACTACGTAAGATATAATAACACATGAATAAACAACTTCAAATTTAAGCGAAGAGATTCAAAACACAATCTTCCTATGCCAAAACACAGGGTAAGGAAAGAAAACACCGCTCAGGGTTGCGTTTCACGTATCCCAAGAAACAAGAAGACGAAAATTGCTCGGGGTTGTGTTTCACACGTCCCAAGGTAAAACCCGCGCCTAGGGCCGCGTTTCACGCGTCTTGAGAAACAAAACCGCTCAAAGTCGTGTTTCACACGTCCCAAGATAGAAAGCAAAACAACTTTGGATCACACTTCACGCGTCCTAAGGTAGAAACAAAACCGCTTGGGATTGTGTTTCACGTATCTCAAAAGCAAACCCACCCAAGGCCGCATTGCACGCGTGCTAAGATAGAAGAAAAATCGGTCGAGGTCGTGTTTCACACGTCCCGAGGTAAACCCCGTCCAAGGCCACGTTTCACGCGTCCTGAGAAACAAAAACCGCTCGGGGTCGTGTTTCACACGTCCCAAGATAAAACCCGCCTAGGGCCACGTTTCACGCATCCTGAGAAACAAAACCACTCGGAGCTATGTTTCACACGTCTCGAGATAAAACCTACCCAGGGCCGCGTTTCACGCGTCCTGAGAAACAAAACCGCTCGGGGTCGTGTTTCATACGTCTCGAGATAAAACCCGCCTAGGACCGCGTTTCACGTGTACTGAGAAACAAAATCGCTCAGGGTCGTGTTTTACACATCCTAAGATGAAACCCGCCCAGGGCCGTGTTTCACGCGTACTAAGAAACAAAACCGTTCGGAGCTGTGTTTCACATGTCCTGAGATAAAACAGAGAGGTGCGCGATAGATGCACAAAGTAAACAGGTGCGATAGATGCACAAAATGAACAAGTGCAATAGATGCACAAAATGAAGGTGCAAAACTCCTCCGAATGAACCGTACATACAATATCATTTGCCGATTATGCCATAGATGCACAAAGTGAGCAAGTGAATATGCGCGATAAACAAGTGAATGTGTGCGATAGATGCACTCAAGATCTTAGCTACAAAGCTATGCAGGTTCTTTTACTAAGACACAAATGGCTTATCCGGAACTGCTCTGAATGAACCAAACATACAATATCGTGTGATAACAAATGACAGAATGAATTACGAACTAGACAAAACAAGTCATCAATAAAACAAGTTACATCATGAATTTAAACTAATGAGTTTAAACAATTAAATAAAATCAATCAAGAATCAAATAAATCAAATTATGCACTCACGCAACAAAACAAAATAATGTGGATATTTTGCTCATTTGTCTCTTTTCTTTTGATCTCTTTGCTATTTTCCTCCTTTCTTTCTTTTTTTTCACTCATTGTTGTTTTGTCTTTGTCTTCTTTTTTTTTTTTTTTTCACTTATTTTTTTCATTGTTATCATACAACTCATTATTACACCCAAATTAAAACCCACAATTAAAACTCAAAATTAAAACCCAAACTTAAAAGTCAAAATTAAAATAATGATAAAATAAAATAATAATAATTAACAACACACAACCAAACAGAAAAACAAAAAGAAAACAACAAAACAAAAGAAAAATAGAATTGAAATCACCAAAGGTCGGCCGAGCCTCAGCGATGCACGGCCAGGCTTCGATACAGCAGATCGGCCTTCGATAGCGGCAAGGGGCAGTTCGGTAAAACGCAAGCCCGTAGCTGTTTAAAACACACTTCAAGCCTCATTTGGATCACAACTTAGGTCGAAATCCCCTTCCCCTTCTCTCTAAATTTCTTTTCTCCCTAGATTTCCTCTTTTCTTGAGTTACTCAACAACTTTTGCAAAATTTTTCCTTAAAACCTTCTTGATCCTCCACTTTTGAACTGAAAAAAATTTGGTTTAGTGAAGTTTTGAATTTTCTCTTGGTTTTTCTTAGATCTTCACACATTTTCCCAACTTTTCCCTCTTTCCCTTTGATTTTCTTATATCTCCTCCTCATTCCTCTCTCCTAAGGTTTTGGTTTTGTGATTTTCACTCCAAAAACACCCAACCACTCACTTTTTCTTCACATTTTAATCTCCTCTCTATGGCTAGTGACGAAATACCTATCCCTAACCCAGCTGTAGGTATTGGTGCTGCCCTGGGTGCAGACATAGAGGCAGAAGAGGCTGCATTGCTTCCCCTTGCCGAGAGGCCCTTTGATGCAGCTGCATACTAGCCACGTACACACGCGCCACCCCCAGGCGGCATCTTGAGATTCGAGGGCTTCATCCTAGGGCTAGATGAGGACACTTTACTGCAAGAGCCCATTGCCGATGTCTCCACGGTACGCAAATTTTCCCTTTATTTTACTTTGCATACATGTTGAAAGTTAAAATTGATGAACAAACCACTCATCTCTGCTGTACATATACTGATAAAACTTCTAATTGATAGGTGATCGCTAGGAGGATAGGCGGCTACGGCTCTATATCCGGCCCCCAATGTTGGTACGAGCAGTTTCCTGCAGAGGTCTGCACTTTAGTAGATACTGCTGGCTTTGGGCCCTTCTGCTCTGGGCTCATACAAATGAGGGCCGAGTCCTGGATGTTGACCGGTTTGCGGGTTGGGGTCAGCAGCCCAGTCCCCTTTGATCCAGATATGGCCCAGTGGAGGGATGCATAGCTCTAGCTTCTCGGGGCGATCCCAGACACTACCAGCCATAGGATGGTGCGCTACAGCTGGTTCCTGGAGCACTTTTCCTACACTCAGCCAGCTACTGCAGGTGAAGTTGCCCAGTACGTCGCGGCTTTCTCATATATCTTCTCGGTACTACCCTGTTTGCGAACAGGGAAAATACCGTGGGGTTATATATTCTAGGGGCACTGGTACACCTTCCTTGGGTGGTGGAGTACGACTGGGGTGGCACAGGCCTAGCCACTTTATACTGCTACATGAGCTTCGTCTCCCGCCACAATACGGATTCACTCGGTGGCTATTGGAGGGTTTGTGAGGTATACCCTACAGTAACTTTTCTGATATGCTTTACATTCTGTTCACTGTTGCATTCCTTGCTCATCTGATCCATTTTCTCATGTCTTTTGTTTGCCTTTTGTTTGCAACTTTGGGTCTACACATATTTCACTTCCCTGGCTCCAGTCCCAGTGAGGCCAATCGAGTTGTCAGTACCCTACTCTCGGTACTACAACTCGCGGTTCGAGCGACGTCACCTTATAGACTGAACCTTCCCATACTTCTACCGCTTCTTTGACACGATTACGGTGGGCTAGGTAAGCATAATGCCAGTCTTTAGCTGTTAGCTACTATAAGCATATTACACTGTTCCACACTACACAATCATTCTCATGCTATTGCATCTGTACCATATTACCATTCTTATACTGCATTGACTTCTGACATTATACTGATTTCTGACACCACACTTGCCATTCTGATACTGCACTAACATCTAACACTGCACTGATTTCACACTGTATTAACATTTGACACTGCACTGTTTCCTCATGTTGCACTGACATCTGACACTACACTGTTTCCTCATGCTGCACTGACATTTGACACTGCACTGATTTCACAGGTCGACTGGCACCCTTGGGCAGGCATTCCCCAGGTGTCGAGGATGACCTACGCCGCTGCTTAGCATGCCTCCATGATGAGAATCTGGTTCGAGGGCCTCTTTGGCCGAGCGTACTACCTGGGAGAGAGGTTCATCCGCCAGACACGGGGCATTGCTGACCCTGACATTCCACATCCTCCTCTTCCCGGCATAAGGGTAGTGGATGATCTATAGGATGGTCTTGAGCTCGACCTCTTGATAATAGACAAGGACGGCGATCATCATCATGAGCTTGGTGATTTACTGCCTTCTTACACACTCGAGTGATGGCGCCTCTTACTCCAGGCGTGGCTCGAGCTGTGCCAGAGGTTGCTGCTGCTGTTGCTGTTAGAGTTGGTGGTGCGCCTGTCGTTGCTCCGATTCCTGGATTTCCTGTAATCCTCACCAAGATTGTATACATGCGTAGGGACGGAGTGATTGAACAGATCCTGCTGGAGCACATCGAGGAGAGGGATCGCAGGCTCGTGTTTGCCCCTGGCATTGAGTAGGTACATATTTCTTTATGCTAGTCCATATTACACTTTAGATTGTTTTCTGTCATTCTTATTCATTGTTCTACTATTACTTATGTCTACCTTTCTCAGATTCTGTTCTTTTGCAGATTCCCTGGACATTTGGTGATGAGCTCCTTCGGACAATCGACCGACTACTTCTGATGGTACATAGGAGGCAGACTGCCTCAGTCACCCATGGGATCGAGGTACATTCTATCAGCGATTTACTGTTGTCACCATACTGTACTTGTTGCCATACTATACACTTTGTTTACTCCTACTAATATCTATCCTCTTTTCAGCTTGAGCCGGTGCCAACAGTGCCTGCAGGACCTTCTGCAGCTAGTAGGTGGAGATGGGGCCCAGTGAGAGGCCAAAGAGGCGCCGACCGGGAGAAAGGTCGAGTGAGGTAGCGCTTGCATTCCGAGGGATTTTTTGACGGGTCCACGACCCCTGAGAACGAGAGAGAGGAGATTGACCTACAGTCGAGTAGCCCTAGTGATGACAGCGATGCACCTCCTCCACAGCCGAGGAGGAAGAAAGCGAGGATGGGCTACTGATGACGATGATGATTTTGTTTTTATTTTAGTTTTTCTTTTGTTTTGTTATGTAGTTATAAAACTAGCTTCGAATAGACCTTTTGTTTTTGAAGACTTTTCCTTTGTTTTGGCTTTGTAAAACAATGATCGGGGTTGGACCCACCAGTTATAAAAAGACAAGTTTTGTTGAATGATCTCTTTGCACAATATGATGAACTGCATTTGCATGTGATGAATGGTGTAACCTTTGCATTGTAACCTTTGGAACTGTGAATACTTTGTTCTTGAATTGATTCGTGAATCAGAAAATGACTTATAACCGGTCAAAATGTAAAATACAACTCGATAATAGAAAAATAAAATGAAAACAACTCGAAAAAGCTAACAAACACTTGGTACAAACAAAACAAAACTCAAAAGTACAGTCGAAGTCCACCCGAACAAAGGCCAACTTTTGCTACAACTAATCTGCACTGGAGCAGCACCAAGACCTGGTCGGGCCTCATTGATGCACGGCCAGCCATCAATGTAATCTCGGTTAGTGCTGTCCAGCTATCATGCTCAACTCCTTCTCAAACTCTATAAATAGTGCTCCCATGTTGTTTTTCTAGCAAACTCATAAGGCTTTGATATTTTGCTCTCAAAATGGAGATGTTATTTGTCAGCAGGCTTCAAGACTGGATAGCCACTTTGGATGGCTCGGAAAAGGTGAATTTTCATGGCTTTGGCCTAAATGCCCTTTTTCCTTTGAGTCGAACTTCTCTTTGCTTTCCATTCCTCCATGCCGCGGTTCGATGTTGGAACCCAATCACACATGTATTTAGCTTCAGGGGACAAGAAATACGCTCGACAATTGAAGAATTTCAGGCACTATTGAAATCCCGATACGATAAGAAAGTCATACCTCAACCCCGTTTCCACCATGTCCAAGCTTTGGGACGGATATGTGGGCTCACTTTACACGAGGTTCGATCTTTGGTTCATAATGGAGAGCTGGATATTCCCAGCCTGATTCATCGATTTTTTGGCGTTGGTGACCGAAGTGACCTTCTCTGGTGAGGCTTTCAGCAGGATGCCCTCTGCCTGTGTATGCTGGCTCATTTCCTTTTTGCCCCAAGTTTCAGCGGGTCCAGCGTTCGGTTGATCGAAGTGGTCCAAGGTTTGAAATAAGGCAAGAGTTGCATTGGCTTAGTGCTGGCCGAGACTTTGATGGGCTTGGACGCTTTTCATCGACAGGAAACTACCAAATTCGCAGGGAGTCCACTATTTTTGCAGGTAAGGTTTCTTACCTTTTCTCATATGTGTTTCTTACATCACTCGACATTCATGCTCTATTTTTCTCTCAAAACCCTCTTCTCACTTTTCTCTCAACATACATCTCTCTATTCTTTAATCTCTCTTTTCTTTCATCCCTTCCCAGGTTTGGTTAATGGACAAGCTGAGGGTAGTGGACTTTTGCCCTGTATACTCAGCTCAAGCATACTTCTTCCGCCAACAGCTAATGGATTTCCCCAACGAAGGGTGGTGGTGCCAATGGATGTGTAATAGGTTTGCTGCTGACATAGCCTGGCATTGCCCTTGGCTTAATTTGACCGAGATGAGTTACAACATGGCTCAGCAGCCCGGCATACAGCTGATTGGCCTGACTCACTATGTATTTTACTTCCCGTTCCTGTTCAGGCATCAGTTTGGGCATGATCAGACCTGCACAGAGGAGGGAGTAGAGTACCCGATTTCATTCCCCATCTGAGGTTCACATTTGGCTAGGTATCTCACTACTTGGAGGATGAAAGAGCTTCTGGCCCCTACTACTAGTTTCAATTATGCCCTTTCTGGTGAGTGTTTGACTTGGCTCGAGGATGAGGCACAAACCAAGCCCACTTTGGCTTTTGAAGCATCTATAAGCACGAACGGGGGATGTAGGAGCACTTGATTCATCTATGCCCCTAATTTATTACTTTGGCCTTTCTTTTCAAGTTTTTTGAATGTAATAAAAGCAACTTTGATTTATATCAGAGAGTTAGAGAAATTTGTATTGAAATCAATGAAATTAAAATTGTGAGTACTGAAAGTTTTTCTTTTGGTCCAAAAATGGTCTAGTTGTAAAAGGTAAAATTTGAGCAAAATCAACTTTTATTAAAACTTTCCAAAACCATTTTCGAAAAGATCACCACTTGACACGAACATAATCAATCCACGAGATGTACAACCCCGAATCAAAAGATCACAAATTGCCCCTTGTTTGAACTCAATTGCTCAGCATTGTAACCAGCTCTTCTCTTAGAGTAGAGATCATAATTGAACTCTTAAGTAAAGAACACACAAAGATGACCCGATCAGACACATGGACAGGATAATTGATTTGGAGGTGTTTACGACCGGACTTCAGGATAAAGTTGCCTACGTATCTTGAAGACGGGAATCAGGCCTGACATAGTTCGGTTCAGGTTCACTCGAGTATTAACTCTCTCCTTTCACGCTCTAACTTTTGCCAAGGCCACTGTAGACACCCCATTTTTGACCGTCCTCAAGACTTGGACGTCATCGTTTGAACACCCGATGATCTTCCTTGTTTGTGTTTGTTTTGAGTTCCCGAAGGACTCGGTTGCGCGCTGTGCCTTGAGATCTCTCAACTTGACCGTTTGGTGCTTGGTCGTGGACCAAGGACTTGTGTTTTGTGCTTCTAAGAGTAGGAGGTGGCTTGTCAGCCATCCCTTAAACCCACCGGCCATGGCATGAGGCCACCAGCCTTTCATTCTCTCTACCGACCATTTGTTTGGCCGGTCGGTTCAAACTTTTGGCCGGTCGGCCATTTAGTTGGCCGATGGTCTCCTTTTCTGGCTGATACTTCCTTTTTGCCTTTTCAGGCATTGTGCATGCCAGCTGTGCCAGCTGGAGTGCACAGACTTGTCCTCCATACACGTGTATGGAGGAATTTGCACCCTTTGCACCCTTTTGGTCTAACTTCTTGAGGAAGCTTGGACCTTTGTCTTAGCTTCCTCAAGAAGCTTGGACCCCTGTCTCAGCTTCCTCAGGAAGCCTTGGCCCCTTTGCCTTAGCTTCTTTAAGAAGCCTTGACCTCTTTTGATTAGCTTCTCTTGGAAGCTTAGACCTTTGCCTTGTCTATATAAGGAGACCTCTCTTCTCCTTTGGAGAGGTTGGTTGGTTCAGCAAAAATCAGAGTGATATATGATATATACACCTCTCTCTCTATATATCTCCCTCTCTCTCTTCATTTGTGTGGGTTAGAGGGTCTAAAAGGTTGTTTTGTTCTTAGTTTTGCACTAAGACACATAGTATTACACCATACTTCGGTTGTGGAGGTTTTGAGAGGTTGTTCTTGGAGTTTTGAGCTGGTTTTGATCATAAGGAGGGGGCTGGACTTGCTGTTCTTGAAGTGTTCTTCAAGGGTAATACTATTGTTTTATATTCCCCAATCTTGCACTAGCTTTTAACCTACTTTGCATGCTGTTTTGAGCTTTGTGTATAACTGATAAAAACTCTGATTTTTCATGCTTAAGATGTTTCATTAAGGTCTCTTTTGTGTTTGGGGTCGACCTCCCCCTCTTAGGCCTTGTTTGGCCCCTTTTTGTGCTTTCTTTGTTGAGCTTTGGTATCTTTTGTGTATTGGCTTTCTCACCACTGAAATCCAGGGGATTTTTAGTGGTGAAGAAGGGGTTTTGAAGTCTTGCATAGGGGAGGGACACCCCTCTCCCTTTGTCTCTCTTTTGTTTGTGTTTTTGGCTCATAAGGGTAGCATGCATGCTTAGTTGTTTTTTTTGCTCCATTTCAGAGGTTTTTGGGTGTCATTAGGTCATAATATGCCTATGTTTTGGTCGGATTAGTGGTCCCTTGCATGCATAACATACTTTCCTTGTATTCCTCTATTTTGCCTAGAAGTGCATCATGCATTTAGCCTACCATGCTCTCATGTTTTGGCCTAACTTTGTGAAGTTCTTAGCCATGTCTTACCATGCTTGAGGTCTGTTGGGTGCTGATTTGATCATATTCGCCATGCTTGGTATAGCCCCTTTGCATTTTGGCTTGTGAGCCTTGAGTGTGTGAGTCATTAACATGCTTTAGTTGAGTGGTTTCAGTGATTTGGAGTCATTCCCCATGCTATTTCAGTCCCTAATCCATGCTTGTATGCTTGCATTCATCATCCCTTTCATGCCTTGAAGAGTTGTTCTTTTATGCCTAGAATTGGGTCATAGTGCATGCCTTTTGTTTAAGTCATTTGGGATGCCATTCATGTGGGTTTTAGGGTGTATTTAGATGCATTGAAACTCTGTTTTTGGTTGAATAGTCCATGCCATGTGTGGTTGGGGTGGTTGTAGTAGAGTGCCCCCTTTTGTGGCCTTGAATGCCCTTTGTTTTGGGCCCATTTCTTGGCATGTTTTGACTATGTTCCATGCATGTTCTAGTCCCATTTTGGTCTTCCCTAGGACTAATTTAAGTCACTTTGGCCCTTTGGGGCTTAGTTGGTATGGTTATGGCTTGAGTCCTTTGGTTGGTCTCAAGCTTTGGACCCCTTTGCATGCCATGCTTCATTTTCATGTTTGGTTTGGCACTCCTATTAGCATGATTTCAGAGCTCAGCATATTTGTAAAATGCCCATGTTTGTCTCTTTTAAGTATGCTTAGAATTGCCTCTTTTATGCCTTAGGTGATGGGCCTCGGTATATGCATGTTTCCATGTGTGTTTTGTGCCTTTGTTGCACTCTTTTGGCCGCTGTTTTGGAACATGGCTGAGGCCTCCCATTTCAGTTTAAGTCCCTCTTTGTACATAGTTGCATACTTAACATGTTGCATGTTGCATTACATTAGGTACATGCTTGCATTACACCTTGTTTGCATGTTTGCATATTATTAGCTAATTGCATCACATGACGTTGTTGCATGCTTGGCATACTAATGTGACATTAGTTTAGCTCGCACATCTTGGTAGCATTGCATTATGTTAGCTTAGCATGCTCATATTGCATTACATTAGTTGCATTACTTCGCATTATATATGGCATACATGCATTGCATTAGGTTTGGTTTGTGGTTTCAAACCAAACATGAGGGGTGAGGTGTGTTCGTACTTAAAGTGACGAAACACGCCTCAACCCTCGGTCACCAATGCCCTTGATCTCAACATGATAGGGTGTAAGGCATTCATTTGTTTTTTGTGCATTCATTTTTACATTGAATGGCAAACTTGGCCTTTTAGGCCATCATGCATCTAAATGCGTAATTGATGGCCCGAGGGTCGAGAACCACGCTCCCTTGAGTCTATTGCATGATAGGGAGTGTGGTCGTGCACACATTTGTCTTGAAAATCCTATGCCATGCACTGTTTGTCCTCTGCTACAGCAACTGCAAGATTCTGCAGGAAGAAATGGCCGGCCGGCCACTTGCAGTGCTGACCGACCATCAGTGTCCAGCCGGTAGTCAAAGTTTTGGCCGGTAACCTTGTTCTCATGGCCAGTAGCATGTTCTTTTGGCCGGTGGCATCCTAAAGTGTGAAGGGGGTGGTCCAGAAGTAATTACAAGATTTTCACAGTTCTCAGAGAAGCAGAGCAGTATAAACAGAGGCAACAGTGGCATGGTACCGGGTTTACGGACGAGGCGAATCGAGCATGCATCATCCACGCATTCTGAAGCAAGGCTGCGGCCACCGTCTTTCTGCATTTAATTTGTTAATTAATTAGAAGGTTTGTAATAATTAATTAGCTAGAGTAGTTAATCATTTATTTGGTTGTGTAATATTCTTTCGGACCCTCCGAGAGAGGGCAATGTTGTAATAAGTGTGCGTGTGTGTGATGCATGTCTTCCAACCCCCATTTCTTTCTCCCTTTTATTTAACTGCTTACGATGGTTAGATTTAGGGCATATTTTAATTAGCATCCTTATGCTATGCATGTTTGCATCATTCATATGTCTTGCATGCACCGGGCTCAGCGCATCATACTAACTGCATTGTATTTCAATTCCAAGTTGAATACGTGTTAGTTGTAGCGTCTCACATGCCATCTTAGAATAGCCGAGATCTTAACATGAACTAGGATCATGCATTGATTACTAACTAGTTTTTGTTTTGGCTCGGAGTACTCGGTAAGTGTTTATGCTTTAGCATCCTTGCATGCGTGTCAGTGATTGCCATGATAGCATGCTTACCATGAGGCTATATGCTTATGTGATATAACTGCCTGAATGCCTGTGGGTGAAGGTTGGTTGCTTGAGTTGGAATAATTCGTCGAAACCCATGTTTTAGCCTACTTGCGAGTAGCAAACTTCAATCCATTTTTCGAAACAAACGGATATACGATGCTTTGTTCCAACTTAGGCAATCCAGTCTATACTTGTTTTGTTGTGCGCATCACGTAGTAATTCTAGGCTAATAAACCGGAATAAGAGCACATAATGTTTTCAAAAATCGATATCATGGTTAGTAGAGGCCGATCTTTGGTCGGGCGAGCGGGGGTGCTCATAGCTGACCTTCCCCAATCGTACCTAAGTTCCTGAGCCGAGGCAACTTTGGTGATGACGGACACGTGGCCTTAGGCAAACGAGTCAGGGTTTCCTAAATTCCCCCAAAATAAAATATTTAGGTGGCGACTCTGTATCTGGCAAAGCAGTCCATGTTTGACACTTCTTTCTAAAAATCTGTTTTCAAAACGATTTACCGGATTTGGACTCTTTGGTGATTTATCAATCTCGCATTGCACTTTGCGAGATTAGATTAAGAACCGTGACAATTTGAGTCCGAACTGTAGTGAGCCGAAATGAACAGAACGGGGTTTTCCCCCCGGGACGTTCGGGGACGTTTACAGCCGCCCTTTAGGGTTTTCAACCTTGCGAGCTTAGTTTTTCTTTATTTCTAATTTTTTGTGCTCTAACTTTTGCCAAGGTCGCCCTTCCGGGTTTTCAGCCTAGCGAGCCTCTTAGGAATAGTATTTCTTCAACTTGTCTATGTTGATCGATTGGGAAAATTTTAGACCATGCAGGTCCATGAGAATAACAACTCCACCCAACCAGATAGTTTTGATAATATAAGGACTAGTCCAATTGGGTCTGAACTTGTCTCTATGGTCATGGATGGGAGGTCGGTTGTCTTTCAGCACCAAATCCCTCTCTTTGAGATTCCGAGACTTAACCTACTTGTTAAAAGCCCTAGCAATTCTACGTTGATTAACCTGAACATGGTACAATACTTTCAGCCTTCTCTCATCGAACAACATCAGTTCTTCAAACTTGCTCTGTCGCCAGTCCACCTTTGCTATCTGACACTCAGCCATAACTCGCAGTGACGAAACTCCTATTTCAGTTGGCAGAACAGTTTCTATCCCATAGAAAAGAGAATAAGGAATTGCCTCTGTAGACGTTTGGATTGAAGTTCTGTAGCCCCAGAGTGCAAATGGTAATTTATCTGGCCAGTTCCTGTAGGTCTCAACCATTTTTTGCAAAATATGCTTGATGTTCTTGTTGGCGGCCTCAAAAGCTCCATCGGTTTGCGGCTGGTATGTAGATGACTTATGGAAAGCCATATTGTATTTCTCCAACAAGTTTATCATTTCTTTCTTGAAATAGGAACCATTATCTTAAATGATCTTGTTTGGGACTCTATAACGGCAAATAATGTTGTTTCGGATGAACTTAGCTACATGTGCTGCTTTCAACACTGCGTAGGACTGAGCTTCCACCTACTTTGTGAAGTAATCAATTGCCACCAGAATGTATTCATGCCTATTCGACCCTTTTGGTGTGACTGTGCCAATGACGTTGATTCCCCAGACTGAGAAAGGCCATGGTGAAGTCATGGTGTACAGCTTCGACGGCGGGATATTCATGCGATTAGCATGGATTTGGCATTTGTGGCATCGCCGAACAAAACCAATACAATCCTCCTCTATAGTGGACCAGTAGTAACCTTGCCTGAGAATCTTCCGGGCTAACATCACTCCATTCTAGGGGTGGGCGCGGATCGGTTACGGCCACGAAACCTCCAATCCGCCATCCGTCCGCCAAATTGGCAGATTGGTGAAAATCAATCCGCATCCGTCCGCCAATCCGACGGATGCGGATTTGGCGAATTGGTGGATTGGCGGATGGATGCGAATCGGTTTGGCAGTTTGAAATTTTACAAATTTTCAACATACAAAAAAAAAAAAACCCAGGAAAAAATTCAATTAACATCACTGAAATAAAAAAAAAAAACCCAGGAAAAAATTCAATTAACATCACTGATAATATACCCCACTTTGTTGTTTTGTGTGTATATTGAATATTCAATATCATATTCAATGGTAGATACGCTGTGCTTTAAGTCATGGAGTTATATTAAAATGAATGGCAGTGTTCTTTTAACAAAATTTTATTTTTTGACAAAATTTCTATGGGCCTTAATTAATTATTTATAGACTATTACTAAAACTCTCATAAAAAAAAGGTGAATTGTGTGGGCCTATAAGACTCTGTAATGTTAAAGTGACACGTTATCTTTTTCACTATTCAAATTGATTTGGTTTAAATTTGAACATCATTTTCCTTAAAACAAATAACCTCAAAACCTTTTCGCAATCCACACACAAATCAATTTCCAAAGGACTGTTTTCTTTGTGCCAAAAACAATATGTAGCAAATCTGCCATTCATCTGTGATGTGAGACCAGAAAACATTGCACAAACATACATAAATTTGATAGGTCTAAAACTGTAAATTGAATCTTGAAAAAGAAGAAGATATCCAATACCATTCGCTAAATAATAAGCAGAGGGTAATATTATTGAACTCCACATTTATTTTATTTTATATGTCATCTTGCCAGTGTAACATATAACAGTTAACACAAGTGCTCTCCAATTCTCTCACACCTACAATATCTAATGTTGCTTCTTTTTCTTCTCCAAATAAAAGTGATTCTGTTGGAAATTCAAGACTGCCCAAACCAAGTGCCAAAAACCAATCTCTGGCCAAAGTGCACATATTATCTAAGAAAATTATTCTCAAATGCACCAGAAAAAGAAGGGAAAAAAAAAGTTTGTTTATCTATTCACAAGAGATGTCAATAACAGAACATGAGTAAAGATTCAGAGAGAGTGAGAGAGAGAGATACCAATTAAGATTCAGAACTGGAACCAGAGAGAGATACCAGTTTAGAACTGGAACCAAAAAAAAAAAACCAGTTAAGATTCAGAAGAAGAGAAGAAGAAGAAGAAGAAGAAGAAGAAGAAGAAGGAAAAGGAGAAGGAGAGAGAGAGAGAGAGAGAGAGAGAGGTACCTCAGTTACAGTCAGTGAGTGTAGTAGACTGTAGATCAGATCGATCAATCTAACCATCTATTTCGTTTTAGAACTGGAACAAAAAAAAAAAAAAACAGATTAGACTCAGATCAGAAGAAGAGAAGAAAAGAGAATAAGAGGAAAGCAGAGAGAGAGAGATACCTCAGTCAATAGTGTAGATCGATCGTCAATGCCGTGTAGATGATCGCCGACGCCGTGTAGATCGTCCGACGATGGGTAGGGGAGAGAGAGAGAGAGAGAGAGAGAGAGAGAGAGAGAGAGAATGAGAATGCCTATCTTCGAAAATTAGGGCAAAATGACAAGAGGAGGATGCATATCAGAAAGGAAAAGGGGAGAAAATGAGGCATATATCAGCCGAAAATAATAAAAAAAAAAAAAAAACCAATGGTGGTCGGGTCGGGTCTGGTGACTAAAATGGCAGATTACCCGCCACCCGACCCGAACCCGAAAATGCCATAAATCAGGCCCGCATCCGCCCGCCACGTGGCACGCATCCATCCATTGGGGGTCGGGTCGGGTCGGTCGGGTGTGGCGGGTCAGTGGATCCGCTGCACAGCCCTACTCCGTTCATGTGCGCTCTACACTCTCCTCCATGGATGGCTTCCATCAGGCGCTTTGATTTCTCTTTTTCGATACATAACTTGTGCATTCCCAAATGACCTCTCTTGTACAGTTTACCTTCGCAGATGATAAATTGGACGGTTATTCGCCGTATTCCCCTTTTGTCCTTGGTATTCGCCCTTGGTGGATAAACCTCATTTTCCAAGAAGTTCTAGATATCATAGTACCAAGGGTTTTGATCTTGCGCTTCATCTATTACGGCGATAGTCTTATAGGTTGGCATATATCTCTGCTCAATGATGATCAGACGCATCCGGATTCCGAGCGGGATGTCTATCATGGATGATAGAGTTGATAAGGCATCAGCGAACTTGTTATTCTCTCTCAGCAGATGTGTGAAAATCAACTTTTTAAACTTAGAAATCAGAACGTCTAGGGTCTGGTGATAAACATTCATCTTTTCTTCTTTGACCTTCCAGTCTCCATTTGCTTGAGAAACAACTAGGTTCGAGTCCCCGATGACGTCCAACTTTTTTGTCCCTAGTTCCAGGGCGACTTCCAACCCAGCGATACACGCCTCATATTCTGCTTCCTTATCAGACACCTTGAACCGAAGTTTGAAGGCTAAAAGTATATGGGAGTCGTCGGGTGCTGTCAGCAACACACCTATCCCATAACCGTATTGATTGGATGTTCCGTCAAAGTACATTGTCCAAGTCTCCTCCTCAACTTACAGAATGGCTTCATCTAGGAACATGTATTCTACCACTTCATCCCCTTCTACTGGGTGATCTACCAAGAACTCCGCCGCAGCTCTCCCCTTGACCAACTTGCGAGTGACATACTTCAGATCAAATTCGGAGAGAAGAAGCAACCAACGAGCTAGCCTACCCGTAAGCGCTGGTTTCTTAAAGAGATATTTGATGGGATCTAATCTCGAAACTAGAATTACAAAGTGAGCTAACAAGTAGTGCCTCAACTTCCTGGTAGCCCATACCAAGGCTAAGCAAGCTTTCTCCAACGAAGTGTAGCGAGTCTCGTAATCCAGCATTTTCTTGCTCAACTAATAGATGGCTTTCTCCACCTTATCCTCAGATTCCTGAGTAAGCATGTATCCCATTGTGGTGTCCGTGACTGACAGATACAAAATCAAAGGCCTCCTCGGCTTTGGCGGCGACGACACGGGCGGATTCTGAAGGTACTGCTTAGTCTGCTCAAAAGCGAATTGACATCGATCATCCCATCGAAATTTTATTCCTTTCTTCAGGAGACCAAAAAGTGGTTCACAAGTCAAGGTTAATTTGGAAATAAACCATCTTATGAATTGCACTTTACCCAGAAAGCCTCGCACCTCCTTTTCAGTCCTTGGTGGTGGCATTTCTAGGATGGCCTTGATTTTGGAAGGATCTACCTCAATGCCCCTTTGTGTGATCAAGAAACCCATCATTTTCCCTGCTGTTACACTGAAAGTACACTTCTGCGGGTTCAACCCCAGTCTGTATTCTCTGATTCGTTGAAAGAATTTCTTCAAGGCGGTGTAGTGGCCCTATCTTTCTTTGGACTTGACAATCATGTCGTCTACGTACACCTCGACCTCTTTATGGATCATATCATGCAGAATTATGGTTGCAGCCCTTTGATAAATAGCCCTAGCATTCTTCAGCCCAAACGGCATCACCCGATAGCAGTAGGTTCCCCACGGCGTAGTGAAGGCGGTTTTCTCTCTGTCCTCGGGTGCCATCAGAATCTTATTATACCCGAAAAATCCATCCATGAAGGAGAGCAATGCATGACCCGCGATGAAGTCTACCAACTCATCAATATGTGGCGGGGGAAAATCATCCTTCGGACTAGCCTTATTCAAATCCCTGAAGTCGACACAGACTCTGATTCTGCCATCCTTCTTTGGGACTGGAACAATGTTGGCCAACCACGTTGGATACTCAGACATAAGCAAGAACCCTGCATCAATCTGTTTGGTAACTTTTTCCTTAATTTTCAAAGCCATATTCGGACGTATTCGTCGCAATTTCTGTTTGACAAGTCGGGCTTCGAGGTCAAGAGGGATCTGATGCTGTACAATCTTAGGATCGATTCCAGGCATGTCTTCGTAAGACCACGCAAAAACATCTTTGAAATCTTTTAATAACGCGTCTAAGCGCTCGCGCTCCTCCAAAGACAACGTAGACTCAATCTGGACCAGATGCGGATCCTTCTCAGTACCCACATTAAAAGCAATGATTTCATCAGCAGGGGGTTTTGCAAACCTCTCCTCCTTTTGATTAATTAAATTTTTCAAAACCAAAGGAATTCCTTCCTCTTCGTTTTCATTAAAATTTTGAAAGTCTTGGTCAATGCAATAAACAAGCAGCACAGAGAAATACTCAAAATCTACAGTGACATTCTCATTCATAAAGTCCAATTCATTCAGCTCTTCGATTACAACCGACTCAAAAGTAAAAAAAAAAAGAGGACCTGGACAAGACCTTGGTATCCGGGTTATCAACCCCAGGAATACTGGACTCACACTCAGAAGAACCGAAATCTGATTCCGACTCCACAAACTCTATGGAATCAGATTCTGGATCACTACTCGACTCAAAACTACTAGACAGGTAGCCCTCCTCCAACTGCCAAACGAGAGGTGGTGCTTCAGATGCATCTAAAATGCTGCTAGATGGGTTCACACCCGGTTGGTTCCCGATCATGGAGATGGTCAGGTTATCCCCCAAGCTCTCTGAGTCGGCCGAAGGAATTGAAAAGAGACATGCCAGTGCTAGCCCTACCCTAAGCTCGTTGTTGTCCGAGTCACTTTCTATGCTCTGATTAGCTTCAATAGTTGGTTTAGTCTTCTCCTTGGCATCACTTTTTTGCAACTGTAGGTTAAAGAAGATCTCAAAGCCGAGGACATGCTGCTTTGCAGAATTCAACCAGGGCTCGGGAAAGCTGCAAAATGGGAAGTCTTCACCCTTCCGAACAAAGTGATTATTCAGTGTTCCCCGGATCGGCCTGTGAACAAGCTTATAACGTTTCGTAGCCTGCTTGGCTCTGCTTCTGCCTGTCATCTCTTCTCTTTTCCTGGCTCAATCCTCTTTGGTGGGTGTATAGCCAAGACCAAAGGCATATGGATTATGTGGCACATCGGCCAATACTGTGACGCCTTTCTGGCCACTTCTTCCCAACCCCATTCCTGGCACATATTGGAGCTTGTTTATGAAATAGATTGATTGGCCGTTGACATACAAGCCCTCATCAGCAGCCAAGATGTTTTGCACTGCCTGGGCCTCAGCCAGAGTAAACCCTGAAAGGAATACATCCTCCTTGCTATGGTCAATTTCCAATACTGGTGTAGTTACCTCTGTCAGAGGATGTATGGACGAATTCCCAAACACAATAGCCACTCCCTTCTCATGAGGGTACTTCAGCATTTGATGAAGGGTAGAAGAGACTACTTTCACCAAGTACAGCCAGGGTCTTCCTAGCAGTAAGTTGAAGGTGGCCGGGACGTCTAGGACATGAAACTCGATGTCCTGTTGAACTAGGCCGACCTGAACTCAGATTTGTACTGTGTCCATCACCTCCCTACTTGTGTTATCATATGCCCGAATCACTTGGGCTGTAGGCACAAAATCTGCTGGTTTCAAACCGATAGCATAAGCTGTACGAGACGAATATACATTGATAGCCGACCCAATATCGACCAATAACACTGGCACCTATTTTTCTCTGCACTCAACAGATATGTATAGAGGTTTGTTGTGTGTCGAGCCTTCTAGCGGGAGTTCTTTCTCGGAAAAGGTTAGGGTTGGACTGGCACCACCTGGGAAAACTAATCCCACAAGCTGTTTTAGGGTGGTATCAATGCATAGTTTGGCTTTGTCTATTGCTGATAATACAGCCTGTCGATACACTCGAGAAGCTAGGAGCAGCCCCCAGATCGAAATGTCAGCTTGGCTCTTCTTCAGTTGCTTCAAAATTGCCTTTTCCTCTAATTGCTTCTCTTTCTGTTTTTCAACCTCCTTATCTTTTCCAAAGGTCTCGGCTTGGTCTAAATGTGGTGGGTTGAAATACTGCCCACTTCTAGTCATGTGATCAATCTCCTCAGCGTACCACATGTTATCTAGAAAGGATTCATCCCAATCTTGATCAGTGTGAACTAGGTGTAGATCATCATCTTTCCACCATACACCTTCGGCAACCGACAAACAATTGTTTAGCTCCATTTGAATTACTCTGACATTACAGGCATCCCCCGCAGGGTGTTGGGCCAACACAACTTTCTGCTTGTCTTGAATCCTCTCTTATTCAAAAGTGTTCAATTCTTGAGCTAAATTCTCGACGCCGGTGCTCTCTGGCAGTTTCCCATTTTCATCAGCCATTCCAGCTACTACAGCTATTCTTACTTCCTTTTCTTCTGGTTTGTTTCAGTTCCTTCCTCCCTGTCAGGTTCATCACTCAACCACCCTGAGTTATCCGTCGACCCATTTAAATCAAACCAGTCAATCTACACATCTCATTGATCTTGTTCGTCATAGAACTACAGATTGTCTAAGTCCTCCTCTAGCTCTACCAGATCATCCAAACCTTGGCTCAGGCCATCCTCTCTAACCACACTGACCTCTACTGCTATTGGCAATACCACTTCTGGCTTGGCTTGATCAACTGGCACAACGTAGCAACATGGATTGTACATCCCCTCAAACAAGCCCTCAGAACACTCAGGCAACGGACTCTTACTCTCCTCTAAGGCCAGCCTCCCTTTTTTCTGCTACTGTCACCACCACGGGTTCAGGTTGAAGTGTGGATGTGTCCATCATGCATAAATCTGTGCTTTCAAGAATAAACACAATCGGCCTTGGTAGGTGGGAAGGGGTAATATATACGCTGGGGTCGTAGGAGAGGGCTAGTGTATGGATTAGGTTTGGATTGTGAGATGGAGGAACTTAGTTGTGGGCTGGGAGAGGGTTGGTAGTTACATTTGGCTTTTGGGGTGGTACGATCACCTTGTTGTCGATGAGATCTTGAACCTCATGACGCAGCCTGAAGCGTTGGTCGGTGTCGTGGCCGTGTTATTGGTGAAACTCACAGTACTTAGCTGGGTTGTGTTTTGGTGGGAGAGGATTAGGTAATGGGCAAGGCTCTAACGGCTTGAGATGCCCCCTTTTTGATTAGCACCCTCATGGCTTGGGATGAAGGCATGTAAAGTGGGGTGAAGGTCCTCTGGGATCGGGCCGGGTTGTTTGAAGTTTGTGGAGTTATACTGGCAAAAGGATTGGCAGTCTTGGTTGCGACAGTGATAACACTCACATCCGACGACCGCGCAGCTATGCTTCCACTAGTGGTTGCATTGGAACTGCGCACAAAAGGCCTTTTGGCCTGCTCTTTCTCATTACTTATCAACCCATGTTTCATGGCGTCTTCAATCTGGACTCCCATCTCATGGAGCTCGGTGAATGTGAACAAGGATAGGACTATCATTTTCTGCAGCAATTTCCCGTGCAGATTACGAACTACCATTCTTATCTGGTCTTTCTCGGATGGTTGTGTAGTCATCATTGAAGCCTTGGCCTTCCACCTTGTTACGAATTCTGAAAAGCCCTCCTTTGGCTCCTGGCGCGTTATTTCGAGATCACTGGTTGTAACCTCGATTTGGGTGTTGTAGGAGTACTGTGCAATAAAGGCCTTAGCCATTTCCTCTCAACTCTACTTCACAGAATCTTCCAGCTTTGCATACCAGATAGCTACTATACCCGACAGGGTCCGGCCAAAGAGTGAAAGTTTTTACAATCTAGTAAGGCCCATCGGCCGCAGAATGTCTGAAAACAGCCGAAGATGAACCATGGGGTCTTCGGAACCATCGAACCGATCTATGTGTGGCATTTTGAACCGGTCTGGCAAGGTTATTGCAGAGTCAGTATATCCATCTTCGATGTCAGGGATAGAGTTCACGCCTTGTGCCCACTTGAAAAGTTTCCCCAACTTGTTGACCTTAAGCACAATCGGGTTAATTTCAAATTCTCAGTTTGGTACACTAGTGCCTTGGAAGCTTGTGGTGGGATGGGGTCTACCGGGTTGTCCTGATTCTCAGCCTGGGCATTAGTAGTAATTCCAGGTGCTAAGATACCCGTAGAAGGTGCATGAGATGCAGAAGTCACTGTCAGCTGTGGTTGTTGTTGTTGCAACCTATTTATTACTTCGGCCTGACGTGCTGTGACCCTGGCTTGACGAGTAGCGTCTTGCTGCATGGTTTCAACTGTTTGCTAAAGGTGGTGAATTAAGTCATCCATGCTAACCGGGGGATATTGTGCCATTGGAATGGGTGAGTAATCTCGTATGAAGCAAACACAGGCTGTCCTCTAACAAGATCTCTGGATCTGTAAAGCCTCCTGACATGAGTCCAGAGTGCTTGGGGGATATCCAAACTTTCCGAAGCTATTGTGATAAACTACCTAGCAAAAAGAAATACAACAAAAAAGAAAGCAGAAATCAAAAAAATGCACAGCACCTCAGCTCAGACGTTAATAACACACAGATGTAATCAAAGTTGTAGGATTGCTCTCAACACTGAATTTTGCCCCTAAAACTGATACCCAACTTGCAACTGATGCGCACGTTCCTGTATAGTTTCACTGTAAAGCACATACCAATTAAGTGAGATCCAAAACACCCCTATGAGGGGGTAGGGTCACCCTGTCCTAGTTTTGTCAGGAACTAGGGTTCACTATTCAAACAAATTGGTTTCACGCAATCCTGAATTCGGTGAGCAACCTGTCCTAGTTTGGAACAATCTCTATAGCTTTTCGATATACAACTAGGCCAAATGGTCAAAAGGGTACCTCGGCAAGACTACCTAATATACCTCTCACACCTAACACCGAGAAGTGAAAGGAGGATCAAACAGTACAGCGATAGTCCAGATCCAAGGGTTGTATTCCCATCGTGGTAAAGCCCGTGACCGGTTAGCCTTTTGGCAAGCCTTCGGCAAACTGTTCAGGAATAGCAGATGGCAAACGTAGTGACTTAGGCGCACCAATGAAAATGTAATGCAAAGAAACATATAAATGTAGATAAAATTTCACATCATGAAGTTCAAGTCAAGTTCTCTAATTTCTCCAATAGAGTCACCAGAAACTGTAGCTCGACTTTTTCGCACCCCCTTTCGAAAGTTTGACATAAGCCCTATAGTTCGGACTCTCACGGTTCTGAATCTAATCTCACAAGTATAATGTGAAATTGATAAACACCAAAGTGTCCAAATCCGGCAAATCTTTTGGAAAATCGATTTTGAATAAAAAAAAAATGACAAAATTGGACTGTTTTGCCAGATACAGAGTCGCCACCTAAATATTTTATTTTGAAAAAATTTAAGAAACCCATGACTCGTGCCAAAGGCCACGTGTCCGTCATCACCAAGATTTTCTCGGTTCGAGAACTTAGGTACGAGAAGGGAAGGTCATGAATTGAGCACCTCACTCGTCCGATCAAAGATCGGCCTCTACTAATCATGATATGATTTTTATGTACATTATATACTCTTGTTCTGGTTTATTTAGGGTAACATTTACTATGTGATGCGTACACACACAAGTATAGACTAAAATAGCAAGAATTAGAACAACTCGAGTCATATTTGTTTTGAAAATTGTTTCGAAATATGGACCACTTGAAAAAATGATCGCATATAAACATTGCTCAAATTATTCCAATTCAAGCAACAAGCCTTCATCCACAGGCATTCAAGCAATTTATCATTTAAGCATTTAGCCTCATGGCAAGCATGTTAGTCATGGCAGTCACTCACACTCATACAAGTATACTAAAGTACTAAAACTCACCTAGTACTCCAAGCTAAGATAAAACAAAAAAAAGTTAGAAAAATATGCATGATACCTAATTATACAAGATGGCTAATGCAACGCATGCAATAATGCAACTAAAATAGGCTCGGCTACTTAACATGTTATTTGCAACAATTTCATAGCATACGTTTAAACATGTATTCAACGAGGTAATAAACGACAATGCAAGTTTGAATGATGAACCGAGTCTCGGTGCATACAAGACCAATGAATGGATGAAAACATGCGATATGCTAAATGAAACATGATGCCCCTAATCTTACCATCAAAAGCGGATAAATAAAAAGGAGAAAGACGTAGGGTTGGAAGACATACACATTATTACAACATTGATGCCCTCGCACATGAGGGTCCGAATAGATAAACTAGCTAATTAACTAACTAATTAAAGCTAAGCTAATTAAGCTAATCATTACAAAATCGAGTGAATAACTAGCTAATTTACTTAACTAATTTTTATAAATGAAATGAATTAACTAAATAATCTAGTTAACTAACTAATTACAAAACAAAATTTGAATATAATTAACTAACTAATTAATTACAACACTTTGCAAAATTAACTAGCTACAACTAATTAATTACAACAAGATTAATTATATTCGACAAAATGCGTAAGTGAAAATGGATGCAGGTTGCATGCACAGCGCTTGAGAGCTACTCTGTCTGCCCAAGCCGCCTCTGTTTCACCTTCAGCCATTACCTTTGTTTTTTGCAAAACTGCACTACTGGCCACACATTGCGGGCCGGCCGTGCATCACTAATGGCCGGCCGAGCCTACAGATGGCCGGCTGTGCATCAATTTGGTGCAAAGCTTTGTTTTTGTGTTCTGAGGTGAACTAGTGCAGACAAAGTGTCCTCAAGTTCGATTTGTCCCTTTCTTCCTCCTCTGTCATGGGAAAGCCTCGAGAGAAGGTCGAAATTGATTCCAAAGCCATCAATGAGCAAATTAATTGCTTGATGATCTCAGATGCAATCTTAGACAAAAGTCGATGAAATGCAAAGAATAGACCACCCTTCCCTCTTGTCATAGTATGAACTCAAAGAGGGAGGTTGCAACGCTTCAAGAATCATCAAAATGCCATGGATTAGCATGTGACGACTCTTGACACAAGTAACTTGGCATAATGTCTGGCCAAGTTGAAGCAATTTAAACCACTTTCTTTATGTGTATTAATCTAACTTTTAAACTAATTTTAATAAGCCTTGCCCTTTTTTAGTCCATTTGTCCATGGTGATGTTAAAGTCCTCTAAACAATAAGTAATGTTAAACGAGAGGTTCTTTTAAAGCATGAGAGAAAGACTACCGTTGGCAATGAATCTTTGAAAAGATTAAGCCATTAAGTAGGAGTCTCTCTTACATGTTTTGAGCAACCTCAATCGGTTGAAATCATTCTCAAGCATGAAAGAGATAGATGGTGGATTGACTGTTAAAACTAGACTCTGAAACATGGAAATGAGTAAAGGGAAGCTTGGAATAACATGCAACAAGTTGTGTATGCTAACTTATGAGACAACAAATGAACTAAACAAAGCATGAACCAATGTAAAAGGCTTGGACAGCCCCAAAAACAGCCCTTAACATATTGAAAACAGAGGCTAAAAGTTAATGAAAATAGCCTAAAAAGCTAGACAATAAAGAAAAGAATGAAGGCTAGTAAGCAAGAAGAATGAGGGGTGGCTAACTCCTCCACTTTTGAAACTTCAAAACATGATTTTTGGCCCTTTGAAAACTCTGAAAATCAATGTAGATATCAAAGAAAAAGAGTGGAAAATGAAGGGTTTGAGCTATGGGTAAAGGTGTAGAAGGAACAAGCTCTCTCTACCATTTTGGTAGCTCTTCAAACGCAACCTTGAACACTTCAAATGGACTCAAAACAACACAAAATAGTAAGAATTATGAAGCAAATGGAAGAAATGAAAGCAAGAGAGAAGAAAACAAGCTTATACCTTTCAAGGGGTAAGCTTGTTGTTTGTAATCCAAACTTAGTTTCAACCCACTCTCAAGCTTGAATTATGCTTCTCCAAGATCAACCAAGACTCTAAGGTGGTGAGACAAGGTTGTATATGGAGTCTAGAGATGATACAAGGAAGCTAGGTTAGCTCAAAGGTTGTTTACAATGAAAGAATGAGAAGGGAGGAGCTCTCAAGTTGTATATAGGCTCTCTAAATTTTGTTCAACCCTCAAAACAATCACACAACTTCATTTTTAAAGAATTCGAGCTCAAAAGGTGATAAATATCTTCAAAAATGGACAGCTGGCGGGCTCCCACCCAGAATAGTGTTTTTCGCCACCAAAGGCCGGCTGGCCATCACTGATGCACGGTCGGTCTTTGATGCCTTCCCCTATTTTTTTGGTTCAAACTCAACTCAATGTAGAAAAAGGACCAAAAATGAAACTCACAGGTTCAAATAAGGTAAATGTTGAAGATTTAAGGTTATCTCGAGAGCCTGATTGAATCCAAATCGCTGCGAATTCACAATTCAACTTTCATTATCGAGTGTATCGAACCAAGCGCCTAAGTCTTGCAGGCAATCAAAAATAGGGTGTCTACAGCCACGCACAACTATCAAAGCACAAGCCCTGGCCAATTTTGTCGCGGAATTTGCACCGGGCACCCACTCTGTCTGTCCAATAGGCTTAGCGCATGACACCGAGCAAAGGGAAAGGGTTAGTGCGGATTTTGCACGGCCCATAATGTCGACGTTGCCACAAGAAGATGAAGGGCAAGCAATAGCCAAGCAAGACAATTCTGAGCAGGCAGGGCAAGAGCCGGCTGACTTACCAACCAACCAAATGAGTGCTCATGCAAGAAAGCTGCGCACGGAGTCGACCAGTGCCCTGGATTTGAGAAACTCTCAAAACCCTTCTGACTGTTAGAAATTGTTCATTGGTGAGATGCAGAAGCTCTTTGTCGATGGAGCCTCCAACAAACATGGTGCCAAGCTGGGGGTCGTATTGACCTCGCCAGAAGGACTGACCATTAAGCATACTATCACACTTGGATTCCCAGAGTCCAACAATGAGGCAAAATACAAAGCCCTCCTCACCGGCCTGAAGAGCGCTCTACAAATGAAGGCATCAGAGCTTATGGTATTCAGCGACTCCAAACTGGTGGTCAACCAGGTCTCTGGGGAATATAAGGCCAAGGATGAAAGGATGGCCAAGTATCAAGCGTTGGTACGCGTTGAGGTCAAAAAGTTTGCCACGATAAGAATGGAACAAATCAACCGTGAAAAAATTAGTCAAGCTGACGAATTGGCCGGCCTAGCATCTATGCAAACTACATTTCCCAATCCTTTGATGATAGAATTCTTGCTCTAACCAAGCATCGAGGAACCAGAGGCGCCTGAGGTACTCTACACTGACTTGGGACCATCTTGGATAGATCCAATCCTTACCTTCCTAAAAGATCGGGTCCTGCCTACTGAGAAGAAGGAAGCCAACAAGATAAAGGCCAAGTCTGAGCGGTTTTGGCTCTCTCTATCTAGCTTGTACAAGAAATCCTTCACTAGATCATACCTAAAATGCGTCCGCCCCAACAAGGTTGATGTTTTCCTCTTTGAAATTTATGAAGGCATGTGCGGCAGCCACATTGGGGGTAGATCGCTGGCATACCGAGCAATTTTTCAAGGCTATTGGTGGCCATGCATGCAGGCCGACGCACAGAAATACGTCCGTAAATACGAAAAGTGTTAGAAATTTGCTCACCAGATCTACTAGCCGGCCAGATAGTTGCTCCCCTTAACCAGTTCTTGGCTATTCGCACTATGGGGGCTAGACATTATGGGACCACTTCTAACCATGCCGGGCAATCGCAAATTTTTCATTGCTGCTGCTGACTACTTTACCAAATAAGTTGAGGTCGAGCCATTGGCTACCATCAAGGAGAAGGATGTAAAGAAGTTTGTCTGACAGAATGTAATTACCCAGTTTGGCGTCCCAAAGGCTCTTATCTGGGACAACGGTACGCAGTTTGATGGAAAACTCTTCCGCGGATTTTGCGAAAAGTTGAAGATTGAGTTCTACAATTCAACACCAACCTACACTTAATCAGATGGTCAAGTTGAAGCTTCAAACAAGACTATCTTGGACGGGCTGAAGAGGCGGCTCGAGAAAGCCAAAGGGAGTTGGGCCGAAGAGCTCCCCAATGTACTCTGGGCATACAGAACCACCCTGAGATGTTTAACCGGGGAAACCTCATTCGCCCTGGCTTATGGTAGGAAGGCAGTCATACCCTTGGAAATCGGCATGCCGACTATCCAATCTGAAAATTTTGAGCTTGACTTGAACGGTGAAGTTATCGCCTTGGAGTTGGACCTAGCGGAAGAAAGAAAGGAAAGGGTGCTAATTCACATTGCGGCTTACCAACAAGAGCTCTCCAAGAAATACAACAAGACCGTGTATCCACGTCTATTCAAAGTTGGGGATTGGGTCTTAAGGAAGGTGATGGGCAACACGTTGGTCCCTGGTAAGTGCAAATTGGGAAGGATTGTACAAGATAATAGGCCTGGCTGGCAAAGGGGCATACCATCTGGAGGACTTGGACGACAAAACCATACCAAGGCCATGGAATGCAGCCAACCTCAAGCTATTTTACTTTTGAAATGTAATCTTTTTTCCTTTTTATTTGAAACTTGGCCTTTTGTCACTACATGTAATGTTTGATGTGCAATGGAAAAAAGCCATTTCTTTCTTTTGTATTATGTGCTTCTGTATTAAAGTGTTAAGCTACTTAGTGCTAGGGGCAATTCGTCCCTAGTTGCAATGGTCCACCTTGCAGAAAATTAGGGCACAAGACTGGGCTGACTTCTCTCAAACCAGGCTGACTTTACCTGCTGTGCAAGCAGTTGGTGCCATCCTCAACCGTGTTTGCTTATTATGAGCTGATTCTGCTAATATTTTCCCGAGTTGATTTTGCTCGCCTTCATTGAGCGGAGTTTGCTCACATTAATAGAAAGTTGGTGTTCTACCCAACCTATGTTTTTTAACTGAGCTGATTTTGCTCACCAAAAAGGGTTAGTGTCCTCCGAGCTGATTTTGCTCGTCGAGGAAAAAATTGGCTGCCAAACTTTTGCTATAAAATCGAGCTAACTTTGCTCGTTAACCCGAGCTGACTTTGCTCACTAGGAAATGAGTTTGAGATTTGTCCAACTCATGGATTGTTTTTGCCCTCCGAACGAGCTGAATTTGCTCACCAGGGAGACAGTTATACTTCCCCAATTTTGAAAGAGAATTTTACATATATGCAAATTCAAAAGTTAATCCGAGCAATTTAATCTTGGCAACACTAAAAGCCCTAGTTTTAATCATACAAACAAGGGAGACAAATTGAAGAAACTAAACTGGAGAAAACAAATCCATATGGCGAGCAAAAAGAAGCTGATATTTCATTAATGAAACAGTTCGGTTACAAAGGTATGGCTTATAGCTAGGTTACGTCAAAAGCGAAACAACAAAAAAGGAAAAAATACAGAGGACACAGAGGAGCATCCTAGTCTACTCCGTCAATAGCATCCTTCAGATCGGCTGGATCTTCCTCAGTCGCATTCGGTGCGGTCTCCTCTCCAGCGCTGAGGACCAGGGTGGCTTCTAGCTCGGCTTGGCTGCAGCCCGGGAACTCTTCTTTCGCGATGACTGGCAAAGGAATCTCTTTGGTTGGAGGAAGGGTCGTTGCCTCGATCTCGGCAGCTGCAGTCACCGCCTCAATCATTTTTTGCTGAACGACCACGGCGTAGGCTTGTTAAACAAATCTGAATCGGGCCCATGGCTAAGTTGCTCCACGGCAGATTTCCAGCCACACTGAAAGAAGATGTCTTTAGTTCCTGCCACTTACTGTTCATATACTTTTTCTCCTTCTGCATAGCCACGATCCTTCATGTCATCAATCTTTTTCTTCAGCTCTGCAGCATGAGCAGCGCGGAGCTTGCGTAGCTCGGCGATATACCTTGCCTTCTTCACTTGCACTGCCGCTTGTTTTTCTTCATCTGTCTTGGCCATTTTCTCAGCCAACTGGTCCCATTCAGCCGATATTGCGGCATGAGTGGCCTTTAACTTTTCCAGCTCAGCCGTTTTAGCCTTGTTGTTAGCTATGGTCTCCCGCAAACTCTGCGGCACAGAGATCATACGCTCGTGGGTGAGATAGTGTTTTTACGCAGCCTGCAAAGAAGAAGAAATCAATACACTAAAATCGAGCAACGACATAGAGCAACGAGACTCACTTCCTTACTAGAACAATGGATTTGGCCGCCGACCTAAGGACCTTAAGGTCGAACAGCTCTTCATGTTTCTTCATATCTGCTGGCAGGAGCAGACCCTTGGTCATGTTAAAACCAAGGGAGTAATCCTTGTCGGCATAAACCGAATCAGTCGTGGTCACTGCTCGGCCTTTGTACTTCAGCTCGAGCGACCAGACTGGAGGGACAGTAGAGAGACCAAGTTGCTCGACCAGGGTTTGTTCAATTTGCTTATCCTCAGCGAAAGCAAGCTCGGTGGAATCTTCATCGACTAATGTTTGCTCGGTCGGTGTCCGCCTCTACCTCTTCTTCGACCGGCCAATACCTTGTTCGCTGGCCAGAGCTAGCATCGAGCCAGATTCACGTGTTGCTTGCTGGGAAGACTGGCCTCCTACTATTTCAGCCGGCGGAGTATTGCTCAGCTCGCTGATGATCATTGACTTGATGGCTTGGATCTTTGCCATTTTCTGCTCGCCTGTCAGAGGTACAAGTCTGATCAGTGGAAGGTTTGGATCTGGCTTCGAAGAGAGGGCACGAAGAAAATCGATGACCTTGCTCTTGCGCGATGCTGTATGACGGTAGCTCAGTTCGTATCCTAGCAGCTTTTGGGGTTCTCACTCCCCGACGGGATGCCGCAGAGCAACTCGGATGGCCTCTTGGTTGGCTCGTGAATAGTCCTCCGCCAAGATTGTGTAATCTATAGACGAAGTGTTAGATTGGCAAAATGATCGAATACACAAATTCAAACCGTGCTAAGCTGCTCACCAGCGCTTCCAAAATTTTTGCATATATACCAACCCGGTATGGGCGCCTCAGTGTCCTCATAATTGCCGGACAGCCATAGGAAGTCGTCATCATTTATTTCTTTGTCTGGGTTACCCTCAATAAGTGTTGCTCGACATTTCCTAACTTGGAGGTACCAACAAAAGCCACCTTTATTTTTGCTAAGTGCATACTGGTGGAATATCTCGGCGAGGCCAAGGTTCAAACTGAGGATCCGGTTCAAAGCGGCCATGCCATTTATTATCTTATAGGTATTGTTGGACACCTGGGTTGGACACAACCTAGTCTGCCTAAAAAATTTGCAGATCAAGGGTTGGATTGGAAAGCGTAGGCCGCTTTCCACAATGGACACGACCGTGAAGGGGTAGGCATCCAATTTGCCTAGTGGAGTGTCTCCTTTCTTAGCCAGCTCCAGGTGGACGTCATCTAGAATGTTGTATTCTATACGAAACTCATAAACCGATATTTCCCCATTTACCCTAATTTTATTTTCGATGATAAAATTGATAGTAGCTTGGTCAAAATTGAGCGGCTCAGGTGATTATTCGCTCGGCCTTTGAGCTTCACCGATAGTGATGTTGAGGTGTGCCTGGTCAGTCCTAGTTTCTGCATTATTAAAACCAAGTATTAGCGCGACATATTTTGCACGGCTTCAAGGTTAAAGAATGTTTTAGATCAACTATCAGAGTGAAGCATGATAGCTCGGTTTAGAACAGGAGGTCTCAAGCCGGTTTTGGGCCTTCGTCTCAGACGTCTGGTTTCCTAGCTCAATTCAATGTCCTTACGAGCTCCTTGTGCGGTCTCCGCCCACCCCTTGGCAGAACCACAAACTAGTTTTAGCCTGGTTCAATCATGTTTTTGGATCTAAAAGCAGAATTTGCTCGGTTTTATCTAGAATTCATGTTGTTCATCCTAAATGTGAAGTTCATACATTGAAACTGTACGGGGAGCAAATATTCCGGCGAGCCCGTACTCCTTTCTTCCAAGTTCCTTGTCTGTCCGATCGACCTGCAAACACAATAGCGGTGAGCTACCCGGCGGTGTGTGACCGGAAAACCCCTCTAACGGTCAAGTTAGCACACACTCAGGGATCTAAAGAGAGAGGAGAGAGTTTTATGTTTAGAGTGTTCTCACCAAATGATGTTCCATGCCTAGCATGGGGGGCGCAGTCATGCTTATATACTTTTCTGCGCTCACCTCTGCATCCATTCGCTCATTGACACGTAGAGCTGCTCTTCCATCTGTCAGCACAAATTCAGCTAAACATCACCTAATCAAACCACTAATTGACATCGGCGGGAATGGGTAGTCCGGCGTAATTATCTCGGCCTTCTTCGACCGAGCTACTTATCGAGCCTAACAATGCCACTCGTTGAGCTCCATCACAACCGAACTCCGTAGCACCCCAGTACGGCTGAGCTTCAGACAGGTTAGGCCGGTCCAAGGGAGATCTTCCCGCCGAGCTACATGCGCGACCATAAGACCCGGATCAGCAAATGATCATCTCGGCCTCCTTCGACTGAGCTACTTATCGAGCTCAACAGTGCTACTTGCCGAGCTCCATCACAACCGAGCTCAGCAGCACTCCGGTGCGACTGTGCTCCAGACAAGTTAGGCTGGTCTGCGGCAGATCACGATCACCGAGCTAAAAAGAGCGAACAAGAGAAGACAAGCTGGCAGAGGATCTTCTCGGCCAACTCTGGTCTGGACTTCGGCCGAGCAAGCTTCACCTCGGCTCGGCCCATCCCAGCTCAGCCCAAATACGCTTGGACCACATTCAGCCCGGCCAGAACCACGGCCCAAGCCGAGATTACGAAAATCCTCCTCTCAGAAACTAAGGAGAATAAGGGCCACGATGGCCCCATATGTGTTTTTGATTCCAGTTTTGCCTAATTTCTACAGTTGCCTATCAATTTTACCCCACGAGAAGGGCATCGGCAGTGTTTCAACAGTCTCGAATAAAGAAAAATGAAAAAACCCGAAGAACACAAAGAACAACAATGGAAAAGAGTTAAAAACAAGAAGAACTTACGGATTTGGGCGCCAAATTGAGTTCCAATCAACCTCGACCTCTGCTGCGATGTTCGTTAAGATGGAAAACACTAGAAGCGATGCAAGCGGGAGCGGCGACGACGGTGGCGGTGAGGGTGGCAAAACCTCAAGGGTTTTAGGGTTTTATGCAGATGAGATGAACAGTGATAGGGTTTGAGATCTAACCTTTCGTGTATATAGGTGATGATGAAGAGGCGTCAACTTTTCGAATTTCAGAGATAGTATGGATAGTTGTGAGGTCGCATAGAACCAATCAGAAGGGGCCATGTGGTATCGAAAAGACGGGTTGTCAGTATGGTAGACTAATTGATAACAAGACCACTAGCACGAGTCTCTTCGACCGGCTGAAATGGATAGCTCGGTTAGAAGGGTAATCCCACCCACATTCAGCTCAGATGGGATTAAGAGACAATTGAGAGGGAGATTTGTGTCAAGCAATGAACCGAGCTATACCAATACGGAATGTGGTGTTGGGCCGTGTAGGGAGAGCTTGGGGCACACTGTTGGGCCGAACTGGGTCAACACCGAGTATAGCTCTAAGCTGGATCAAGGTTGCCTGCGATGTGTTGAGCCGAACTGGACCCACATTGAATGTTACGCCATGCCGAGCTGGCTCATGTCGGCGAGCCGAACTGCCCCAGCATTTGGACTCGAGTTAGCTGAGTCATACGACGATTGAGCTGTAGATGGTTCGGGCTACAGTTGTTGAGACAGAGATGGTGCGTGGGATCACGGTCAGTAGCCGAGGTACCAAACGATGTGTCCGCCTTCAGTCGGCTATGATAAACCAGTTAGGATCCAGCTCGGCATGAAGCGACCAAAGTAGAGTTAGCAGTTTACAAGTAATAGCTCGGTCGAGCGTCCTACGTGGACCAATAAAGAGAAGAGAGAAATACATTTCTGGTATGCATCAATACCGTTTGGCGGTACGACAAACACTATATGGAGGTTTTGGTCTTTACACGTGTAAGAAGTGTAGAGGGGAGCACAGCCGCCTGTCTAGAGCAGGACAACAGAGGTAATTCGCCCACTATCTCTAAGGCTGCATGACCAGCCTTGAAAATGAGGAGCATGCAGATGTTAGAGGTAAGCAACCTGAAGTAATTTTTAACTCTCTCTCTCTCTCTAGAAGTGCTCTACCTTCTCTCTTCTCCCAAAAAGCTAACTTGACTGTCGGAGGGGTTTTCTGGCAAACCCACTCGTCGGGTAGCTCACTTTTGTTTTGTTCACAGTGCGATAGAGTTCTAACGGAGTGAGACAAGCTTGGTAGTAATGAGGTACGGAGCGAGGTGAATATTTCTCCCCCGTATAAAAATAAAACAAAAGGCATAAATAAAGTAAAAAATATATAATGGACTTTTTGAATCATATTTTTATTTATTTATTATTCTATAAAACACATTCAATGCTCTATAAAAATATTTCATAAATTTCCATATCCTTTGCAATTGCTGTTAACACTAAGATCTGTACAATTTTCTGGGTCATTTCATTTATTAACAATTTCCCATCATAGAAAAATGAAAAAACCAATAAATGATTGACAAGACAAAACCCGGCTCAACGCAAAAACGCTTCTAAAATATGCGAAATATGTGAACTGAACCCGTGAGAACCGGCGGTCCGTTAGATACAGACAGAACCGGAATGAACCGGACTGCTTGTTATTTGCTCGTTGAACTTGCTTAGAAACACAGAGCAACGTGTTGGGTTTGTCTGTTGGGTTTTTTTTAATTTTTTTTATTAAAAGGCAAATTTTTTACAAAATTAAAAAAATTAAATCTAAATAAAATATCACATTCAATCTTATAATTATTTTAATTTTTTTATTATTTCTAATCACAAAAAAAATCACCTATTTTTTCAAATACCAAAATTTTTATCTACTATAAAATCTTACAACTAAAAAAACCAACATAAAAACTCCATTCCCGAACACCACGCAGTGGCATAGGGTTTCAAGTATAGAGTTCCATTGATTTTGATCACAACTTCGAATTCGGGAGTTGTGATTCGGAGCTATTTTTTCCCGAATGCTTTCTCTCTCATCCCCAGGTGTTTACGATTCCATCTATATACATGCTCATATGTCTCTCTCTCTCTCTCTCTCTCTCTCACTCTCTCTCTCTCTCTCTCTCTATATATATATATATGTAACTAGCAAGTAATGTGAATTTATATATATTTGAATATCTTGTAGATTTTTTAATAAAATTTGTGATTATAGAAAAAATTCAGTTGAGGACAATTCTATTGATCCCTTTATATTGAGTGTTTACATGAATTCGATAAAAAAAAAAATAAAATAAAATTGAATGTAGGGTTTGGTAACAAAATGTTTGAATGATTTAGAGTATAATCAAGTCTTTTGAAGAACATCAATAAAGGTACATTGAAGAAACCAAAGGAGAATGAAGAAACCTATTGAGTATATTTTATTTGATTATACTTTTTTTATTGTTATTATTGATTTTTTTGTATGAATTCCGATAAGGAAAATGCGTGAGAGCTTGAATGCCCCGAATGCAAAAACTACGTCATTTTGACATTCTTACCGGTAAGAGAATGACTCAGACCTGGTACAGAAAAATTATCTTACCGGTAAGAGAATAAATCTTACTGCTAAGATTAAAAAAAAAAATCCCAAAATGACGTTGTTTTGGGATTTCGGGCCATTCGAGGCATTGATAATTTGAGCTACGTAGCGGAGTTGTTCCGATAATTTATTATGATGTCACAGTTCAGTTCTGGTTGTCTTATCTGGTTGATAAGACAGTTGAATCACTGACCGCTTGATAATTGATGTATTGTTTATTTTGTATAATTTTCTCATTTTTGAGAAACTAGCTCTGAGGTAATTATAAGCATTTTTTGCTTGAAATTGTTTCAATTAAAAGTAAAAATAAACATTGGTTTTGGTAGATTAAACATATATATTTTTGAAGTTGATGAAATGAGAAGATATGAAATTATAGCCTTCATGATGATTTGGAAGCTTTCTTAATAGGAGAGTTAGATAAAGGAACGTAAGGATTGTAAAGCAATAGTAGGAGAGATTGAGAGAGTCTAACTATGCAACATAGGTAATGATATTATATGTAGGTATTAGGAGATGGAAGAGGAAGTGTAGGGGAAGAAGGCACCCATGAATTAGATATTACATGTTATTCTTTGCATGTAAAATAACAAGACAGTTTTGTTACTTCATCTATGTATTGTTAGGAGTGTATGGAAAGGTATAAGAAACTCAAAGTTCCAATGCTCAAGAGAAGGTTAAATACACGATATGGACAAATGAAATGGACCGTTGCCTCTCCAAGGTCCTTGTAGAACATGCAAGAAAGGGAAACAAATCAGATAGCATTATAAAACCCGCAACATATGCTGCAGCAGTTGCAGTTTTAAATGAAAATTTTGGGCTTGACTTGACTAAAGACCATATAAAAAATCGTCTGAAGACAGGGAGGAAGCAGTATGGGCTTTTGAAGGAGATCCTTGCTCAAAAAGGTTTTAAATGGAATAGGGCTCGAAAGATGGTAGTTGCAGATGATGCTGTGTGGAGTGACCAGATAAAGGTAATTTACTTGCATTGCATTTAACAAATTTCTTCAAATTTTGAATTATTTTACTCTCTTAATTTGATCTTAGTGGTTATAACACTAAATTTGCATGTTATTGATAAATGTTATATCTAAATTATTTTTGAAAATTGAAATTCTTGAATAATTTAAAAGACAATTCCAGATTCTGAGTTGGGTTTCTATTTGTCCAACGTGTCACTTTCTCTACTAATGATTACTGTTGATTATTTTCCCAAAATTATTAGTAAAATTCTTGATCGCAATTTGTGACCATTGGCAGATCACGGCTTTCACAATATTCCCATTAAATCTTATTTAAATATTCTCTAATTTTCCATTATGATTGCATATTTTCAAGCTGTGGTGGTGAAATACAAATGATGACTATATTTATTGGTTTATAAAAATGACGTCACTGACAGATCAACCCTGATGCTAAGCATTTTCGTGCAAAATTCTTTGAAAATTATGATGAGTTGTGTATCATTGTTGGCAATGATCAAGCAATAGCATGCTGTTCAGACAATGGTGCTGAAATTGATGTAGACTTCATGTCCAACAACGAGGGTGTGGAGTCTGCAATCGTATCTGAAATCAGGAGTGATGACAAGCAGGCAAAAAATCTGAGATGGACTGAAGAAATGGATTGTTGCCTCGGTAAGATTCTGGTGGAACAAATGCAGAAGGGGTATAAAATAGACAATTTACAACATGAAGCATACAGAATAGCTCTTACGGCTTTAAAAGATAGGTTCAGGCCTGATCTAAGTAAAGACCATATTAGGAATCGGCTTAAGACTTGGAGGAAACAGTACGGGGTTTTGAAGGAACTCCTTTTTCATACTGGATTCAAATGGAATGCAACACAAAACAAAAGGTGGTAGTCGGCTCTGATTCAGTGTGGAGTGATTATATCAAGGTATGCAACATATTTTATTTTTTCCTTTCACGTGCATTTTATGGGACATTTAGATGCTGTAGAAGTGGGTGGACGTTTAAATTGAAAATTCGTTTGGTTTGTCGTCCACATGCATGTTACTTTTTTCTTTTGTATAAGGGATCATGGTTGGAGATGAAATTGAAATTGTCAAACTGAGTTAGGTTTGGGGCATATTAGTAGTATGGTTGTTCCAATTCACTTGGCCAGGTTGTATTTTGTGTTGATTTCACAAAACAGTTGGGGCCAATTCATAGGCAAATCTGTATGTGAAAATATAGCTAAAGGCTCTTGATTATTCTTTACTTAGAAGGAATCGATGTGTTCATTTTGTGATTGTTAATTTTTGTATGACTCGTGTAAAATATAAATGGTGGCCTTTGTAGATTTTGTGGATGATTTGATTAGTTAGGTTTTTGTGAATTGATACTTTTTGTATTCTTTGCATCGCCTTGATGACATTTTAATAAAGCATTGTTTGTTTATCACAAAAAAAATGCTGGAAAATATTTGAAATCGGAACCAATATTTGTGTAGAAGCTTACTTCCTAACTGAATTTTGATGAGAGTATTTAAACTCATTTAAATGCTATGATATCAAAGAAGCTTTCATTTCGAAGACATGAAATTGGCATTATTTTATCATGTGGCTGAAGAACAAAAATATGGAAAATGGAAAGAATAAAAACACTGAAATGGAAAAAGAAGGGTGACTTGATAAATTATCTGTGTTGCATGCAGACACATCCGAATGCAAGGCTATATCGAGGAAGGATTGTTGAAAATCTTGACAATTTACAGATTATTTTTGGCAATGACTCTGCATTTGAATTTAGTCCCAGAAATAGTGATGTCTTGTTGGGCTCGACCCCGGGCTACAAGGATGTAAAGGCTACTGATACTTTTCAGATTCAGAGTAGCTGTACAAAAGAGCAGACTAGACACTTGATATGGACAAAAGAAATGGACTGCTGCTTGGGCAATATTCTTGTAAAGCAATATAAAGAGGGAAATAAATTAGATAGTAATTTAAAGTCCAGGGTATGTACAGATGCTGTTACAGCTATAAACAAAAAATTTCACCTTGACCTGACTAAAGATCACATTAGAAATAGGCTTAAAACTTGAGAGAAACAGTATGGTATTCTAAAAGAACTCCTTGATCAGGAAGGATTTACATGGGATGAGACAAGAAAGATGGTTGTTGCTGATGATTCAGCATGGGATGACTACATCAAGGTTTGTACATCTCTTATTTTCATGTTAATTTTCATTTCTGTAATTTATCCACATGTTTCTTTTATACGCCTGTGCACACACACACACACACAAACACAATAATCAAATTACAGTCCCAAACAGAATGGAATGGCAAAACAAGATTCATGTGGCTGACCTCAAATAGTTTGGACAGGGTTTTGGTGAGTGGTACATACATGCACGCACACACACATATGGAGTAACTGTTATGTCTCTTTGTTGAGATTTACCCATTTGCTTTGTTTACAAAAATAAAAGACTAAAATAGGCTATTAGGTAAGCATTATTATATTGATTTTTTTTTTTTTTTTTTTTTTTTTTTTTTTTTTTTTTGAGTATTTTGACTTTTATGTATTCTTGAAAAAATTTAAGTATTTCATTGTCAAGTATTTTGACTTTTTATAGAATTTAAGTTTTGATGGTAAATCTAAATCTAAAAATTATGGAAAGTAAATTATTATATTGAAAAAAGCGTTTGGAGTTGTAACATATTTAGCAAGGTCTGAGTTAGTTGTTCAAGTATTTGAGTTTTTGAATAATAGAACTCCCTATAGATGAAATTATATGATCCGAGAGATGTATGATGTCTCTTATCATAAAGAGAATGGGAAAAAAGATTCGTATGTACATATCTAATGTAAGCGTATGCATGATGTGTGTGCACAGATGTGTTACTTTAGTAACCCAGCGATGTGGGACTTGGCTTCACATTCGTTTGCATAATCAATATATCCATTTCCACAGTTAGAAAATTTGCTAAATATGTTCTCTCTCTCTCTCTCTCTCTCTCTCTCTCTCTCTCTCTCTCTAATAAATGCCATTAGTGTTAATACTATTATTGTTTTTATAGAGTACGATGACTCCTACCCAAATCTGAACTCTGAAACAACAATTTTCTTAGGACCGGATTGAATTCGATTTATTTCTTTATCTAACTTCGAAATACATATGTCATTCAGTCTGACATTCAACTGTCCCAATTAGGCAGGACTTGTGTAGTCAATCATTTTACTAAAAGAAAAACATGTGTCTCTGCAGACACACCGTGATGCCCAGCCTTTTCGAGGAAGGGTTTGTGAGAACTATGATCACTTGTGCATTATCTTTGGCAACAATTACACAATGGGAAGCTATTCAAGAACTGCTGATGATATTGTGCATAGTTTGGCTGGTGATTCAGATGGTATGGAAGGTATATATGTATCACCACTTCGATAAAGTGGAAGCATGAAAGATCAAGCCAAGACCATAAGGTGGACAAACGAAATGGACTGCTGCCTCAGCATGATTCTTGTAGAACAACTGATACTGGGGAACAAAAATAAATTAGATAACAAATTTAATCTTGAAGCATATGATACAGCTGTTTTGGCATTAAATGAAAGGTTTCAGCTTGGTTTTACAAAAGACCATGTTAGGAGCCGAATTAAAACATGGAAGAAACTGTATGGCTGTGTCAAGGAACTCCTTGACCATAGTGAGTTTAGATGGGACGAGAAACGAAAGATGGTCATTGCAGATGATTCTCTTTGGCACGACTACATTAAGGTAAATTTCTACTCTGCCTGGTTGAGCTTTCAGAATTTGGTTTTGAAAAATTTTCAAAACCTAGTTTGGTGAACAAATGAGAAAAAAGAAAAAGAAAAAAGCCCTCATCTATACTATATATAAAGTGAACACCTCTTATGGTGTCCTGAAGCCTAGGTTTCTTATGCTGCCACGTGCCCATTTTTTATTTAAAATAAAAAAAAAATTAGATAGATGAGAGGAGGGGACTTGAACTTTGGACTTATGTCAAATGAATAAGATTCTTACACCACTTGGCTAGCACACAATATATACAATAAATATTTTATTTTATTTTTATTTATTTAAATTGCACACGCATCGCGTGTGCCAACCGCTAGTTAGTTTTATATGGATTTCTCCTTTTGGGGGCAGAAATAATTTTTGAAAATTCAAAATATGTTTTGGTGTTTATTTTTGTCAAACTACTTTATTGTGTACAAATTCGCAACTCTTTTATCAATTTTTTGTTTTTTTGTTGTCAAATAGGTAAATCCTGATGTGCGGTTTCTTAGAGGACAGATCATTGAAAACTATGCTGAGTTGTGCATCATCATCGGTAATGATAATCCAATCTGAGTGTTCTGTAAATGATGCTGAAGCCGACTTGGATTGGGCTGCTGACAAGGAAGGTGTAGACACTGAAGTATATCAGAATAGAAGTGACAATGGAAAAGAGTAAGGGAAATATGTGACATGGTCGGATGAGATGGACTGTTGCTTAACAAAGAAACTAATTGAGCAAATGAAGATGGGGAATAAGCTTGAGAAAAATTTTAAGCCCTTGGCATTTAAGGCTGTTGTTAAGGCTTTAAATGAAAATTTCGGGCTTGATTTAACTAAAGAAAACATCAGGAGCCGCTTAAAAACATGGAAGAAACTGTATAGGCTCGTAAATGAGCTTCTCTGTCATAGAGGATTTGAGTGGGATGATGGATGAAAGATGGTTGTTGCAAATGACTCCGTTTGGAATGAATACATCAAGGTACATTTCGTGTTCTCTAGAATTTGTAGAGATGTCTAAAATTGTGTTTGATAATATTCTTGAGTGCCATCTTTAAGATTATTTAAGGCAATAATAAATAGATAAAGAGATTTACTATGTTATTTCCTCAGGACTTGAAATGGATATTTTTTCAGAAATTCAAAATTCTTGTTTTCCCCTCAGGAGTCTTACTTAGTGATGGGTTTATTGAGACTTCATGGAAGGCTTAAACATTTTAATAGAGATTGTATTGGTTGTGCATATTATCGATGAATCCTAAAAGTTGTTTCCAAATGCGCTCTTGCTACTCTTGTTCAACTTCACAGTGCTAAATTAACTTGTATTTCCACAGATGCATCCCGATGCAAAATGTTTACGAGCAAGATCAATTGAGAACTACGATGAGTTGCGTGTTAACATTGGCAATGATCATGCAACTGGTGCTAAATGCGATGTCAACCCCGCTTCAAACAACGAAGAGCACATGGAAATCCCATTAAGGAACATGATGATCGACGAGGAAATGAGCCAAGATCATTCTGGTGATGGCACTCAATGGTCATCTAAACAGACGAGAGCTAGGTCATCTTCATCGTCACGTTCCAAACAGCCCTCAAAGAAGAGATGGGTAAGTGCTGTGATTGTGGAAATGATGGGTTGCATGGCTGCAAATATTGGTAGGATAGCCGATGCATTGACTGGATTTAACCAGTCTGTTGTGCCTGGATGAATTGTTTGAGATGGTTCAGAACATTCCTGGCTTCTATGACAATCTCGTTATCAAGGCATGTGAGTTTCTTTCTTTGGATGAGAAGAGGGCTAAGATGTTCTTAAAATTGGATGAGAGGCTAAGAAAACTGTGGATATTGAAACACTTGCAATCAAAATAGTTTAAAAAGTTAGATTGCCTTCCGGTTTTCTGGATATTTGTACATGTTTTCTTCTTGGGTTGAGAATTTTTTTTTTTTTTAATTATGAATTTGGATAGGAATTTGCAAAAGAAGCGGAAAATGAGAAGAGCTATTTTTTTTTTTTTTAATTTTTCTTGCCTTCTCTTTTTCTTTTCTAATTTCTTACTCTCTTTTCTAAATTCTTACTCAAATTCATGATTCAAATGTAGCTCAAAAGTGGAAAATTGGTGGGAGTTATCCTCCATGTTCACGATGAGTAGCTTACGCTGCTTTTAATCTTTTATTGTTTTTAAAAATCCCAAAATATACACCAATTAATACGATTTGAGTGGCATAAACAATTTTTACTTTTCTTTTAAAGCTGCATACATGTTGCCTTGCTCAGCCCTTTTAGTTAATTTATATCCAAGAATGAATGCAGACGAGCAGTGCTCTAACACACTAGGCTCCAATCTAAGTAACAAGACGGAACTAGCATTAGTCTCTCTTTCATTAAATATGTTGTCTAACAAAGTAATTACATAGCATTTGATGGAGCTAGCATGGAAGAGTACTCAGTACGGTAAAGTGCTTGTCTTATGGGTTTTGAGTGACTTGTAAGGTGTCATATGATAATGTTGTCATCTTTTAATGGGCATTGGTTATCATTTTTGAATCCGGATCTTCTGCCATGGTACCCTGCAATGCTTTTTACGGTGGTCACCAAAACGGCGTCGTTTTGGTTAGTTCCCCCCCCCCCCCTTCTCTCTCATTTGCTGAACCTAACCTGTCAAAAGAAAGAGAAGCTAACAGAGAGAGGCGAGGTCAAAACAACAGTGGTTGAGGGCAATGGCGGCGAGTCGGTGAGGCGAGTCGACTGCGATCGCAATTGCAATGGATATTCAACCTCCGCCTCCTTTCTCTCTCCTTTGTGTATTTGAACCCAAAACCCATCATTGTTTCCATGATTTCAACAATACCCAGTTTTTGAAATTCACTTATGAAGATTGTTTTTTGTCAAGAACATCACGGTTAATTCATGTGATAGAGAATGCCGAGGCAAAAATTGAATGAAAATGGAAGAGTAGAATGAAGGGAATGTAAGATCAGGAAAAGAGGCTGTTCATTTTTTTTTTTTGATCAACAACAAAAGCTTTATTGATAAAACTGAAAAATGAGGGAAGAGGATGAGGCATCCTCTAAATACAAAACAATGAAAAGCCAACAGAAAAAAGTCCCTAACCGACTAAAAACAAGCAAAAGCTTACAAAGCACACACCGCCAACCAATCTCTAGCTAACAAAAAGAGTGGAACTCCCTTAAATAAAGAGTTCCCTGACGCCCAAAAAGAAGATAAGTGACAAACATGATCCCATAAACAGTCCACCTCCCGAAACTTATCTTTAAACAACCTCTGATTTCGCTCCCACCATAGCACCCAAAAAGTTGCAAAGACAGCACAAGTCCATAAAATTTTGGCTCTCTTCAATCCTCCAAATGTATGAAAATCAATTAAGAGCATATGCACACTTCTTTCTGGGGCCACCCACATACCATTTCCAACACAAAACAATCTATGCCATAAATTCAAAGCTATTGGACGATGCAAGAATAAATGATCCACGGATTCCCTGCTCTTACAACACAGAATGCACCACTGAGGATTTAAAAAACGATTGGGTCTCCTTTTCTGCAATGTATCATTTGTCAAAATTCCCCCATGAACCAAGGCCCACATGAACACCTTTACCTTTAAAGGAGCACAAGCCTTCCAAACTTTTTTACAAAAAGGAAATTGAGGGATTTGAGGATTATCGATGATGTAATCAAAAAAAGACTTACAAGAAAATATTCCGGACGAATGAAGTGCCCAAACCCTCCTGTCCTCCAAAAGAGGAGATAAAGAAAAGTGATCAATTCTAGATAATAAAGAAACCAACTGTGAAGCGTCCCTATCATTAAGATTTCTAGAAAAATCAAAATTCCAAGCAATTGGAGCTAAGAAAGAGCAAGCCATGGAAGCAATTGAAGAATTATGAGAACGAGCCACGCGATAAAGATGCGGAAAATCCGCAGCAAAAGAAGATTGACCCATCCAAACATCCTCCCAAAACCGAACAATTTCCCCATTACCCACCCTTACAGAAAGATGTCGAGACCAACACGTGAAAATTTGAGAAATTGACTTCCAAGGAGCACGACAACTACCCCTTAAAACCACTCGTGAATCCCTACCATTGTCCTGAATCCCGTACTTGCTTCTTATAACCGAATGCCATAGTGAATCAATCTCCAGTGGAAATCTCCATAACCACTTGCCAAGAAGGGCCAAGTTCCTAGCTACAATGTTACCGATAGCCAAACCCCCTTTCTCCTTAGGTAACGACACCACCTCCCAATTCACCAAATGATCATTTTTCCCCTCATCCTTACCTTCCCAAAGAAAAACCCGCATCAACTTTTCTATTGACCTTGCCACCTTAACCGAAATTTTGAACAAAGATAAATAATAGATAGGAATTCTGCTCAAAACAGTCTTAACCAAAGTGTACCTTCCCCCTCGAGATAATAAAGCCTTACTCCAACCTTCCAACCTTTTGCCAATCTTTTCCATTATTAGAGTCCAAAAAGCTTCACTTCTAGGATTACCCCCCAATGGGAGACCCAAATACTTAATCAAAAGGGACTCTATACCACAACCTAAAAGAGACACCCTACTTTGAAGTTGATCTTGCTGCATATTAATTCCCACCACACTACTTTTCCCAAATTAACCTTGAGCCCCGAAATAAGCCCAAAAATTCTCAAGATCGAATAAAGGTTTAAGTATCTGATTTTCATCTCCCGTGGAAAAAAATATAATATCATCCGCATATTGTAAATGAGTCACACTAACTCTATCCCTCCCCACCTTCATCATCTTCCTCATTGGTTCGCAATTATCGTTTGAAACAAGTGATTTTGGTTGGGAAGAGAGGTGGGTCGAGCACTCCTGTGCCTACTTGGAAGATGGATTCAAAATCACCTCCTCCAAGTGTTCTACAAAATGCTAAATCAATTAAATATCCACCAAGTATGGATCTCTCTGTGTCGGCGCGAAGGTCGCCGGAGAGTATGGGGCCAAAGGTGACTCTGTTCCTTCCTTAGCTTCTGGATTTTTATTTTATTTTTTTGGGTGTGTTTGGCCTCAAAATGACGTCGTTTTGGGACACTATAGGGAGCATTACAAAGAAGTATGGCAGAGGATCTTGACTCATCATTTTTGTCATTTGAGTTGATCTAAAATAGGCTTACACACACACATCAACAAAAATATGTTCATCAAAAGATTTTACCCTACATTAGAGTTTTAAGCATGGAAGAACATACAAACTCAAATTTTCTTTTATCAGAAAAAAAAAAAAAAAAAAAAATGGTCATATGGAAAGCAAGGAATTATAAGAAGCAATTAACACAAACGTAAATGGTTTCCTCCACCACAAATATAAACTGATAATCAGCTTTGATCGAAACTGGGATGCAGACAACCATTTGATGAATTTTACAGACAAAGGAAAACAATAGGCCAAGCGGTTTAGAGCTCACTCATTAGATTTGATAAGTAAATCTGGGTTCGAGTCTTCATGGGGTGACATGATTGCCATCCACCTTTACTATCAGCTTCTGTTCATTAAGACCTTGGTGGGGCTGTTGGGGTCAAAATACAGCTCAAGTTCGTTTCGAGGGAGCGCTTGTGGTTCCCCTGCTTTGTCGGGCACATCTAGGGTCAAACTACAACTACTCTCAAATTAATGCAGTCTTTGATCAGAACAATCCCAAGGTCACATTCTCCAAAGAGTAATGCTATACCCAAGAAAAACAAAAAAATTCACAAATATGAAATGTCTAGTTCTTAAATCACAGACTGATGTGTCAAATGCAAACAAGGAGGTGCCACATAAGTTTGTAAGTGAGGATTATACCGAAGTTTATGTGTCTCAAAAACTGTCATGTAAACTTCGGTGATATGAGATCTGATGAATACCCATAAAAAGAATGTGAAAAAATATTAGTACAGAATGAGTAAGTAAATCACTGGTCAGAGTGGTCAAAAACTTACAATTGCCGTTAACTACTATGACTGGTGACAAACAACAGCAGTGCATGAAGAATCGCCATCTACAATCCACATACCTAATTCTTCAAGCTGTTTCTGAATTAAATCTAATCTCATCTCGAATGACCAGAAAATTATTTTCTTTCCATCCCCCAAAGAGGTTTGATCAGCATTACTCGTGTTGATGTTCACACCAAAGCCCATATCATCAATGCTCTTAATTTTCACTCCCTTCTGTTCTAATACTTTCGCCACTACATAAACAAAGTTTCTGTCATCCATTGAAAGCAAATCTTTACTTTTCAAAGACTCCGCCATCGTTGCAACCTTGTAGATAAAATCATCAACCCAATTTTTCCGAGCAGACGATGAGTTCCTAACAAGGAGAGCTTTAGAGCTCTTCCCAACATAGAAATCATAGTTGGGATTGGTGGAATTAAAAAATAAATCACTACTAACTGGAAGCATGTTCCCATCCACCACCCATGTACTATACCCAAGTTCTAATATCATCTTAACTACATAGCTTGCCACTGAAACCTCCTTGGTCAATTCCGTACTGATTTCTTGAAAAGCTATCGATTTCTGGTTTTTCATATGGTCAAAAAATTGGTCCACATCAATCACAGGATGTCCTCGTCTTGCAAGATCAAGCAAAAAATTAGATTTAGGACCCATTAATATGTAGTTTTGAATATTTAGCCTCTCAAAGTGGCAGAGCAAGTTTCTTGTCACTGCCTCTGATACCTTTTGTAGGGCCACAAGTATAACAGAATCCAGTTTCTGCCGAGAGTGAACAACAGCCCCAAGTTCATTGGAACTCCTAACAACTATATTGGGAAAAACTTGTCCAAAACAGAAATCAAACCACTTCAATTTGCTCAGTGGCTGCATTTCCAAAAGATTGAAATCAAGAGATTTTTCATCCAGTAAATATGAATCTGGCCCTGCTGTTTTCCCATAGTTAACGCCAGCATCCCTATGGGAGATACTGAGTGCTCTCTCATGTGAAAAGTTTGTATACAGATTGAAGTACCCACGAGAATGGATAAATTTAATAAACCAAGGAGTCCATATTCTTTCTCCCATTTTTTTGTACCACCCTGTTGTCACCTATAAAAAAATGGAGTTAACGCAAGAGTATTGACTTCCATTTTCCACTAAACTTAGATAAAGCAAAAAATTATAAAAGTAAAGTGGGAATTAATTTACCATCCCCTGAAGAAATGGCTTGATGCCCTTGGCCTTGTGTGCATCATACCAAAAACGAAATTCTTTCCAGGGCCTCGGAAACAAAAGCTGGCCCCAAGTGCCAACCAGCTGGTACAAGAAAACACGTGTACCACTATCCAATTGCATTTTATTTCCATGTTTACCTGACATCAGTAAACAATTTGATAACTATAGAATGAGAAGATGAATATTAACAGTGCAATCTGGCATAGGAACCTTAACAAATGCTCGAAACTGCAATAACTATCACATGGATACAGTAAAATATGCAGCTATACAGAATTTTTATAATCAGCAGTTTGATATTTGATTGGTATGTGATAATTGAAATGAGAACAAAACAAAACCAAACTAACAGGCCAGGAATGTTCTGTTCAGCACTTTTAAAGGATATTTAGGCCTCGTTTGGGAACAGGTTAATTTAGTAACTTTTTGGCTATTTGGCTAAAATATGAGCTAAAAAAAACTAGTATGTTTGGGATGACTTTTTGGCTTTTTACGAAAAGATGTGCAAAAAGTAGAGAGAAAAGAGAATCTTTGACTTTTTGGTATGGGTTGTTGGCTTTTTGGCTAATTTAGTAACTTTTTGACTTTTTGGCTAAAATGGAGGGTTCCCAAACGAGGCCTTAATAAGCCCTAGAATCTTGAGTTTCACTAGTAACAAGAAATGCTAATTGGGCTGTGCCTTGCGATTAGGTCAATAAATTCAGTTATTTTCCATTAAGTATGATCCTTCACAAGAATAAGGTAATAAAGCAATATGTCGAACCCAAGCGGTTGGCCTGGTGGCAAAGGCTTGGGTCTTGAGGATGTGATCCCTCCAAGGTTAAGAGATCGAAACCTCTTAAGTGCTAATAATTTCTTGGGATCATCAAACTGGGGAGAAAACTCTTGAACTAACCATGGTACACTTATAGGAAACTCCTTGCTGAGGATTTGTGCACCCTAAGCATTAGTTGGGCTTTGATCCAGACAATCCGGTGCCAATTAAAAAAAAACCAATATGTCGAACAGGACCATCTTGCTCTAAACGGCAGAGCACGTTCATAGATAGCGCATTGCAATTCCTGTGGGTTAGATAATTGAATTTACAGTTGATGTCCACTTCTTTCAACTGCATGAAAAGTCATAATCCCTGTTACCTTTTTCAAAACCCCTTTCAAATTTGGCAAAATCACAAAATTTTGCAATTTCCATTAGGTTTGTCCAATTTAATAATTCCAAACTTTAGCTAAGTTACATCAAATATATCAATCGAATGGCTGTTTCAGTTTTCTCAAGTTCTAAGAAATAAAAAGTTCCAACTCTCAATCTCATTTTCTTTGCTAATCCTACAGTTTCTGAGCAACCAAACAAACGAGAGATCAAACAAAATGGGTAAGAAGTAATACCTGGAACAAACCTGGGTCGCTGTAGCGATGCCCCATAGATTGAAGGACTAAAATTGGAAGCATTATAGTAATAATTAACAATCAAACCCTTCAAAAATCCGTAATACAGAGGTGAAACCTCCAAATCATCTTCCACAACAAAGGCAAACTCGTCATCCGAACTCGGCCACCACGACTCCAACCACTGCGCTTGCAACCCTACATTTCCAGTCCGGTAAAGCACCAATTTTTCACCGAATTCCCAAACAAAACCATCAACAAAATCCAGAATTCGACGCGATTCACTCAGTTTTCCATCAAAATTATCAGTTGAATCGCCCGTGATTTTGAAGTGGTCAATGAAGATGTGAAGATTGACCCTGTCATTGTGGTAATGGGCATTGGAGAGAGATCGGAGGCAGCGAGAGAGAGAGGCGATGCGATCGAAGGCGAGGACTTTGATGGTGAGAATGAAATTGGCATTGGTGTGATTAGGTGAAGTGGGAGTGGTACACTGGTTTTGGTTGAAGGAGGTTTGGGAAGACTGAAATTGAGGTAGTGAGAAGTTGTAGAGAGAGAAGAGGAATAGAGAGGAGAGAGAGAGAATGAGGAAGAGAGGGATGAAGCTTTTCTTTGGGTTTGTTGCCATATTTGGAGTTTTGAATTGTTAGGTTTAGGGTTTTGAGAGAGGAAGATGAATAGGACAGTGTGTGAATGTTCTCTTAGCATAGGGAAAATTACACTCATTAGGAATTTATTGGTTGAAGTATTGTGTGACACATGTATTATGATTGGCGTGAGAAATTAGATTTATAATTTTGTATTAAATAATTAGAATTATGGTGATTTGGATTGATTTTGTTATAGTGCTTCACAACTAATTAATATTTTTTCCTTACTATTACACAAATTACAGACAGCACCCCACTAGTTTAAGAAAATGACATCGATCTCCTTGATATTTGAGTTGCATTGCACTGTGCCCCCTAAGCTGTCAGGGATACGTTATAAGCTTAGACGGAATGTGATGATGTAAGTGATTTTTATATGTTATTTGGTATTTTACTCCTGTGTATATATTGGGTTAGAAATAGATACAATCAAATATAATCAAGAAAAAAAAAATTTTATATAATTAATATGTTACGTGATTGAAATGATATAATTTATCAACAAAAAATATATATTATGTTATCTTGACAACACGTACCTCGTAAAGGTAAAATTAAACATCTTTTCTCTTTTAAGTTCTTCATTTCCCTCATCTCAATGCTAGACTTTCCCTTGATATTCTTGAACTCAAATACCACAATATTCCCTCCAAATGATAATTTGAGTACAATTTTAATAAAAAAACTTAAATGATATGAACCATTTTAATCTTTACTCTCTTTTTAATTATTTTCTTTTAAAATTTCAACTCATTCCAAATCTCTCTTTTAATCGTATTTGATGAAAGGAAACAATCTTCAGGCTTTATAAGTTTTCATTAAATTTAACTAAAACTATGATTGTTAAAAATTCAATAATAGAATGTAATAATAGAATGATAGAAGTTGGGCTTTCCCTTGTGAGAATTCTAAAAGGTACTTTCTCAGCTCCCATTTAAAACTTACTATAAAAGCATCAGACACTGCAAAACAATTGACAATTCATTACATAACTAACTAAACATACAAAAACAAATCCCGGGTTTCATGTTTCAGCCACTGAACACACCACCACTATAGCCACCACCGGCTGCCACCTCCACACCCCTTCAACCTGCTGCATTCTGCTCCTCTGGTCTGACGACTTCCAAGGTACAAAAAATTAGGTTTACACCCTCTCTCTTGTTCATTTGGAGGTTGAAAATTGATTCCAGTGCTCCATGGCTTGCACAAACCATCCCACTCTCTAGCTTCCTATGTAGCCTAGCCGGTGAAGGATGATTGCTAAAACAAGCATAAATATCGCCAAAACCATACCCGGTTTCCCCAGCAGCCAATTTTTTGTCTTCTTCGCCTTTTCCACTCCACCGTGAATCCTATCTGCCCATCGCATCTGGAACAGCATTCATTTAAAAGAAGAATAAAAAAAGGTCATACTCTGAACGCATAGCGCTTAAACACATAACTGTAGATCAAGGACATAAAATTAACACAATATTCTCAATTTTGTCCCTGGTGGATGCACTCACCAAAATAAGCATGAGTTATCAAGTTCCCAACTCTCAACTCATGACTAAGGTAGTCCATCCTAACTATAATATTTCATGTACTATGAAATAATTGTGTGGGGTTTTAAATTTTTATTATCAACTCAATGGGTTCACAAACATAGTCCTCTTAAGGCTTGGAAAAGGGCTAATCGCATTGATTAGCCATTGTCCCCTCAGAAGAAAGAGAAGACCATAAACTCCGTAAAGTGCCTAGTTATTTTTGGTCCTTCATTTTAACATCTGAAAATAATTAACAGGTAAACACAAGCATAAGCTCACGTATGTTTCAGCAAGACTGAAAGCTATGATATTCAGGTTAGTACGAATTTGACTGAGGTTTTTTTTATTTAATAAAGGTTGGGTTCTTTTCTGTGTTTCTCTTTCCGTTATTTACTCATGTTACTACAACTTGAGTGAGGGCTTCAAAGGAAGGCATGATGTGTAATTTCAAATTGCAGAAACACTGGGCACTGGGCAGAAAAGTTTCTTTTTCTTTTTTCCGACAATTCCAGCACAAAATCCATTTCATGAATATAGATAGGTTTATCCGTAGAAGGTAAATAATAACATCACAAATGAACAATCATGCATAGAGATTCAAATCAACTCCAATCTGATACATGAAAGTAGCAATAATATTTATGTTGGGTGAGATGGGAGTCTTGGCAATAATATTCGTGATAAAATAAAATAAAATAAAAAACAGATTTCAACAAATTCTAATATAGAGATGAATGTATCAAATCTATCTCATGTAAAGAAAGAAGCTGACTCCAAATGATAACTTTTCAAATGTGCAATTAAAATAATATATCAATGATCTAAATTTTGCTGACAAACAGAACTACAAATATGTATCAAGTCACAAAGTATAATTTATGCAAGAAGATACCATTTTATCCAAGTCATCTGGTGAAAAAGATGACATCGCTTGTTGAGCTTTTTCTGCATCTTCCTGAGAAAGCTTAAATCCAAATTGTTCACCCATGTTTGCCATCATGTCTGGGCTCATGTTTTTAATCATTGATGTGAACATCTGCCAATTTGTAAGCAAGCTAAGAATTACATAAGCAAATAAGGAGACATTCACATTTTATTTATCAAAGACATGTTTAGATAGAGATCATTTCACCATGAGTTAACAAATAAAAGCACAATCCCATCCTTTCAAATAGAGATCATTGTGAAACAAAAAGGGAGTCATACCTTATAAAATGAACTCATCACTAAAAGTCGTAAGTAATGGAATCATCACTTTAAGTCATAGTGCGGAATTTCAATTATGTAATTTAATTTCCTTTAGATTTTTTTGATCAAGGAATTATAGTGGTCATATTTGGCGTAGTTTTTAGATCAGAGTTGTAGAAAACTGAAAACAAAATCAAGAATTCGTTTGGTTTGTTTTGTTGATTTCAAAAGCTATTTATTAAAAATAAGCTAAAAGAACCAGTTTTCTGTTGAATATAGAAATTAGAGTAAATAAAATCTTTTTATTTTTAGTATTATGTATATAATCTGTGATTGAGTCAATCACTGACTTAGTAGTGTTTCCCTTAGTTATATCGTTTTCTTATTTATATCGTTTCATACATTGTATCATGAATCTGTCATATATACATGGTCTCTACCTCATTCATGGGTAAGCCAAATAATTCTTTTCATTCTTTTTTTTTTTCAGGAAACACCAGCATGTTGTTTTATGTTCTCCATTTTTAGTGCTCTAATTAGAAATAAAATGATCAAGAATGCTGTTTTCCAAAATTTTCAGATGCTCGTAATTTTTTGAATTCCTAAATTTGTCCTACAAGTGAAGCAAAGCTGAATTTTTTTGAGATGTGATGCAGGAAAAATTTATTTCAATTTGATAGATATGGAATGCAATCAAATGATTTCAGTAACATGAGGTGTCCAAACACATCTTATATATAAAAGTGCAGGCATAAATGCAAGTGTACAGAGATCAAATACCTGCCGCATGGCTGGATCTTTCATTTGGTTTTTCATTTGTTCTTGCACATCAGCAGTTGGGTTGAGGAAGCTTGATTGAGGGGTAGTTCTGGAATTTGAAAACGATCCATGAGAAGAACTACTTTCGCCAGCATGATCTCCCCTAACTGCAAAAGTTTCCCGATCTTCAGCAGGTTTTGATTTAGTATCTGATCCAAGTCCATTAGAATCTTTCCCTTTCAATGATGAAGCCATTTGAAACATGTTTTGAAGATCTTCTGCTGACATATTACTCATCATATCACTTGCCATTTTGAGCATGTCAGGTGCCACATCAGTGGGAACTCGGCCAGGTGTGAAGCTGTTGAAATCAGAATCCGAAGAACCTCTCTTAAGATATGGATTCTCCCCCTGGAAGGAGGAAGCTAACTGGAACATTCTATGCAGTTCTGCGGGAGACATCTTGCCGATCATATTTGAGGCAGTCTTCATCATATCAGGTGATACCCCATCAGCCTTTCCACCACTCACAGCAGCAAGAGTTTCAGGATCAGCATGAGACATGAAATTTTGGAAGGATCTACGAAAAACACCCCAAAATATGGACAATTAGGATGGGTAAAATTTCTTTATGGTATAACTCAACAATTTGACATAATGCAAAGAACTTAGCAAAAAAGAAGTGGAAGAGGAGAACAAATTGCAAGACAACTTATTAGAGTTGCTTAAAATATACCAAATTTAGTCTTCCTAGAACGTCTAAGTTGGAATGGCAACATAAAAATCATTGCAATTGAGTTTTGAAAACCATGGATATACCTAGTCTGGAAATGCCATTGTGATTGATTGATATATTCAACTTGGCATATTGAATTGAAATGAGTTTAACTGATGAATTTGAAATTTTAATTGGTAATAATACCCCTAGGCCATGTTTGCTTGGGCGGACTGGATTAGGTTGGATTAACATTCCCATGACTAATAGTCCTAGGACTACTAATCCCTTTGAATTATGTATCTTATCCTGTGTTTGGATTGAGTTAGGATTATAAGGAGGGACTAATAATCCAGACTTTGGCTTAGTCCTCCAATTTATATCCCACTCCCCTCTCTGGGATTAAATAGTCCATCATATGTGGGATACCATATCCGGATGGATTGTTAGTCCGTACTTCAATTGTTTAATCAAATATCGGATTAATAATTTTATTGAACTATTAGTCCAATCCCAAGCTCATGTCCACCCAAACAAACATGGCCCTAAGGTTTGGCCTATTCAACCCCCATTGTGATTATTTATTTTGGGTATACTTTTAAGAAAAGTTTATTCATAGAAAAATTATTATTATGCAATTTTTCTTTTCACATTAGTATCTTACAATTCTTAATCCAATCCTCCAAGCCTCTCCAACGATGCAAGGTAGGATCTCGATTTTGACAACCTTGACTTGGACAAAAGCAAAAATGGCCCTTGAACAATTTTTTGATTAATGCAAACAAACCTGATAGCTTCTGGATCATCTTTTAAAGAGTTAACACACTCTGAATTAGTTGAAGGAGCCTCAGTGTTACTCTCTGGCTGACTCTTTGAGCAGCCACTGGTTTCTTGCGGTTGTGACACCAAATATTCCTTAGCTGAACTTTCACAATTTTCTGATGACACAGACTGCTCTTCTTCAGTTATTTCTTCAATAACCAATCCTATTGAAAACAGAAAGATAACAAGACCAGTAAAACTACAAGAAATGAAACATGGATTTGTTGGAGGTTTCATAATTATTATGTCCTGGGAAAAGCTTGAATGAATGAAAAAGCAACATACCACTTGATGTATTGCCACCACCTTCTGTCACCAATCTTTCCTTGGCATCCCTGCATCAATTGACAGCCATTACCACTACATGCCAAATGGAACACCTAGTCTCTTACTCGCTATCACAGTCAACAGTATAACACTGGACTGAACAAGGAACGGCAATGAGGTATAGAATACACATAAGGTACAACAGAGTATGAATAAAGTAAAAGCGCACAAATCAGATTTGGGCACAAGCAGAACAAAAAATATGTATATAGAAAAGAAAAAAAATACAAGGCTTGATATGCTTTAAAAACAAGCATAAATAAAAGGGACAACAACCACACACTTAATAATCCACTCTTTAACTCAAGAGGGCAAGGCCATTATTGCCTGATAAACAAGCAAAAAGGGAAAAAAGAAGGCGAGAACAGTCCATGAAGGATTATAAGAGAAATCTACCAAAGAAGTTTTATGAATATGGCTCACACAAAAGACCCAACGTACATAAAATTTAAATACCTTAAGACGTCTGCAATAGTTTCATCATCGGGGGAAACTTCATGTGCTTTACTCAAATCAGAGACTGCATCCTAGCATATTTGACAAAATTTACTAGATAAGACAAACAGATATGCAGATTGCTGCATAACAACATAAAGAAGCAGAAGTCTGCGACCACTGCAAACAGTCACTGGAATGTATGGATGCTCACTTCTAATTGTCCTAATTCTTTATAAGCTTGACCCCTGCGGTAAAGAGCTTTGACATTCTTTGTGTCATATGCCAAGACCTGTAATCATAAAAAACATGTAATTGATTACTTTTCCTTCTTCAACAATGCAAAACAATTGTACTGAGCTTCAAAAATGACACGCATCCAATGCTCAAGCAAAAAATAATGATAACATTAACATTTTTCTCTCTCCACCGAGATATGCAGAAAGTATATAGGCAATAAAGGAAAGGAGGAGAGCGGGGAGAGCTTATTGTTTTCCTCTTCCTAAGCCTATGATAACATAACAATGAATTTAACTACTCGTTATTTGCCACTAAAACGCTAGTTCGCAGCATGTTTTGAGAATCATGGTCTGACAAAATCACTCAAACTGACTTGCCCATACCTCGGTTCCTTCTTTTATGCACTCATCATACTGCATTGTTTTCAAGTAACACGACATCATGTTAAGAGAGCATGCCAACAAGAGTGATCTTCCGTTGGAGGATGGAATACCTTTCAGGTTCTTCTTTGCCTAAATATGTTTAAGAACAAGGGAAGAAAGAAGAACAAAAGGAAATAAGAATTCATTATTGCAGAACTTTAAGATGCATACACTAAGTAGATTCACACATGAAATGTATAAATGGAAACAGATCAAAAGCTACACTTACAAGCAAGTATTTCTGCAATGCATCATTATACCTGCCCTGGCTGTGAAGCTCATTCCCCTGCCATAATGAGAATGAATCCATAAATACATGGTATATGGCTAGATGACAATACATCTCTTAAACAGATGTATTTACTGTAACTATAGCAATATGACTTCTGAGCCTATCTGATCATGTGATAAATATGTGAGCGAAAACTGCAAGGGAAGGTGCAGAAGGAGATTTAGAGGTCACTCAATTTAGATAAGCACTTGTTGCTTTATTTCAAAAAATCCAATTTCAAGAGTTGTTCTTTCTTCTTCCTTTTTTTTTTTCTTTTTTTTTTTTTGTCGTTGTTTAGTTCTTAGTGTACTAACCTTGCTAATTTATATACTTTGGTTCAGAAAGAAGATTAAATGAGAAGATACTCAAAGAGTAGAAAAATCGCAGTTATAAATCCTGATTAATAGTCTCAAGAAACTAAGAGTTCATATCAATCTACAAATAAGACATTAAGAAAATTTAAGCAACCTAACATTACTCAATCAGACAAATTGATAACATCTCACCGTTCCATTTAAACAAAACTATCATTGGGCACAAACCCAGTTTCTTCACCAGCATATAAAGGATGCCTGTAGGATTCTGTTGTGTATGAATTTATAAGCTTCAGAAAAAGATGGGGAATTTTCGAGATAGCAATGGCATACCTGTTTCTTCAGCATCTGAGTTGCAGTTATTTCATAAGTGATTTGTGCATCAGCACGTGCATGCATTGCAGCTATCTCTTCAGGGGATGCATTAGCCATCTTCTCACCAATCTCAGCCATCTCCTCTGGACGAGTATACTTCAACTGTTCAGCAGCATTCCTCAAGTCTTCAGGCCTCATGTTTTTCATGCTTTCAGTAGCCATTCTCATCAAGTCAGGATTAGACATCATCTGAAATGTCAATGGTGCAACATGACCATAAAAAACAAAGTGCAATTCAAATTGAACACACAGGATCAATAGTTGTGTGGAAATTATAACTAAAAGAGCAGTCTCAGTGCACGAAGCTAGTGTGGGTCTGGAAGGGCATAAATTATCACATGGGTCAGGAAGACCATGTGGCCGTGTGCCCATCCAATTGTATCTTGTGATTTCTCTACTATTTTCTTGTTTTTAGGGCCATGTAATTATTCTAGCCCCTACTATTGGTTAGGCACACCGCCAATATAAATTCTCCGAAGACAGGATAATTACTCTGGTAGGGGGCCTTATCCCGCATGAAAAAGTTAGCGCTACACTAGAAAACATAGAACGCTAATAGGCTGTAAAACGAACCAAGCTACCCGAACTCCATTTTGGTTAAAAAGCTTGTTTTATATCAACTTGTAATGTAAACAAGCCAAACCTAAACATATTTTATATGTTGTTAAGTTATCAAGCTAAGCTTGATCACTCTACTATTCGGCCTGAGGTGATTATATGCACTATGAAAAAAATAAGTCATTTGAACCAAATCGACTCAAATGGTAAACAAATTAAGCTTGAACATATTTTCATGCCCGTTGAGTTTTCAAACCAAGCTTTGAAAACCTACTACTCGCTCGACTTTTACGATATGAAAAGCTAAAAAGGGAAAAGAAAGATAGTATTCATGATTTTAGTCATTCAATTTGAACCAATTTCAAATCTAACCTGAAAAACAACCAAATAAGCCACCAAAAAAAAAAAAACTATATATATTCAAATTATAACGAATATTAACATACCCAGAAACATCAGACATTTAATTTATCAAAATTAGATTCAATTGCAGATGGGTTTTCCCAAACTCTTGAATTTACGAACATAATTGAATCGAACACAGAGAAAGGAGGTCAAAAGAGGGTGACCTGTTGTTGAATCCTGGCCATCTCAGCGGGCGACATGCGACTCATCTGCTCCTGGGCGAGTCTCATCAATTCAGGATCCATCATTCCGTTGAACATTCTCGAAGCCCTTTCACGCAATCGATGATCAACAACAACTATTGAATTGCAAATTTGCAATAGATCTTCGAATGTTCGAACGAAGAACTACGGTTTGAATTCGAGGAAACAGACAATTTCGAGAATCAGGGAGAATTTTTTGATTGGGCTTTTTAGATTTCGATTGAGAGAGCATCTAAATTTGAATACTGGCATATGCAACCAATGTATATATATATATATATATACGTGTATGTATGGGTTTGTTTTGGGTACACAAATTTAAAGCATCGGTTACTTTAAAATGTTTTGAAGGCCTTTTAAACCTTTTTAAGTATTTTTATTTAAAAATGAGTAAATTACTCTTTCGCTAAATATTTTATTAAATTTGAATAAAAAAAAAATACGAATTTCTCTATTTAATATTAGTCATTTTAATAGTGAATTTACACTTGTCATCAAAATATAGGTCGCCCGGCAAAAGCAAATGAAAAATAAAAATTCTGCAACAAAGATAATGTATTCCGGATGAGATGCTCCAAGTCATCAGATTAAGTTCACAAAATGTGACATTTTTTAATCAAGAGAATAAATTGATATGAACGATAGCTTGAGAAATGAGGTATGTTTTTTGATTTGTTTCTACTAGATTTAAGCAATTCCATTAAGTTGCAAGGAAAATTTACTAGAAAAATTTCTTGAGAAAAATGAGTTAAAAGGAAATGTAAGGAAAATAAAATATAGGGAAAGTCTATAGTACATTTTGTACAAAAAATATACGGTACATACAAAATCAATGGTTAGGATTGAGCCACATCATTAAAAGTGACCTGCTAAACAGGTCACTTTTTATAGTTATGAGCTAAAATCATATTTCTTCATAACTATAATCAAACTGATCATAACTTAGCTATAACTACATCTTATAACCAACACCATTTTGTTCATAACTAATATCGCATATTTCATAACCACATCTCATAACCAACACCATTTTGTTCATAACTAATATCACATATTTCATAATCATAATCACATATCTCATAATCAACACTACTTTGATCATAACAAATATCACATATCTCATAACTATTGATCACGTATCTCATAACCACATCTCATAACCAATCCCTTTGAGTCATAACCAACATCACATATCTTATAACCACTAGTCACATATCTCGTAACCAACACCTTTTTGTCATAACCAATATCACATATCTCATAACCACTAATCACACATCACATAACTACTACCCACATACATCATAACCACATCTCATAACCAATCCCTTTGAGTCATAACCAACATCACATATCTCATAACCACTAGCCACATATCTCGTAGCCAACACCTTTTTGTCATAATCAATATCACATATCTCATAACCACTAATCACATATCTTATAATTAACACCTTTTGCTCATAACCACATCACTTTGATCATAACCAACATCACATATCTCATAACTACTAGTCACATATCTAATAACCAACATCACATATCTCACAACCACTAGTCACATAACCAACATCTCATAACTCATAACCATTAATACATATAGCATAACCACACCCTTTGACACCACTTTGCTCATAACCATTACCCAAATATTTCATAACCACCAACACATATAGCATAACCAAATACCCTTTGACACCACTTTGCTCATAACCATTACCCACATATCTCATAACCACTAACACATATAGCATAACCAAATACCCTTTGACACCACTTTGTTCATAACCATTACTCACATATCTCATAACCACTCATAACCATTACCCACATATCTCATAACCACTTACACATGTAGCATAACCAAATACCCTTTGACACCACTTTACTCATAACCATTACCTACATATCTCATAACCACTAACACATATAGCATAACCAAACACCCTTTGACACCACTTTACTCATAACCATTACCCACATATCTCATAACCAACATCACATATATCATAACTACTAATCACATATCTCATAACCAAACACCCTTTGACTTATAACTATACCACTCTGCTCATAACCAAAATCACATATCTCGTAATCACTAATCATATATCTCATTACCTTTACCCACATATATTATAACCACATCTCATAACCAGCACCCTTTGTTTCATAATCAATATCACATATATCATAACCACTAATCATATATCTCATAACCACTACCTACATATAGGGGTGTAAATTTAGCCCATGAGCTCGCGGCACACCCCAAGTCCGCTCGTGCCCTAGGTAGGCCTAACTAGGCTTAAGCCTAAACCCAACCTAAGACCCTGAGCTATGTGTTCTAGAGCCCGACCCGACCCTGGTGTGTTATGGAGTGTGACCCATCCTGTGAGATCGTCCCGAAATTTTCTTTCCCATCTAGCTCGACCTGACCCCAATGGCTTCCTGCCCCCATTATCAATGCAATGGTCAAAAATTTAAATCAAAACTATTTGAAAGAGTCATATAACCGTTAATTCCACCAACAATCAATTTTATTTTTATATATATAAATTAACTCCTCCCTCCCAAGTCCTATAAATACCACCCCTCTCACATTTTATTTCTCACAACAAATTTGTCTCTCAAACTCTCATTCTCTCTAAACTTTCATACATATACAAATCTTTGGCCGTACTTATGATTTTATCAATTTGTACATATCTTATAGAACTGTTGAAAATGAATATTACGATTTTGTTGTACTGTTTTGCTATCTCAGCTCTCTTCATCTATCAAACATCTCTCTCATTCCTTACTGTCACTGTAGATATCTCCGATGTTCCTTATTGGAAACAACACCATCTTTGACATTATTTTCACAGACGACAAGTCCGTTCAGTCTCTCTTACTCATATTCCCTTTCCTTTCGCTCTATTGATTAATTTTCTCTAACTCTTATTTCCTGTTCCATGGCTATAAGTCGTGGATTAAATTATTTAATTATTGTCATTACATTCTGTGTTTATCTGTATCATTAGAGATCCCGATTGGTGATTAAATTATTTAAAAATTTTAGATGTTTTTGTTACACCAATTAGTGGATAGTTACATAATTTTTGGTTAATGTTATGAAATTTTGAAAATTAGTTACGACATTTGTGATTTTCTAGAATTTTAAACAATTTCATTACGCCAATTAGTGATGCAGTTATGTATTTTCTATTTTATATCACAAAACTTTGTGACTTGATTACAATATTATGGTCTGTTTGGTAACTATTCCGTTTTTAGTTTTCAGTTTATATTTATAAAAATTTGAAAACTGTCATAAAAACTTGTTTGATAATTTTTTTTGGTTTATAAATGATTGTCTCAGTTTATAAATTTGAGAAAAAAACGTAAACTCAAAAAATGAGTTTACGTTTTCAGTTTTTAATTTTTTTTTCAATTAATTTATTTTCAATTATTTTTTTCAAATGATTTTTTTTGAAATAATTTTTTAATTATTATTTTTCAATTAATTTTTTTTTTCAAATAATTTTTTTTCAATTAATCTTTTTTTTTCAATTAATTTTTTTTCCCAATTAAATTTTTTTTCAATTATTTTTTTTCAAATATTTTTTTTTCAATTATTTTTTTAATTAACTTTTTTCAATTATAATGTGTGTGATCCCATTGTTATAAATAATAAAAATAAATATAAATATTTTAGGTCTGAACAAACATATTTTTCAATTTATATTTTTAAAATTTTGTAAACATTTGTTCAAACCAAACGCATTTGTAATTTATGTTTTTCTAAAAATAAACAAAAACCAATTTATAAAATTTTTGTAAACATAAACAAAAAACGTAAATATTACCAAACACTACCTTATAGTTTTTAAAATTTTGTCTATTATGTTTACGCCAATTTATGGTGTGATTATACATTTTGTAATTGATGAGTAAAATATTTTTTTTATTAATTTTACTTAATAAAAATATATGAGAATTTATATTAAAAATAAATAAAAAAAATTTGAGTATAAATTGATAAAATTATAAATTAATAATTTATTTTATTATAAGACTCTAATTATTTTATTTTATTTTTATTATGATTATTACATAATTTCCCCCAAATAATTTCGCCCAAAAATTTGGAACAAACATCCAAATTTCCAAATTTTGTGAAAATCAAATTCCCTCCTCTCATGAGAAATCCCTCAGACCCTTTCTTCATCCCAAACGTCTTAAAAAATTACTCTCTCTCTCTCTCTCTGCCCTTGCCACGGCCGAGACCTGTTTTGTTTTCGCCGCCGCATCCTCTACCACGGAGAAAAGCTCCCAAAGCTGTTGACAAAGATCTCTATAGGATCTCGCCGGAGCTCCTTCTCGCCAAACACCGAAGAGTGAGTTTATTATGCCCTTCTCTTTTCCTCCTCGTTTTAGCAAGCTACATGCCTCAATGTATGTCTCTCTTTCTCGCTCGGCTACTTGTTTCTCTCCCTTTCTCCATCTCCATTCTATGAAACCCTAGACCGAAATCCCCTTCTTCGAAACTGCCCCTTTCACCTTTGTGAACTCACTGGGTTGGTTTATAAAATTAGGAAAATATGATTTGAATAGGTTTAGGTTTTTTATGTTTGTTAGTTGTGTTGATTCCATATATATATATATACACTTGAAATTTGGCTTGTGTGAAATCTGATGTGTTGGTAATTGAATTTTGTAACCATGTAACTGATGCCCATTACATGCGACTGTGACCATTGTACCAGCCTATACTATGATTTAAAACCATGGTGGTAATGATGGTGTTACACACGGTCGCAACCATTGTGCTGGCCACCATCTAAAAAAAAAAAAAAAACCATTGTGCTGGCCTATACTACAATTTTAAACCATCATTTGGCAATTTTAATACTTTCTTAAAAATGGTTTAGATTACTTTAAAGTTGTGTTATACTATTTTGAGTGATAATAAAACCTATTGTAAATAGGAGGTTTGCTTTACCATATTTCATGGTTTTGTTGCAAGTTTTGGTTGAATGTACTTCTGATAATGTTGCTAATTGGTTTTTACCTCTTCAGTGGAAAAATTAGTATTTGTGTATTTTCCATGAGGTTTTTGTAGTATATTGATGTAGGACACCAGTTCCGGATCAGTAATTGTCTAATTATAATTTGTATGAAGTTTAAGAATGTGTGACTGGTTGAAATTATAATGCATCTCATGTGTTGCAGGTTATCCCAAGACAACTCTGTGACAACGCGGGCTTTGATGCAACTGATGTGCTGAATAAACTGAGACAAAAGCATGCATTACAATCAGGTTTGCCTCTTTCTGTGTTATATTTTGTGCTAGAACTTGACACTGGCATTCTGCCCAAACAAACCATTGAATCAATGATTGTTATTACTGTTTTCCATCCATTTCCTGTACTGTGGTGCCTTGTGTTTGGTTAGAATGACTTGTAGGTTGAATGGTTAGGTCTAGGAAATTATTTAGGTGGCTTTAGGCCAATGCTTGCCGTGCCACCTTGGTGACAAATTCAGGGTTGGGGAGTTGATTTTGAATTCCAGAGATTTGAGGAAATACTGCTATTATAATTATTCGATGTAATTTGAAATGAAAAATGCAAAATTCTTTGTAATATTTGGGATAATAACAAATTGTTTGAGAAGTAAAGATGGGTGATTATGTATTTAATGAAAAATATATGATAAATTCTCTGGATTCTAAAAAATCAAAGGCCTTGTTTGGTTTGTTTTTGAGAAACAAATTTTAGAAAATTTTCTAAAATTTTGTTTGGTTTAGTGATTTTGGAAAAAAAATTCCGAAATCACTTTTTATCTCTTACACATCAATCAATCACTTTTGGTCTCTCCTCTTTCATTCTCAATCACTTTTTCTCTCACACACATCTGCTCAACTACAACAAAATATCAAATCATCCCAAAATAAACTCCCACACTCCAAAACTATTTCCAAAATATACAACCAAACAAATCAAACAAATTTCTAAACTCTTTCCCTAAGATTTTTTTTGAAAATTTATCTCCCAAAACCAAACCAAACACACCCAAAGTATTTTATTACTGAACTTATGTCCACCACATATTGTTAAGAATGTTGCGGGATTTTGAACAGGTGAAGGTGCACTCTATGGAGTAGATATCAACACTGGTGGAATTGCTGATTCATTTGCTAACTTTGTGTGGGAGCCAGCAGTTGTCAAGGTAGTTACCCATTTTAACTCGGTTATGGGTTGAAGACATCTGTTGTTTTCTTGTTGATGTTTTAAAGTTGTCAACAACTATGATAATTTTCAAAACTTTGTTGCAGATCAATGCCATAAATGCCTCTACTGAGGCAGCTTGTCTTATCTTAAGTGTGGATGAGACTGTGAAAAACCCAAAGGTAATGTGAACTTTTATTTTAAAGTGTTGATAGTGAATGCCTTCTCCACTTGTTTTTATCATACATAGGCATTTCTATAGATATTGTAGAAAGTGTGGTTTCTTTAACCTCCTAGCTCTCAAGTTGTTACTGGCTATTTCTCTTTCAGTGTCTTATAAAATTTAGTTATTGAAAGCTAGCTTAGAATCTTTCATTGATAATATTAAAAGGATGAACAATGGGTTCTCTTTAGCATTTGGAGTATGTTTTACCTTTTAAATTGTAAACTTGCGAAGTTGGTTTTTTTTGTTTGTGACCACTTCAAGTACTGGGAGTCTGTCTTTTTTAATGTTATAGTCCCCTGAAGTTTCTGATATAAGTAGTGTTGAATGGAGACAAATTTTGGGGTCAAGGTTAATCTCTAGAGACGTGCCATAGTGGTTATTAATCTTTCACAGATTGTTTCGCAAAAATTGGCTGGGTTGATAGGGTGTCCAATCGTATCTCTGCAATGAAGTATTTAAAACTAGTGCGAAGGGGCAATCCTATTATTTTTATGCACCTTTCATTGGGAAGATTGGTAAAAGACTGAAAGGGTGGAAGAGGGCTTTAATTTCTAAGGGGATTAGGTTTATCTTGGTCCATTCCGTTCTGTCTAACGAGGGGTTAGCAAATAAGATTGAAAAATTATGAGTGACTTTTTGTTGAAAGGTAGTGAAGAGAGGAATAAAGTTCACTTGGTCATTTGGGAAGTGTTGTTCTGTCCAAAAGAGAAGTGGGGCGGGGGTTGGGGTGTCATGCTTTGGGTAATATTGTAGCTAAGAACTTTGCTTTGCTTGCGAAGTGGTGATGGATGTTTCCTTGGGAGAGGGAGTCCTTGGCGCGTTCTGTTGTTAAGAGTAAGTATGGGATGGATACCAATTGATGGGACTTGGGGGAATTCTAGATCTCCATGGAATTTTGTTTCTCACGACATCTATTTTTTCTCTAGATTTACTCAACTCATTGTGGTTAATGAGGAGAGAGTATTTGGTTTTGGGAGGATATTTGGGTGGGTGAGGCCTCTTTTCAGATTTTGTTCCTTCATTTGAATCACCTTTCTTAGTTTTATAATATTTCCATTGCCTAGATGAATTTTCAATATTTGGCTTCGAATTCTTGGAATTCCATTTTTTTTAGAATTCTTAATGATTGGGAGTCCAATGAGTTGACTTCTTTATTTATTATTTATCATTGACGGTGTTTCATTGAGTCATGAATCTATTGATAAGAGGATGTGGGCTATTCATTCTTTTATTTGGTTTTCTTGATCTTTTCAAAGATATTATTAATTTATTGTTGATGCCATGTATTGTATGCACATTTCTGTACGTATGGTATCACAACACGTCATACATAATGGTAATGTAATATATGATATTGCTCTTTACTCAAACTGTACAAGGAAAACACACTTGGATGCTGGTTACATGTGGAGCAATTGTACCCTGTATCCTGTTATACTTTCATGGATCTCATGGCTTTGATAACTTCAGGTGTTCTGGGTTGTCTGAGTCCTGATTTTACCTGTGAATCTGTGATGCAATTCTGTTTTGTTTGATGTGATTTTAACTCTTATTATGGTCCTAATTGATGTTGAAAATGCAGTCTAAGAGTGCACGGGGAGATGCAGCAGCGAGTGCCATGGGTGGTAGAGGGCGTGGTGGAGCTGCTTTCCATGGTGGTCGTGGACGAGGAATGCGGAGGCGATAGGCTTTACAGATTTTGAATTTTCAAGGAATCATTTTCTTGACTAAAAGTTTTCGACATAGCTTGGGTTTTAAGATGTATTTTTGTTTCATCTTTACGGTTTCTTTTTTTTTTTTTTCCCAAGCCTAAACTCGTAATGTGATTTTAAGTTGTATTTGCATGTGATCCTTCTCCAACAGCCGAGCGTCACGGACCTCAAGTAGCTTTTTGACACTAGTTTCTTTGTGGAATGTGGCTTCTACCCACCCTAGTTGGTTGTGCAATGTGGGTTCAAGAAGAAATTTGTTTGGTGTATTAGGACCGTTACATGAGCTGGCCGGAATTGAAGCCCTAGCCTTTGCCTTTTATTCAGATACAATTTGAAATTTTTCTTACTTGGAATGAATCAAGCTATTAAGCTCATATTTAGTTTGTTAGAAGTTCATTTGATTTGTTGTGCAAACAAGTTAAATTTGAACGCATTTTATAATTTGTTAAGTTTTCAAATTAAAGTCTAAATAATTTACTATTCTGTTTGGTTTGTTAAAAGTTCTTTTCGAATTGACTCTTTAAGTTACTACTTATAAGGACGCTGACAAGGGCACTAAATAATGCAAAGTCATAACCTAATAGCTTGACTGAATCTAAAGCAGTGAAATTAAGTCACAAAGCAGAACTTGAACCTGCATTATTGGATAAATTACATCCAGTTTTTTCCATCATTCAGATTATATATGTATATATCTTAGCGGCCCTATGGGTTTTATTATCACTTGCCTCTCTCTTCGTGGGTGCACATATATATTAACCCTCAAATTAAGCCTTTGACATACGGCAAACTACTTCTGCATCTCAGAAGCCGTTGTTCAATTTCAAGTTTGCATGCCATGAGACTAACTGAATTGGAATCTGCACAAAAGATGAATGGTTTCACCAGTAGAGCTGCACTGTATATAGAAACCGAATGAGGATAATAGAATGTTTTCTAAATAATCGAGCTACTAAAGAGTTAGCTAACACATTTTGAGTTTGAATGACAGTTGAAAGGCCCTCTCCAAACTACATCAAGCTATGCTAAAGAAACACAGCCTTTCACTTTATTGACAGCCTCTCTCTCTCTCTCTATATATATATATATATACATCAAAAATAAAAACAATAGGATTACATTGTTCATTTAAGTGACAAATCTTGCACACGGAGAGGCAAATAGAAGTTATGTGAAAGGCTCAGAACTGGAACTGCATTTGGGGAGCGTATCCAAGAGCTTCAAGGTGAGCAGCCATCGCCTTGTTCATGGGTGGAGGCCCACACCTCAGCATCTTTAACATCATGGGAGATTCGTTTAGATCCAAGATGGATGCAAAAGAAAAATGAGAGAGAAAGAGAGAGAGAGTTAGTTAGTTAGTTAGTTTACCTGAATATCCGACGCAGGTGCAAGGCAATGGACTTGAATCATTTCCTTGGATACAAACCCAACTCCACCGTCCCATTCTTCTGGTGGCTGAGGATGTATTATTGAAGCAGTTTAAAATCAGGAAACACATTTATCATCAAAAGTAAGGGAAAAAAATGGTATTAAGGCAAAAGCACAAGAACTTTGGGAAGATTTTGAGATCACAAAAGACGAGAGTCTAGTAACCCTAGGAAAAAGAATTAGAAGTCATCACCAAAAAACCACCTTAAATATGATACGTGTCCTATTCATTTCCTATGTACTTACTATAGTGATCCACCAAGTGATTTTCATTAGTTTCCTAAATGTTTCTCCTTTAAGATTTAACTAAGAATTCGACATCTTTTGTTCAAGTATTCCTATAGGTTTCTAAATAATTTTTTTAGACTGTGTTTGGATCATGGATTAGGATAGAAATTTGGAAAGGAAAAGGGAAAAAGTGGGTGAAATCAACTTTTCCCTTTCCAAATCCTTACCCAAATCCATAGGCTGTGTTTGGATCTTAGATCTAGATAGGGATTTGTGGCGAGAAGAAAACGGAAGGAAAACATTAAAAAAAAAAAAAAAAGCTTATATTTCATTCACATTTTCCTACCCTTTTCTTTTCCCTCTACAAATCTCACTTAAAATCCAAAATCCAAACACAACCTTAATGTTTTCTTCTATTTTGCAAAAGTTTCTTGCTAGGATTTCTATTAGGTTTCCCTTTTGATTTTCAATCATTTCCCCACTTACCATTTCCCACATACTTTTTGGCCACATTTCCCACTTCTGTCTTCCCTATCGTTTCCTGGTTTCATTTCCTATTATAGTAACTATGATCTGAACAACACATTTATTTTAATGCTCAATTTTCTTTTGAATGGCATTTGAAACAAATTTCAATAACATTTGCACAAAACATTTTAAAGGAGGGTCACATTGCACAAACAATTTTAGGATGCAAAGAGAATCTGTCCGCCTATCATGCATTTTTAGTTATGGCATCACTTCTGATCTAAACGAAATGCAATTGCCGTGAAATTAGTCTCTTAATGTACCTCAAAAAAAAAAAAAAAAAAAAAAAAAAAAAAAAAAAAAAAAAACTAAGAGTAACCCAGGTAAAAGTTTGGTGATGTAGGGTAGAGACATGTTCTAGAACATCAGAGGTAAAAAAATAGCAGTGCAATATGTCCTAAGCAATAACAGTACAAAAATTATTCCCTTCCTTTCTTTTTTTAAACAAAGATCAGTAAGCAAAACAATTTCTCCATTTTATGTGAGAATGAATGTGAATCCTTACCCAAGAAATAACTTCAATAAAAAAAAAAAAAGGGTCCTTGTAAATGGATGTCTCCATCCTCATCAGAGGGTGAAAGAAATTAAAACTAAAAGTGAAGATGCAAATAAAAAGGATGATACCTGATTCAAAACATAGTAGACATTAAATCGGTTAGGAAAACTACATGCCAAATTAGCCAATTCTTCCTACAAAAATACAAATGAAATAAATAGGATGAACATATTATTTAACTCCAGTCAACCACCAGCTAATCTGATCAAGTTCTTAGAATCATTGCAAGAATGATCAGATCCAAACACAATGATTACATTTTCCAAAACCTGTGATAGTAATTGTAAAAACCACTGTAATTTAGGCCAGAGAGATCAAATGAAGATTTCTTAAAAAGCTATTAAATTGCAAGAGCAAAAACAAACAAAAAATAAAATCCATACAACAATTTGTGTATTGTGTACAAACTAATAAAGACTATTTATGCTATTCAAATGGGAATATTAATAACAATTTTTCATTATCAAATATTCTTCTCAACATTAAGTTCCCAAATATCCTAACATTTGGGGAAAAAGGGCTGAAATTTAAGCTGATTGAGTATGCAAATTTAAAGAGAAACTGAAAAGAAAAGAAATTTTATAGGAGAACTGTGTTGCACGGTCTCATATGTGTGTTGGACATGGGAATGCATTTATGTGTCCAATTCAGCTAATTCCCAAGTCTAAGGACACAGAGAAAAGGCTAAATATTCATATTTCTTAATGTTCTTTCATTTTCTAGAATAAAATGGTATTATATTTTATATAGATGTTAAACATGGCACTTCACTCATTTTGAAGCAAACATGTAACAAATAACATGATAAGGGAGTATTATATGCCATCCTATATTACCTGAATCATGGATAATTCCGGTACGTGGAACAAGAATGTGGTGCACCACATGTTCTAAAATGCAGTATGATAGAGGTAGGGTAGAATTGTGTATAGATTACACTATTAACTCTTCTGTTTACCAGTTCTTTGATGTGGTAGAGCTTTTTGATATAAGAGGAGGTGTATATGTAGTTTTTGCCTTTTCTTCTTCTCTTTTGTATACGCACTCCCCTTATGCAACCTTTTATAGAATTATTATTTATAAAAAAATTATGTTACAATAAACTTTAGCTATCAAACATACTTGCTAGTTGCTAGGTGCCAAACACGTAACCAATAATCCTTACCCAAGTGTATTGTGTTTGTGTTTGACTTGGTAACAACATATTTGGAAGAGTTTATGTCACATGGGCTAGAATAACTATACTACTGTAGAAGGGAATCAAAGCTTTTAATCAGTAATAGGAATCTGAATCCTATGTCCCACTCCCTCTCTGTTACATTGTTTAGATTTATCTCAAATCTACTCTCTAAGTCACCCAAACTTGGTTAACATACTTGAGAGGCTCCTCCGTTTATTATCAATTAATTTTGAGTTGAGTGCATTAACATACAATATCAGAATTTCGAATCCAAAATGTCTTTGAAATAATAATGGAAATCAGTTAAAGTTAAAGCAAAGCCACATTGTTTTAGGGTAGGTAGTTATACAAATTTGTCATTTTTATTTTCATTTTAAATTTAAACCATTGAATTCGGTAGTTATGCGATATTTTTGCCATTTTTATTTTAAATCATGGAATTATATACTTTGTTGAGATGTATAAAGTGCAGAGAAGGCAGAGCAGAGAATCCAAACATCATAATAAAGCAACATCAAGGCACAAATTACTTCCTGAGAAGCACCCCCTGCTATAACACCAAAACTAAATTATTATATTGGAGTTGTTACTCTACGTTTCTTGCTGTGAATCAAATGGAGGGGAAAAATATAATCAAACTTCTGTTTGGTTACCAGGAAAAAAAATGATTAATTTTGGATCTTTCATTTATGACAACCAAATGAAGCAATAACATAATGGACAAGGCTATGATTGAATCAATTGCAAAAACAGTACCCTAATCATACTTATCATCTCATAAACATTCCCATCTTGCCTTCATATTGAATCTCACCTTTCATCATCACTTCTCAAAGCAGCTTCATGTAAACAAACTTTTGGGAGTAATCTACCATACCCATATCATTTCTAAACAAAATTCCCCACTACGAGTTATATTAAACTTATTTTTAAAATTCATATTAATTTTGAAGTATCTTCAATTATCTTATTGTAAAAAAATTTGAAATAGTGTTTTTGTTCTTAATTACTCCTAAAACTCTGTTCGAACAGGCTATCATCTCAGGCGGTTCAGCTGGTGGTTTAACATCCATATCAGATATTCAATAAGGGTTAGGGTTTTCAAATCAAAAGCCCTAATGTAAATGAAGTTTAGAGTTAGAAACAAACCTGAGCTACAGAAAATATCTCTTCGAAATATTCGATTAGAATGGAAGAAACTCTAGTTCTTGACATCAAGACAGTGAGAGGTTATGAAGAAAGATGTCTACACCAAGAGAATGGTGGCCCCGACGCCGACGGGGCTGGTGGTCTTCGGCAATGGCTGAAGCTTCGACTATGGTGGAAGAGAGGAGGAAGGAGAAGAGAAGAGCAAGAGCACGAGCCAGAGAGAACTGGGTGATGCTATGGACTACTCTGACTGTTGGACTACTCTGATCTTTTGCTCTGTTTGGTAACCGGTTACACAGGTTGCCTAATTTGAGAGTTAAATTATTTAAATATCTTAGTTATGACCTGGTTATGAAGTAACATGGTATAAGTAAATAATTAAATATAACTAAGTTATGACTTAATATGATAGTAGTTATGACTAATATGATATTGGTTATGATATAAAATCATATAAGTTCATAATTAAATGTATGGTACATCTAAATGTACCATAGCATCACCCTAAAATATAATGATGAAAAATATTTCCAACCCTGCTGCCCGAATAACAATGGCAGAGATTAAAGGAGACGAATGGTTCAAACAAGATCCTCATGATGATGAAGAAAATGCACACATAAAGGATGAAGCCTTGAGAATGCATGCGGACACAGACATGGTACGAATGAACTTGAGAGTGATATACCATTTCCCTTTGTTTTTCAATCCTTGTTTGGCTATTTTTATTTAGTGATTTTGTGCCAAACTCTTATGGTGTAAAGTAGCCATCTGAAGCAAAGAAAAATCTAGATTCACCTACCCTTATCAACGCTTTTCAACTTATTGCAATGTCCTCATGCCTTGATCTCTCTGGCTTCTTCGAGAAAGAGGTGCCAACCCTAACAGCTGGCTTTATCCAAATTCCATGGAGGCTTGGGTTTTCGAGATTTTAACGCGTTTAACATGGCCCTCCTTGCTCGTCAAGGTTGGAGGTTAATGAAGTTCCCTAACTCATACTGTGCCAGGATGTTAAAAGGTATTTGTTTCCCCATTCAAATTTCAATAATGCTTCGAGAGGAAGGCGAGCCTCCTGGGCGTGGACTAGTATTATTCATGGAAGGAGTATTTTGGTTGAAGGAGTTAAATGGCAAGTCAACAATGGGGCTTCTATTTCATTTTGGGATGACAAGTGAATTCCTTCTATTCTTGGGTTTAAAATTTGTTCTCCAAGACCAGCTAATTGTGAAGCATCTAGAGTCGTGGATGTGATTGATCCAGTACACAAGAGTTGGAAAGTTGATTCCCTTAACAATTTAGTTTCGGCGAAGGAAGTTGAAGCCATCTGTACTATTCCAATTTCGGAAGAGAATATGGAGGATACTTTGGTTTGGCAGTTCGAGTCTAAGGGCTCTTATTCGGTGAAATCGGGTTATCATGTTGCTTTAAAAGAGAAAGAAGGGAGCTAATTCAAAGACCATCTTCCTCTTTCCAGCTTCCTAAGAACTTTTGGAAATTCATATGGTCTCTTACTATCCCTCCGAAAATCCGTCATTTTTGGTGGAGAGTGTGTAAGAATGGGCTAGCTACAAAGGCAAATTTGTTCAAACGAAAATGTGCTGAGTCAGGTTGTTGCCCTATTTGCAACAAGCAGCTGAAATCTGTTGAGCATCTCTTATTTGAGTGTGATTGGGTAAGACCGGTGTGGTTCGGGTGTGAGTTTGGTTACAAAGTTTCTTGGTCAGAGACTCAATCAATTTTGAAATGGTCTTGCAAGATGGAGTATTTCACTGATAGCAAGGAGTGTAATCTTTTCTTCAACTCAATTGCCTGGATTGGTTGGTTTGTTTGGAAAGAACGCAATGAATTTGTTTTCTCTCAAAAACCAGTTGATCCGCTCTCAACATTGCATCGAGCAGGGATGGCAAAAAAGGAATTTGATGCAAGGAGCATCTCGCAAGGGACTAATCACAATCACAGATTTAGAAGCCATCATCAAAGGGAAGATAATTGGAGACGTCTAGCTACTGGAAAGTTTAAGATAAATTGTGATGTGGCTATCCAAAACGGCTCAAATCGTGCTTCAATTGCTGCCATTCTTTGGGATTCGAATGGTAGGTTGCTGGATGGTGTGGTCAAAAAGATTGTGTATTGTTCTTCTCTCCAAGGTGAGGCCCTCGCATGTCGGTTAGCATGTCAATTAGCTCTTACTCGAAACCTTGCAGGGGTGGAAATTGAAGGAGATAACGAATCTGTTATTCACCTCAGTGTATCTGAACTTGATCCTCCATGGGACTGTGGTGCTATTTTTTTCGACATCAAACAACTTACTCATCGTTTGAATTTGCTGCTTTCTTGGAGTCCTAGAGCAGCAAACAAAGCAGTGCATTAGGTGGCCCAGGCTTCTCTTAGGAATGCCCTCCCACTAGACTGGATATCTTTCCCTCTTTTGGCTCTTATTGCTTTATCAAGGTTGGCCTAGTTAGTTTTGTTTTGGTTGTGATCCCTGTTTGTTTTCAAAAAAAAACTTATTAGCTTTGTAATTCATTATCAATATCCTCATGCCAGCAAATTTTATTCCAAAATCTAAACAAAATGGTGTGTTTAGTTTGGTTTTGGGAGATAAATTTTTAAAAAAAAAAATCTCAGGGAAAAAGTTAAAAAAAAAAATTTAGTTTATTTGGTTGTAATTTTAGAAATAATTTTGGAGTATAGGAGTTTGGGATTATTTGATATTTTGTTGTAATTGAGTAAATGTGTGTAAAAGAAAAAGTGATTGATTTATGTGTAAGAGAGAGAAAGTGATTGATTGATGTGTAAGAGAGAGAAAGTGATTTTGGAAAAAAATTTCAAAAAATTTTCAACCAAACAAAATTTTGGAAATTTTTTTCAAAAATTGTGTTTTGAGAGTTTAACCAAACAAGGCCTTTGTTTTTTACTTATTTTAGGATGTTTTAGAAAGGAGGATCAGGTTTACATTCAACTGTTCCCCAAATAATTGCTCGAGAGGATTGAGGATACCGTAACTCAGATGGGATTTGGGGTCCAGAGAGAGAGGTGGTCGATCAGGCAGTCGATCGGTTAATGTAAATTTTTCACAAATTATGCCTTAAGGTGGTCATCCGAGAGGACGTCCAGCCAGTCGTCTGGTGGATCTACACTCAACGGCTATACACAGTAAATTGCTGAAAGGTGCAAGACATCCTTAGTTTGGTGAAAGATTTGAGATGTTCTCAATTTGATACAGGTTTGATGAAGCCGTTGGAGACAAAAAACAAAAACAAAAAAAAAGGTGCCATTTTTTTCCAAATTCAAATTTGATGATGATTCTGGTGAACCGTTGGAGATAGCCTAACATCTTGAGGTTCGATCCGATTACCTCCCATTTCTTAACGTTTTGTAAAATTATATTTTCACTTTGTGATTAATAGTTTCATTTTACAAACTCCCTACTTATATAAAAGACAACAATTCCTGGTAAAAAAATAGAGAAAATTACATTTAAAAAAAAAAAGTAAAGCAAAGGAAAGGAAAGAAAAAAAAAATAGAAGTAAAACAAAGCTAGAAGAGAGAGAGTGCATAATTCAATATTTTCATTCCATCTAAACAATTACAATGACAGGAGGGTTAGTATAATTTTCCAAACATCAAGGTGATATGTATTAAATTCAATCCTTAGGAGTGTAAGTGTAATTTATCCTTTAAAAATTAAACAAATGATGTATGGTTTAATTTGCTTTTAAATCACCATAAAACATGCTTATAAATCTTTTTCTTTTTTTTTTAAAGGAGTTGGCTTCTTATTCGTTATTGGATTAGAATTGAGGGTATTGTTACGTTATTTTGAGCCTTAATCTAGACTTATCTTGATTATTCAGATCGTTTAATTCATACCATCTATCTAATACATCATTTTTACAAAAAAAAAAAAAAAAAATCGAATCTCGATAGTCACTTGATCATAATACATTTTTGTCATAATTTTTTTGAAAATTATATTTGCCGATGACAGAAATTTAGTCTAATGAAATGTTTATCAATATCTAATCAATGTGATTTTTTGCACGGATAATGTACTCGACAATTTATATACATTAAACCATTTAGATCATCAAAATAAGCAAAAATCAAGGCCCACAATAGTACCCTCCAGTCCGGATTGGATAGGAGGCAAATCCTTTTTTTAAAAAAATATTTTTTCAAGTAATTGTTTATTATTGGTATGCAATAATGCAATGTTAAAATAAGAAAAATTAGTCTAAGGTCCCTCTCATATTTTTAATAATTGAAGATATCCACAATATTATTTTTTGATGTCTAAGGTTCCTAAACCCACACCTGTATATCATATCAAAGAAATTTGACTCTCTCTCATTCCGATGAAATTCTCACGCTTACAATGACTGTAACAACCCCGACCCATAATTAACGTTAATCCATGTTTAATCGTGCCTAACAAGAAATTAACGTGAAAAATCGTACCATGTGTTATTTGTGTTTATATCTGTTTAACGTAGAAAGATTTGTTCATGTTTTTATTCGATTTGTGAATTGAAAGCCTTATCGGCATCCGATTCAGAAATTGACTTGATTTGCGTATTATTTAGAATTTTTAGAATTTTATGGTAGATCCAATTGAAATTCGATTCAGAACAATTAAATTAGATTAATTTAATGGCTCATTTGATTAGTCTTAATTATCTACCATTAGACAAGCCTATATAAGGCTTCTTGTGTACTCCTACTCACTCTTTTCCCTCATGTCAACACATTTTGAGCTCCTACACACACAACCAACGTAAGAGAGGGAGAAAGAAGAGAAGTTGAGCTCAAATTATTGAGATTGCTAGAGAACTTGTGAATTTGGACTTAGGAACTCAAGGATCAAACTTCTAGCTCTCATCTTGACAAGTTTAAGTAAGAATCCAACCCTTTGTTTGGACAACTATGAAGTGTAAGACATGAACTCTAGAGATTTGAGTTGACTAATATAAGAATTGGGTTAGAAATGAAGAGTATTGAGCCATACCATGCATGCATGCATATTTTCTCATATTTTGAGTTTAATTTCTAAGAATTCTCTCATGCATGTCTTGAATTCACCTTAATTTTGGGAAATCATCAAGTTTCATGTTGTTTTGTAGCATTTGATCATGTTTTGAGAAGATTAAGTTTAAAGAAATTCATGCATGTCATGTTCATGGAACATTCATAAAATTTTTAAGTTGAATTTTTGCACAATTGGCAAGCTATTGAGCCATGATTTCTTGAAATGATCCTTAATTCATGATATTTTATGAGTTTCTAAGTGTTCCCTCAAGTTTTGGCCTAGAAAAATCGAGCTTTGATGCTTTAAGATTGAGTTTTGAAGCTTGGAAGCAATTCTAGAAATTCCAGAAATTCCAGAATTCTGCTTCCACGCTCGAGCGACCACTCTGTGTCTCACATTTTCGCTCAAGCGACCAAGGACTGGCTTGAGCGTGAAATGCATGCTCCCAGAAGTTCTTACGTTTTGTAGCACGCTCGAGCGACAACAGTTGTGCTCGAGCGAGGGCATGTCTTTCACGCTCGAGTGGGTGTCGAGCGAGCGTCGAACGGGAAAAACAAGCAACCAGTGCTTTTTCAAAGTTTACAGACCGCTCGAGCGAAGGAAGTTGTGCTCGAACGGACCCTCACATTTTGCATGTCCGCTCGAGCGAGGAAAGCCACGCTCGAGCGCGGACCCTATTTTTAGCAAGTTTTGGAAAATGTTTTCAAGTACAATTTTTGCATCCTCATTCCATCCTAGGCATTCCTAGGCCAAGATCAAGACACTATGATGAGGATAGAGGTTAGGAACACACTAAGAACAAATGAAATAAGTTATGTATAATCCGAGCATGTGTTCCAATGTATGTATCTGTCATGTTATGTAGGTCACGCACCTCAAGTTAAGTGAATTGCCTACTCTACTCATCTATTTGGAGCCACTGGTTATTTGTGAGTAATAACTTAGTAAAGTTATGTTCAAGTTAAATTATTTTCTATTTATGAATAAGATCTGTTTTATGAAATGTTATGAATGATTGTCTAATTTTCGATAAGTATTTATGATAAGTATGTTATCTGTTCCCGGACTGGAGGTTCCTTATGGAACTGACAAGTTATCTGTACCCGGCTGGAGGTTCCTTTATGGAACTGACAAGTTATCCGTACCCGGCCGGAGGTTTCTTTATGGAACTGACAAGTATAATCTATGATGCTCTGTATATGATCTATTAGCGCTAATGGATAAACCATGTATGATCAAGCATGAATTCTGAATTCTGTATATGATTTGAATAAGAATACGAATGTGAACTAGCTTAGTCATGGGACATCATTCATTTAACCCTTTACTCTGTTATTATTCACTGGGCTCCCTCTCACTATTTATATTATGTATGCAAGTGATCAGGCACATGACCAGGCTCAGAGTTGAGGACCTGGCGTCTCAGTTTTTGTCAGCCTATCTTTGCGCCTCCCGAGGAGGTTCTAGATTAAGTCAAGTCTAGTGGCTATGTTATTATGATTGTATAAGATTTTGTTATTTTGCTCTCTGAACAAGTTTATCTGTTTTTATGTACATGAAGTGACGTGTAAATACTGTATCTTTTGACGTCACTCATATGTTTATAAAAGTTTAAGATTATCTGTCTCATGTATATCTTCACAGCTCGATAGACTATGTATATTTTATGTATTTACTTCCGTAACCCCTAATTATACATTATCATGTTATGAGGCCTTTGGTAATCCAAGGATTACTGGCTGGTTACGACGCTAAACCTATAGGGGCAGGTTTGGGTCGTGATAATGACCCTTTAACTATCACGATCTCTCTCTCTCTCTCTCTCTCTCTCTCTCCAGAAAAATGTCGAAACACACTTTGTGGCGATCCTCGCAGCCGTCCTGATCTCCCTCCTCGTCTCCGGGAACACCGGCGAAATCAACAACCTAAAAATCATTGCGGACGACTGCCCCATGATCTTCTTCAAGAAGTTTGGGTTCACCCACACCGGCCACGTGAACATTACGGTCTCCGGCGTGTTGTTATCAATTCAACCATTTTCGACCTATTCCAATGCTTCGAAGACCTCTCTCACACCGACTATCTCCTCTGTTTCGCTGCGAGTCGGAGCCGTATTCCCCATTGTCTCCCATCAATCTCAGCTCGAATCTACCTTGATGTCTATTTTTTACGATACGAGAGCTTTGATTTCTTCAATCAAAGCGTCGATTCGACTCAAGACACTGTAAAGTGTGCTACTGATGTTGTAAGGGACTTGGGCTTTGAGAGTAGGGTTGGGGAGGTGATTAGTGATGTGATTCAAGAAACGGTGGTCAGAGGAGGGTTTGCGGTGGGGGAAGGGAAAGAGGTTTATGGATTGGCGCAGTGTTGGAGGAGTGTGAGTAGTGGTGGGTGTAGAGAGTGTTTGAAGAAGGTGGCGGGTGAGGTAACCTAGTAGGGAAGGCAGAGGGTTGAATGCTGGGTGTTATTTGAGGTATTCCACTGTGAAGTTCTTCAATGGAGGTGAGAAATTGCAGAGAAGTTCTGGTTAGTCTCTCTCTGTCTCTGTTTTTTGAATTTGATCATATGAGAATTTGTGAGTGAATGGAGTTTGATTTTAGTGTTTTTGTTGTTGAATTCTTGTGTTTGAGATAAAATTGCTTTTGGAAATTTGAGAGAAATTCTCTCCAGAGAAATTCTGGACTTTCCAAAAGAATTTCTCTGGGTTCAACCCAGAGAAAATTCAAATTTCTCTGGATTCATTTTGACCAATTTTCTCTAGGTTCAAATTCAAATTTAAATTTCTCTAAGTTCATTTATAAACCAGAGAAAATTCAAATTTCTCTGGGTTCATTTTAACTAATTTTCTCTCAATCGTAAAGACACATTATTTTATAAAATCCAGAGAAATTCCCGAATGCATCTTCAAAAAACCAGTCATCACATAAATTTATTCCAACAACTGTTAATAAGTTAAAACAAACCAAAAATCAAATCTGAACAAGACTGGAATTACCCACTACAATATTCACCATTGATCAAATGACCCACAAATTTATGAACTAAAAAGTTCTACAAAAATCCAGAGAAATTTTTTCTGGGGTTTTTGTGAATTTCTCTAGGGTTGAAGTAAATTTCTCTGGGTTGAAGTGAGTCTAGAGAAATTCTGGTAAGATTTTCTCTATGAAGTCGAATTTTCTCTGGTGTGGATTGAATTTTTTATTGAATTTCTCTGGTCTCTAGTTTGGAAATCTATAGTTTGTTTATATATATATTTCTTGGTTTCAATGCTCACCAACCATGATGTGCAATAGTTTGGTTTTGAGTAAATTTTAAACTCATCATAAGATTACAGATGTTTGGGGTTTGAAGGATTCTAACTTGTTTGCAATATATGTTAAAAGAGTTTGAATCTAGTGAAATTTCAATTTTCTTTGCCCTATTTGGAATTTTCTCTGTGATATGTCTAGAGAAATTTGAAATTTTTTTTGTGATGTGTCCAGAGAAATTCGAAATTTTCTCTGTGATGTGTCTAGAAAAATTCTCTGGATTGAATTTTCTCTGTATCAATGTTGAGGGACCTTAGACATTATGAAAATATTAGATGTCCTTTATGATATAAAATCTTAATATTAGACACCTTAAAAAAAAAATCCCCGTTAAAATAGTATTAAGCGGCTGAATAATGCCACAAAAAAAAAATGCCCTTGAAAGTGTGATTTGGACACGTTCTTTAACTTGATCTAAAAACAGTTAGGCTTAAGTATATGGAAGCAGGGTTACAATACAATTTTTTTTTCCTTCTTTGATGTTGCAAGAAAAATCAAATTGAAAAAGAGTAATGGGATCTCCATTATATATTCAATAAATGTAAAATAGTCATATAAATTAAGGAGATTGCACGAATGAGATTGCATTAATTAAAGCTCATAAATCACTGTCAATCTTAACAACATAGTGTTCATAGTGTGGTGACAGTTAAACAAAAGACTTATTTAACTATCGTCTCAAAACAATGACTCCAACAACTCCATAACTGACAATCTAATATCTTGGATCTCTTCCAAGCATGAATCACACCTTATGACTCCCAATAGTTGGCTCTTTTTCTCAGTTGCTGCAACTTTCGCTTTCTGTAACTCTCTTACTCGGTCAAATTCAATATGCAATTCTTCGTCCAAGATCTTCATCTCTTCCTCCTTCAACTCTGCTTCAAATGTATGTTGGTGGTATTCAAGAATCATATTTTCAACTTCGGTGCTTCCATTCTCTTTCATCTCCAATATCGTCTCTTTGTCTTGAACGACAGATTGAAGCTTGTGCTCCATCTCCTCCATGGACTTCAATCCTTTTTGTATCTTTGTTTGAACAATTTGCATTTCATTCTCCACCTTCAAAATTTTCTTTTTCAAATCTTCACTTTCCTTTCTCAGGATTACAAGCTTTTCTCGTGCTTGCTTGATCTCGGTTTGTGTCTTGGTTTTCTCTTCCTCAGACTTGAGTAACTCAGTGGCTTTACCACTCAAATGCCAAATTCTTTGGGAAGGGTGAATGTCTTTTTTCTCAAGATTATCGATGGCAAAAAGAACCTTTTCATTCTCTAGCCTTTGATTTTCTTCCTCCATTTTTGAAATCAATTGTGCAATGTTGTTTGTTACCTCAACTTCAAGTCGTTGAAATTTTCTCTGACCACCCTCAATTTCATTCTTACAGGCTTCAAGGCAGGCTAGTTCCTCTTTCTTTCGATCCACGTAAGACCATGAAGCATTGAACCTTACCCTTGCTTGAACTTCCCGCTGTTCAAAATAACCAACTGATGAAGAAAAGTTTGACAATGAGTATTTGAGAGCCATTAATTTTCTATCAATTAGAGCTCGTCTTTCATGTGTCTCACAAGAAAGGAGTTTGAGGCACGCATACTCTTGCTGCTTCATCTGAATGGCAACTTCCACTGCTTGAATTTCTCTCTCGAGAGTATCAACCTCAGTGATTGCCTTCTCAAGCGACCCAAATAAACTGACAGTTTCAACAGAATTTAGAAGCTTCTCTTGTGCTCTGTGCAGCTTCATTCTAACCAAATCCAAATCTTCAGAAACCTTTACCATAGTGAGATTCAATGAGTTGTTTTCCATGATAGAATCATTTTCAGCATCAATCTGATTCTCTGTATCTGGGATGGACCCATCTTGTGTGTCCAAACTAAGAAAACCAATTTCCTTTGTTAACCCACCATCTCGGCTCAGAGGCTCATCTAACTCAAGAAAATTATTTTCTTGGGAATTTCCAGAACAATGGCAGGAATTATCCTGTATATTTAATTTTGAGGAATTCACTCCCTCCAATAAAGCTTCTTCTTCAACAGATCCAGCAGTTCTCTCTAACTCGAGACTTTCTCCTCCATCCTGCACGTATGATCCAAATAAACGAGTTTCCTCTCTTAAAGGTTTTGCCTCTCGAGAAACAAGATATTTGTTTGCCTTGTGACATTTCACTTCATCCACTTCAACAAGCTTTTCGGAGCAATGAAGTTCTCCTTTAGTTTGAACAATGTCTCCTTCAGAAGAAAGCATTCTTTTAAATTCATCCCTCTCTTGCATGGCTTTCTCATACAAAACCATTAATTTCTCATTCTCTTCATGCATTTCAGTAAGTTGATGCTCTAAGTTTTCACCTTCCATTTTTACCCCTAACTTCTTTTCAGCAAATCTGTCGAAATTATTGATGTGATCATCAGTGTTGTATTCTTGACAATTCTGAACTTTATCCCCACTTTTATCGGTGTTTTCTGAAACTGCTCCTTCATACATTTCTATCAGTTTATTGTTATCCTCGATTAAGACCTTAAGCTTCATCCGCAATTCATCATTTTCTTTGGACAAGATAATCGCTGTTTCGTGAGCTTCTGCTTCTCTTTGGCTTGCAGCTGCAATGGCATCAACCATTGCCTTGAGCTCTAGCTGGTCATTCAAGGTGTTCACCATCTGATCGGTAGTTGGAGAAGGGAGCTCAATTTGCAATTTATGTGCTTCTTCCTTCTGTGCTTTGGAAGATCTCTCTGCTTCTAGCTCCGTTACCAAATCATTAACATGCCTGCAAGTTTCTTAGTTAGAGAACATTGCGGCCAGAAAGACAGTACAGGTCATTGCTTCTATTAGATATAGATAATAATAATAATAAATATAGAAAGAAAAAATATATATATACTAAAGAACAAGAACCCAAGATTTTTCATATAACTATTCTCTATTTTGTTAATTAGAGAAGCACCATCAGTTAGAAATAAAGGGAAAACCTATGTCCATGAACTCATCTAAATTTGTGAAATTCCGTGTTCAACATTTGACACTAGGGTGAAGGTACGGAATATGCATTCAACATGTTTACATGGGCATGCACCCAACAAGTATGGCTACATAAATGTTCAAATTTACTATATATATATATGTATGCATTAGGCTCCTATTTTACATATAACATGCTTTATGTTAGGGTCATAAGCACCATTCTACCGTAAAAATAAAAATAAAAATATTTAAGAAACATGTAATATAGTTGTGCCCTAATGTTCTTGAACATGAGCATTAGATGAATCCGATGCATACACATTCCGGAACCCAACACATGTACCAGAGTCCATATGTAGGGGAAACAAGGTAGAAATAATCACCCAAATATGGAAATCTCCAGAATTCTTTCAATTGCTAAAACTGGTTATGAATAGGAAGAATCCAGTCTTAACAAAAATATTACCTTTCCAATTTATCTTTCTCTTCAAAGCAGAAGTTTAGTTTCTTGTGAAGTGCGTCCATTTCTGATTGGTTTTGAATAGCCTGTAATAGAACTCTCTATGTTTGTAAACGAAGTTTATGTGTAACCATGCTTTAGAATTAAAGAACATAACTTTGATTCGAAGTAGATTACCTGCATGCGGAGGAACTCATTTTCCTCATTAATTGAAGTACGCCAAGGTGATCCTGGCTCCTGTTCAACATATGCATCATAAGAAAGAAATTGTAAGTACTTGAATTTAACAATTAATCCATATTAGTCCAATTTTTTTTTTTTTTTTTGAATGTATTACAAAACAAGCTAAAACTGAAGCCTAAATGGAAATGGATCAATTGGTGAGCCTACTGTTAAAATCAAGGCCTATTTTGTATAGTGTGTTCAAATGAGGTAAGAAATATGCATATGTCCCTCCTTTAGTCGGTAATTTAAATACTCTTTTTCTTTAGATGTATATGAGCACACAATTAATTAAAGTTATTTTGCTCTGTAATAAAGTTTCTGGATTCTGATTAAAAAGAAAAAGAAAAAAGAATTTCACATTGTTTCCTTTAAATTAGACTCTAAAAACTATGATTAAGTTTCTGTTTTCATCTCAAAGTCCAGGTTTTCACATGAATCTTTTGTTTTTTGGTTCCATGTGAATCAGAGTTTTGAAGGAGAGTGGATCAAAAAAGAGTACTTTAGTCAGGTAGAAGTATGGGTCAAGCAGTTTTGCAGCTTAAAGACGATGCAGTGACATTGATAATCTGTAACTGACAATACAGCCTAAAATTCAAGATACATTTACTGTCTCCATTTTGTTTTAAAAAGAATCATATACGAAGAAATTAGCCACGTCGGAAACTTTGACGGACTTACCTGGGAGGATACCAGTAGATTACCATCACTGTGCATATCAGTTGCCAGATCTGAATTGCCTTTCTATAGCATAAAACATTCATAAGCTTTGATAAAGAAAATATAAATCTCTGCAAAAAATTATTCATCTTCATATTATATAAAAATGCTTGGAAACAACCTGAACAATTGAAGGATCTGATTCATGCATTAGTTTCCAATCGAGTGCATCTAGCAACTGCATGTTAACTTATAAGGTAAGTTTCGCATACATAACTAGGAACATGAGAAGCAAGTGTGAATACAGGAGCCACCTTATTCTGTAATATCATGATCTGTTCATTCATCCTCTCCCATTCACCTTCTTCACAAAAAGACTTTAATCTGCAATGTTGGATCATGAATAAGCAATAACAATATAAACTTTTCAAAATTTCAAAATAAATTGTGCGAAGAGTAATGATTTATAATCCTTGAATACAATTAATGGGATAAATGAAAAAACTTACAACACAGCCTATTAGTGTTCTTCAGATAAAACTAGAGTACTTTGTTCTGTCTCTTTCTGAAAGATTGACATCATGTTTTTATTGTTAATCTTTAAAGGGCTTTCCTACTGATGTTAAAGATATTTTTAGTTCCAACCCTAGTTATAATTCTATTCTATGAGCAGTCATCGTCACTTCTCAATCATTATCGAACTCAATGCTAGGCTTAAATCAGGACAGCTGCTGATTGAACTTTTTTTTATTATCCCACAAATATGTATTTTTGCAGTTTATTTCATGCTTGTATAGTATTTATTCACAAAGTGAAGAGCATGCATGACAGGAACAGTTACATGCCTACTGATTTCTTCTTTTAGCCTCAAATTTTCCATGGCAAATCTGGTCACTTCCTGGTTCCGGTCCACCTGAGCACGTAGGACCTCTATTTCCTTCAAATGTTCCTCCTTTTCTTTTAACAGGTGTGTCTCAGCTGATATCTTTCCAGAAGCAACTGCCTCCAACCTCTTTATTCCAGCTTCTCGAAACCGCAATCGCATTTTTAAGCCTTGTATCTCATCTTCTCTTTGTTTGGCCTGATTCACCCCAAAAAATTTCCAGAATTTCAGTTTTTCAGAAGTATTTCCAGCACCATATCCTTTTCTCTTTTTTTTTGAGCAAAAAAGTGGACATTTTCAAATTCTAGTGCAGAATACAGTTTGGCAAAAATAGAAGCATGGAAGGATTAGGTGGCTATATAATCCACATCTGCAAATAACTTCATGGTATGAGACAATTATTTCTCCTAAAGAAAGCGGCACCCATACATTTCATCATTTCAAAGCAATTGACTCTGTTCTGTTCTCATGATAAATTCTTTGGGCATTGACTCACATGTCTAGAAACAAATAGTTATCAGATTTAAGAAATTTTCGTTTGAACTTACCAACTGCAGAGCTGCCTTATTTTCAGCAGCCAATGTCTGCAATGCAATATCTTTATCCTTTTCCCTCCGAAAAGCACCAACAAGGGCAACTTCATATTCTTTCTTCTGAAAAAAGTTAAAGACCACGAATTAGAACCAACACATGTCAGAAACATTTTCCCAAATCTTAAGAAAGAACGGTACATACATGTGACACCCTTTTATCAGATACAAGTGGACTGAGTGATCCATGAAGCCCTTCCCACTTAAAGGATCCTGGAGATCCTGGAAAGGATACTGTCCAAGCATCACTTTCATGGTTTTCTCCCCCATTGACTACACCTCTCAAACAAGATACTTCTTTCTGGAGATAACACAGATCATAAATAAATAAAAATATTCGAATTAGCACAAAAGCTATGAGCTAAAATCTCATATCAGCAATTATTTATCAACCTCATTGCTGACATGAGTGATTAGAAGTAATCTATCTACTTCACACTCTTATGGCTAGTATAAGAATTTCTATTCCCAGAAAAATAAAAAAATAGAAAGAAAAAAAAATTAAATAATTTCAAAGTGAAATGAATTTGCTGTCCAGCAATTTGGAAAGGAAAGATTCATAAAAGCCAATTTCCTAAATACAATATGAACAGCTTACTGGATGGCAATCAACCAATTCTGACATTTGCAATAAATCTTCAATAATCATTGTAGGGCATTTGCATCTCAGTAAGAAATTATATAGTGGTAGCCAAGTAACATCATAACAAACCTTATATCTAGAGTGACCAACCATGAGACCAATTAATCAAATTATCACACAAAATCATATTTGTAATAGTTTGAGCATGTAGAAATTTTCAAATGAATGAAACTCAATCTTATATGAACATCTCTCTATGTGCAACAAATCTGTATTGCAGATGACATGACATGAAATGAAATTCTGGTAATGGCATGTAACTAACATGCCAACCACCAAAAATGTAAGCATCTTGTTAAAAAAAGAATCAAACAAATCCCAAATCTAATCTAAGTTCCAAATGAAAACTTTTTAAATGTTGCTTTGTTACAATGTTATTATACCTAATGGACAATCAGCTTTGAACTTACTATATTAGATGAACATGAACTTCTATAAACAAGCCACTTTATAAGACCAATTATCAAATAATATAATGAAGTGTAGAATCTCATTGTAAAAATTAAATGAAGGCAAAAAATTCAGAATGTGCATAATACCTTAAGCTGTTGAATCTGCACCCGCATAGCAATGATGTCGCCAGAAGCATCTTCATTCACAATAGCCTGACAAATACAGGAGCTTTCCATTTGCAGTAGTTCTAAAAAATAATCTTAATAAATAGAAGAATAAAATAAACAAGAGCTGAGAAGGCAGAAAAGCTAGAAACATAAGCAAACTCCTATAAGCCAAAAGGTCACAAACAATCACAAATGACATTCAAAACCACTAGAAGGCAGAAAAATTGAAAAACAGACCCAAATGATACATATTTGAGTGGTGAAGAGTGGTGAAATCAGGTTTAACACTCAAAAAGGTACTCAATCTGTAGAATCAGATAAACTTCTATCCCATGTTGAGATGATAAGTAAAACAAATGCATATAAAATGACCAGGTAAAGATTACATACATGGTTCTTGATGAATTTAGCACGTTGTGCAAACTTCAATGTGCTTAGAGTCTCCAATGAACAGCTGCAACAGGCCCAAGTAATAATTGTATAAAAGTAACCATTTATTGCAAAAATAAACAAAAGAACAAAATTGTTTAAACAAAATATATGGCTGTGAGTGCAACTTGCCAAATTTAAAATTTTAGTAAGACTACAGTCATTTGAAAAGACTCAGCTTGTAGAAGTTTACAACTGTTTCAGAAAATATAACGATTGTAGAACTATGAACTTGGCCTTCGCTCTCATGGAGGTAAGATTCAGATTTAGAACTTGGGGCCAAAAAAAAAATCAAGAAAAGGGTTTGAAACCATTTATGTGGATGGTAGAGCTAGAAGAAGCAGAAAGCATGGATGGTAGAGCTAGAAGAAGCACAAAGCATGGATGGCAGAGCTAGAAGCAGAAATCTAGAAGCAATATAAAAGAAGAAACACTAACCAACAAGCTGGGCTAATATTTGCAATTATAATCGTTTTTGAATTCCCTCCTAGTGAATCCTGAAAAGAAAACAAAAGATAAGACATAAATGGTTAGTTATGGGGTTACTTGTATGGGTTAGGTGTGATTGGGGTGGGGGAGGATGTTTGGGGTGGAATGTTGCGACTAAGGGGTGTTTTTCGGTCTCGTTATTCTATTGGAGTATGGTGGGGGAGGTGAGACGGGATTTTCCTTGGAGGAGTGTTTGGATGCCAGGAGTTCCATCTAAGGTGGTTTTCTTTATGTGGACGGCGGCTTTGAGTCGAAATCTCACAATTGATAACTTGATGCGGCGTGGTCACATTCTAGTAAATCGGTTTTGTATGTGTTGTGCAGATACAAAGTCTGTGGATCATTTGTTCTTGCATTGTCCGGTGGCATTCCATGTGTGGGGCTTTGTTTTCTCTCTTTTTGGGATTGTTTGGGTTCAGCCGCAGCGGGTGATGGACATGTTGTGGAGTTGGTGCGGGGCTTGGGTTGGTCGTCGATGGCGGCGTGTGGTATTTTGTCCCATTTTATTTGATGTGGTTAGTTTGGTTGGAACGTAACAGGCGCACATTTCAGGAGATTCATCGCACAATTAGTTGGCTTGAGAGTCATCTTATAACTGTTTTGTATAGTTGGTTAGAGATGAAAATTGATCTGGATACGTTTGGTTTTTTAGAGTTTTTGGATGAGGTTATAGGTTAGAGGGTGTTTTTTGTCCCTTTGGGATTTTTGTATTCTTTGCATTATCTTGATACTTTCTCAATAAAGTCCACATACTTATTTATCAAAAAATATATATATAATAGAAGAAGAACTCAAAGCTTTACACATGACAAACATTCTCCAAACTAAGCTAATATATCGTAGGTGTTGGACAACTTAGCTTGATATACATTGTTGGGTTCAAGTCTCTCCATTTACATTTGTTCCCCCTATGTATGTTTATTTGCATCTCCACGTGCAAGACGGGATTGCACGAGAGGGATGGGCTTGCATGAGAGGGACGGTGTTGGATAGCTCGATATACATTGTTGGGTCCCTTTCCTAATAGCTTAAGCTTTTGGGACAATTTGTGGCTTAATAGTAAGAAACACTGAACATTGTAAACTATTGAATCTTTCAACGATCTCAAAAATTAACTTTTGTAAGTGAGAATCTCTTATCAGCAAAAATAAAAGAACCGCAAAACTGTAAGCCCTATCCTTCTACATGAGTTGGGCGTATAATTTTTTACATAAATGACATCCATTATACTTGGCCTGTAAATAGTTTGAGTTTGAATTTACAAGTACTTCACATAATAGTAGCAACATGTACTCAAGAGCATTAAAATAAAAGGAAATTAAGCCTATCATATAGAAATACTTTGTTTAAAAGAAAATTAAGCCTATTGTATAGAAATACTTCCTATGTCCTAGATGACAACTCTTGAGTACATGTAAAATATCTATTCTACACTCTCATGTATTGTCTATACAATCATCCGAACTCTCAGTACATGAACCATGTATTCCAAACTCTCAATACATGATTTTTTTTCTGGAATAGCCTTGCAGCATCAGCATAGATTCAAAATAAAACTACACATAATTTTCTAAATATGATACTGGTATATGACTCATCCAGCATAAAAAAAAGTTGCATTTATTCACCTGAAGCAAAAATGTAAGCTTTGAATCCCGGTAAGGAACATGGAGTGACTTTCCATTAGATATATTCACAAGGTTCATAATCACGAGCCTGAACATCCCAAAACCAAAATAATAAAATATCAATTTAAGGAAAACAATAAATCAGATTTGAATCCCACAATGACCCTTCAAAAGGATAGATGTTGAACTTCTTAATTAACTTTACAACAGTACGGATGGAAAAAGAAGGAAGAACAAACCCCAATGTTGAAAGAGACTTGTTGATATTTGTAGCTTCCTTCAAACGTTCACCTTCAGCACCAGAACTCTTTTGCCTACGATTTGAAAAGGATAATAACTATGTTAAATCCAGGTATATGATTCAATCTTGTTGTCAACAGGAATGCTCCATTTCTAGGTATTCACTATACATCATCCAATGATGTTACCTTTCAGAACCTGCTAAATCCACAAGATTAAGCCGAGCAAACCGATGATGAGTTACGCCCTGGGATTCCCACTAAACATGAACCGTTGAATTAGCATCCCAACACCCAAGTAAAAACCATTGGAAAAACAAGAACATCGAGACACTTAATGACTTGGGAGGACAATTAAAAAGAGAAAGGAGAGCTATTCACCTTACTTTCAATGATACATGTAAACACACTATGAGAACGACTACTTGCATGATTCATATTAGTCGCAGCTACCTTCCTGTTTGCTGCACCCTGAAACATGATTACATTAGTGGGATATAGGATAAGAAACAGTTGTTCCTTAAAAGACTGTTATGTAGTACATTGTTAGTCCAACAACATGTGGATCATCCATAAGCAAGCATGGATACCAAATACCAAAGCAAAATAAACAAGAAATTGAGGAATATTTTTTAAGTTCTATAAACTTGAGGGCCAACTTGAGAAAACCAAAGTTAATTGTGAACATATTATATTAGGATATGTAGCATTCTCATTGATGTCCAAAGCTTCAAAAAGTTTACATTTCGAATAATAATCTATTAAAATTGCATATCATGTTCCTTTATAGAAGATAATTTTTTATTGAGTATATGCTAAATGTGTCGATGATTTCTTTCTTAACATATTCATATTTCTAAAAAAAATGCATTCAAGGTTCATACACAAAAAATAATTAAAAAGGAAAGCTGAATACCAGTTTTATTTAAGGCGAGAGGTGCACTGAGGCAAAAAAGTCTCTTGGAGCCTAGGCGCAAGGCTAGGCATAGGCTTCATTGAAGCGAAGCACATTTTATAGATATTGTATAGTTTTTGTTGAGTATGATAAATTTATTGTATGTTTCATCTATTGTGTTCTAAACAATTACATACTGTATTTTATATGAGATTATTACATCCAACACATTACATTGTGCTTAATAACTTGGACCACATCTACCAATTCAAATCATGCAACAAAACAATTAAAAGTAGTTAGCAATTATATAATCAAACAATGAAGCAAATTAAGAACCTAATTGCATACTTGCACAAGTTGTTGAATCACATCTCGAGCGCATGTAACTTCAGCCTCAGTGAGATTATCCACATAAACCCCTTTCTTGGTGTCTTCTCTTATCTACAACGTTGAGATCAAAGCTTTTTGAGCAATCAATTCAATGTAGAAAAAATAAACATATATATATATATAGAACAAAGATTATAAGAAACAAATAGATGGAAATTTCAATATGTTAGTGATCATTACCTGTAAATTGGTGGAGGATGGATCTAACAGATCAAGAATTTGTTCATTATATATTTCTAAGAAAGAACATTTACAGGTAAATTTTAACTTTTCTTCCCTTCGTGCCTCCTTTTCCTACCACACCACAATTAAAACATGAAACATTGCATTAGAATCTTGGCATGATATAGAAGGAACTAATCCACAAAAATAAGAAAAAGAAATTCAATTTAAGAACTAGATAATAATATGCATGTCCCAAAAGCTCAACATGCACATAAATGTTGGAAAAAGTAAAATTTTGCATTATGCAAAAGCCACTTATGTACATATCTAAAGGCTTGGTACAAAAATAAAAGTCAAGTTATTACAGATTTATAACTAAGGGAGAGCTACAATCATAACGAAGAAACTTTAGGGAAAAAGAGGGAAGATACATCTACCACGAGAAAACTATTCCATAGACCCATAATGCCCATATTTCTTTATAACTACAGATGAACATATCATAGGCAAAAAATTTCCCAAATGAAGAAGTTCTTAAATCATTTCAATATCAATGTCAAAAAAAAAAATTTTTGCGCTTTTTTTTTTTTTTTTTTGGGTGCTTGACAACCCAGAAGACCACAATGAATTAGTGAGGTCATGTTAAAGAAAATGTTTCTTCTAATCCTAAAATTAAGATTCTCGCCACTTTCAATTTAAAACCTTAGAAGTAATTTTAATTCAAGCAACACATACCTTTTGAATTCTTGAAAATAAGTATTCAAAGACTCTTGGTGTCATCCCACAATTGACACTATGTCGTCGGGTGCCCCCTTCAATGTCCCCAAGCATTGTGTGAGTCTTTCCACTTCCAGTCTACATTCAAAACAACAAAAAAATATGGCATGTGAGAATGCAACCTATCAAATAAGTCAATATAGGAAAAAATCATCGTCAAAAATTACAGAAATGTACACTAGTAAAACTAACCAAAGCAACAAGAATAAGCTCAAAAGAACAGCACTACCCCAACAGAAGAAAACTTTCTACTCTCTAAACTCTACTTAGTAGAGGAAACATAACATATAAACAGTTCATTATCCGTGAGAAGAAAACAAAAAATAATAATTATGAATGAAAACACAGGTAGGGTACTAACTTGGCCATAGGCAAACATGCAGCTATTGTAGCCTCCCACACAATTTTCTACCATTGGCACCCCAGCCACTTTAAATAGCTTCTCCTGATAAATCATTGAAATGAAGTCTGTGACATAACAAAGATTATTAACAACTAAAAAGAAAGAAATAATAGTAATTAGAGTATACCTGGCTAATGTTCTCATCGGCAACAACATCAAAGGTAAAACGTGATTCTGGATGCCCAGTCCAAGTAATTGACTGGCAGCTATCTTGTCTAACACATCTACTATATCCCTGTAGTGATATCTCGGAACTACTCAGAGGACGTACTCTTATTATAACCTGCATATCATAAACAAAAAATAGAACAAAATAAATTGATAAATAAAAACAAAACCAAATTAAATCAGTATCGAATATAGCTTATCATTATGTCATATACTCTCTGAACCATGAAATATCTAATATTTTTAAATGAGCTACAGAATTTTCAGATTAGTACAGTTCAATCTTGCTGGATACTGAACCATATGAATCAAAGAACTTAATCATCAAATCCATAAAGTTCTGTGTCTTAAAAAATCTCTGCCTCTTAAAGGCTAGAACCAAGCTGTTTCTGTGTCAATCAAATTCCTTAAATAGTAGCAGAAAAACTCAGAACTTCAAGTAGTATCCTATCAATAGGTGTAAGACCAATTTGGACATGTTCAGTTATCTAAACCACAGCAATTATCCATCAACGTACTGCATGACCTAATTCTTTCTATTTCAAGCCCAATGTGACTGCATGGTTCATAGCTATCCACACCAAAAAAATTCTCAGCAGAGTCAAAGGTTGCCAAAGTTAACTACTTGATCATGATTTCACAAATCCAACTGATAAAAAAAATAAAAAACAGAAAAAGCACAAAATCTGACCTAAACTAAGCTAAGTAGTAGTATTATGCTAATTCAGAGTTCAATTTGAGGCATTTACTTGTTTCTCTACCTACATTTTCTCGACAACCAACAAAATGCAGATAAAAAACAATTCCAAATCAGTACCTGAACATTGTGATCTTTCCAGAAAGAAGGATCTTCACTCAAATCAAAGCTCTGGTTCACCGGTCCAGCGCCGAGATCATCTCTCTCGCCGAAAACCCTAACCGCCGAGGACTGGAAGAGATTATCGTGGGACGCCGACTTCAAGAGGTCAGGAGAGCTCCGAACCGACGGCATCGACTCCGAAGACTGGTCTTGGAACCCGAATCGGCTTTTTATGGCACTCGCAGCCTCGGATATGAATGGCATCGTTTAGGGTTCTGTGATTTTTGTAGAAATTAGGAATGGTGGGGCGTGAATTGCGAGTCTGGGACTAGGCCTTGCAGAGAAACTGTGAGAGTTGAAGTTGGAAGCGATATCTGTGACGTGTTGTGGTTTTGAAAATGTGAGAGAGATTTTGGGGGGAGAAGCTATCGGACGGTGGAGGGGGATTTCAAATTTTAGGGACCGTTTGAGTTTTGGATTTAGAATTTTTTTTTTTTTGCTTTGTTTTACTTTATCTTTTTTTTCTCATTTCCTTTACTTTTTGTTTTAATGTAATTTCTTCTGTTTTTCTATCAGGAATTATTATTTTTTATCGTAGAGGGGTTTGTGAAATGAGATTATTAACCATAGGGGTGAGAATGTAATTTCTAAAACGTCAGGGGTGGATTGTAATTAGACCAAAGCTCAAGGCGTATCAATGTAATTTACCCTTTTTTTTTTCCCAAAAACTGTTTTAGATGAGTTTTTATTTTTAATGAATTTGTGTATATTTTAAGTAAATTTTTTTTTTATTTTTTAAATGTAACTAATTATGATACATTTTTAAAAAATGACTTAAATGTTAAAAATATCACTAAAAATAAATGGAAATTCGTACAAAAAAATTGTGTGCATTTTTTTTCGAATTTTCGTTTGTTATTAATGAATTTTTTTATATTTTAACTAAATTTTATTATTTTTTATATGTATCTAATCTTGATATATTTAAAAATTAAAACAAAATGATCAAAATATGAAAAAAAGTTCAATAAAAATAAATGAAAATCTATCTAAAAATAATTTCTAAAAATTGAAACCAAACAAAACTTAAGGAAAGTACACATAGCGACAGATGTTGTTTGGTTTATGGTTTGACTCTTTTTTTTTTCCTTGTTAACAAGTGTTCATAGGACACAAATAAAAATATCAAAAAAAAATTGAAAAATACCAAACATCTTTACTAAATTCAATATATTTTTATTCAAATCAATACATTTTTCAATATTTTCACATATTTTAAAAATATTTTTTACACATTTCCTAATATTAAACAATGCTTAAGAGGCACTTGTTGGGTTTTTTTTTGTGTGTGTGTGTGTGTGTGTGTGTGGTGATAACGTCATATAGATGACATATGGATAGATAGTGAGACGACACATGAACATAAAGATGATGTAGATAAATAAGTAGATAGTAAACACGTAGATAAATAGGTTGGAGTAAAATAGTGTTTTAAATTATAATTGTCTCTTTGGCCAAAAATAATAGAATTTGTGTTTATTAGTCCAAAAATTTTAGACATAAATCTCTAACTTGGGTGTATATATATTGCGGAGACATAATTTTTGAATGACAACACGTGGCCGAGGTGTCACTGAAGTGCTAGCTGAGGTGCCACGTGTCCTGGTCATGACGCCGAGATCATCTCAGCGTCGCCGAGGTTATCTGTGAAGATACCGGAATCCGGGATAAGCGGATAAGGGACAAGAGTCCTAGAATGAGAGAGGACTTCAGTTTAGGTAAAGATAAGACTCTTAGAGAGTGTATCTCAATCCTACTAGGAGTCCAAAACTAGCAGTAATCCTAAGTCCATTGAAGCTAGGCTGCTATTAGGACTAGGTTTGTGTTGGCTATAAAAGAGAAGCACCACCATGGGTCTAAAGTATGCTTTTATGCTCTGAATAATGAGTTAAGCACTTTTGTTATCTTTGAGAGATAACTGACTTGACTGTCGGAATGCCCCCGGGTGGACAAACCACCGCCGGAATCTCTTCTTTTTGTGACAGGTTGTTTGGGCTTAATCTATTCTGCCAATGTTTTCCAACTGAATGATTGATTGGCAGTGTGGTCGGAAATTGACACACACAATTTGGCGCCGTCTGTGGGAAAGAAAGAAGAATAGATGGCCAACGACGAACAGAAAGAGAAGGTTGGGGACGACACTCCTAATAGGAGTGGAAAACCTGTAGACCTTAACGTCGAAGAAGACAACTGCAACGAAAAGACTCGTGATAAGAATCACGGAGGAAAGGACGTCGGCCAGGAGGGCGGTGTACCGAAAAAATCGGACCGGAGCGGGTATTATAATGAGGACGACCTCTAGGTATGGAAAGATAGATGCATGCGGAGGGACGACGAGATGAAGGCCATGGTGAACAAATTGGCGGACCTACAAACAGTGGTTAATTTCATGATGCAGAATAATGTCATGCAGCCACCGTTCCCACTACAAGATATGTTGATTCCAGCAGCAAAGAAGGATGCCCAAAAAGATGGGCAGAAAACAGTCCCTCAGCACACCAGGACTGAAAAACACTGTCACCGACCTTCAAGGGAGGTCAAGCGAGGAGAGTCAAGAAGGGAAGAATCGAGGAGGACGCATCGCACCAAGGAAGCCGACCCCAAAGAACATCAGCATGTTCAAGGGCAGGAGTTGTGCTTCGACACAACCAATGGAGGGAAGTCCAAAAGGACCTATAATGAAACTGGAAGTAGTGCACCGAAAAGCCTGAAGTTAGGAGATAGCCGAGCTCCTGGACGGACCAAAGAGGATCTGGGGGATCACCTACAGAGGAAGCAACAAGATGCCGAGGTAACCTCCCCGGTCAAGCCGAGAACGCCATTCTCGGTAGAATTGGACAAATTCGAAACCCCAAAGAGGTTTAGCAGGCCGAGATTCCAGATCTACGACGATAAGTCAGACTCCAACTTTCACGTTGGCTTGTACCTGAACTCGATGGCGTTGTACACCGAGAACGAGTCGTTGCTCTGCAATGTGTTCCCCTCATCTTTCGGAGAAATTGCATCGGACTGGTTTCGCAAGTTGCCGAAAGGAACTATGAAAACCTGGGAAAGCCTGGCCGAGATGTTTGTGGCCAGGTTCGTGACAAACAAGCTACAGCCATTGAGGATGGATGCCCTAATGGCCTTGAAGATCGACGAGGATGAAAGCTTTAGGGCCTATGCCAAAAGGTATTATGAGGTATTCAACCGAATACCAGGATGCAACCAAGAGGTGGCGGTCGTGTCGTTTAAAAACGGCTTGAAGGATGACTGCCTGCTTCGAAAATCATTGGCAAAGACATTGCCGAAAAGCATGGAGAAGCTGATGGCCAGGATAGAAAAGTGTGCCAGAGCCGAGGAGGACACGCCAGGGACAAAGGTGTCCAAACAAGAGAAGAGAAATGGTTCGCCGAAGCAAAGCCGAGATAACACTGAATACGAGAAGACAAGAGCTCAGCCCAAGTGAGCAGATCCCGAATTCCAGATCTCGGATCCCAGATCCCCGAAGCCAAGATCTCGGCCTAGATGATTAAGTCCGAGAAGAGAAGAGCTTGGCCTAAGTTAAAGAATTTTTATATAAGGTCCACAAAGGAGTATGTGGAAGCCATATAGGGGGCAAATCCCTTGCCCATAGAGCAATATCGTAGGGATTCTTTTGGCCTTACATGCAAAAGGAAGCTGAAGCCTATGTAAAAAAACATGAAAATGCTTTGAAATCCACTTGCAATGTGCGATAGAACAGCAATTCGGCTGGGGGCATACCAGTAACAACTTGCTAGGGCTTACAACAAGAATGTCAGCCCAAGAGAGTTCAAAGTTAGGGACTTCAGCCTGAGAAAGGTTGCCGGTAATAGGGCATAACGGCTGAAGCAATAATAAAGTGCTAGTTTGATTTTTGAAATCTGTGCGATAGGACCAACCAGTCCTATGACGATGTTTCTGATTGAAATATAACGAATAACGAATAACTTAGACTTATTATATGGTAGAGTATAAACTTTACTTGCATATAATAAACTTGAACTAAGTTGGGTTAACCTGGACTTGTCATATCGGCAAAATCAGACACAGATTGGAGCTAAGTGCCTTAGTAAAGAGACCAAGGTTAATAACCTTGGCCAGTCTTTGTTCGAATCTTACATCGACGACGAGGTTAAAGCCACGTGCCTAATGAGAACCCAAGTGGAACTTAAGTTCACATTATGGGGCAAAGGGCTGAAGAATGATGTTTGGGAGTTGGAATTTCATAAGCTAAGATTGGTTTAGACACTTGTTGAAATTTAAGTTTACAAATTGAAGTTAAACCGAGGATGTGTTTAACACTTGTTGAAATTGAAATTTGCAAGTTGAAGTTAAACCGATGTCATGTTTAACACTTATTGAAATTAAAATTTATAAGTTGAAATTAAACCGAGGACATGTTTAACACTTGTTGAAATTAAAATTTACAAGTTGAAGTTAAACCGATGAGGTGTTTAATACTTGTTGAAATTGAAATTTACAAGTTGAAGTTAAACCGAGGACGTGTTTAACACTTGTTGAAATTGAAATTTACAAGTTGAAGTTAAGCCGATGAGGTGTTTAACACTTGTTGAAATTGAAATTTACAAGTTTTAGTTAAACCGAGGACGTGTTTAACACTTGTTGAAATTGAAATTTACAAGTTGAAGTTAAACCGAGATCATGTTTAACACTTGTTGAAATTGAAATTTAAAAGTTGAAGTTAAACCGAGGAGGTGTTTAACACTTGTTGAAATTGAAATTTACAAGTTGAAGTTAAATCGAGGACGTGTTTAGCACTTGTTGAAATTGAAATTTATAAGTTGAAGTTAAACCGAGGACGTGTTTAACACTTGTTGAAATTGAAATTGAAATTTACAAGTTGAAGTTAAACCGAGGACGTGTTTAATACTTGTTGAAATTGAAATTTGAAATTAAAATTTACAAGTTGAAGTTAAACCGAGGACATGTTTAACACTTGTTAAAATTGAAATTTACAAGTTGAAGTTAAACTGAGGTCAT